>WNWU01013631.1:7660055-7771639 GCA_012654045.1 Ptyas mucosa | reverse complement strand
TCATGGTCTTCTTGAAAGATGCAGACTTTTTCCTGTACTGCTGCTTGAAGAAAGTGTCTTCTGAAAACTGGCAGTAGGTTTGGGAGTTGATTTTGAGTCCATCTTCAACCCAAAAAGGTCCAATTAGATCATCTTTAATAATATTAGCCCATACCAGTACCCCCCCCCCCCCTCACCTTGCTGGCGTCCGAGTCGAAGTGGAGCTCTGTGCCCGTTACTAATCCATCCATCTGATCCATCAAAAGTCATTCTCATCTTATCAGTCCATAAAGCCCTTGAAAAATCTGCCCTCAGATATTTCTTGTTGCAGTCTTGCCATTTCAATTTATGTGTCTTGTTCAGTGGTGGTTGGGTTTCAGTCTTCCTTACCTTGGCCATGTCTCTGAGCACTGAATACCTTGTACTTCTGGACACTCCAGGTAGGTTGCAGTTCTGGAATATGACAGCACTGGAGGATAACGGGTTCCTGGTAGCTTCACGATTTATTCTTCTCAGATCTTGGGCAGTTAATGTGCGTCTTTTTTTCCTCAACTTGTTTCTTGTGAACCTGTTCACTATTTGCAACAAAATGTTTGATGGTTCTATGATTATGCCCCAATATCTTAGCAATTTCAAGAGTGCTACATCCCTCTGAAAGACTTTTTCCATTTTTTGACTTTTCAGAGTCAGTTAAATCTCTTTTCTGGTCCATTTTGCCTAAAGAAAAGAAGCTGCCTAATAATTATGCACACCTTGATAGAGGGTGTTGATCTCCTTAGGCCACACCCTCCCTCATTACACAAATACACATCACCTGATATGCTTATATCCAATAAGCATTCAAGTTTATACAGCTTGGAGGTGCCAAATATGATAAAAAGATGATATGGTCAAAATACTCAATTGCCTAATAATTGTGCACACAGTGTAATTTGGGATAAGAACATATTAATGGGACAAACTGGGATTTTCTGCTTGCTAAATTGGCTTCCTGTCAAGGCATTGGATGCACTGTCTGGATTCA
This sequence comes from Ptyas mucosa, assembly GCA_012654045.1. Lineage (NCBI taxonomy): Eukaryota > Metazoa > Chordata > Lepidosauria > Squamata > Colubridae > Ptyas > Ptyas mucosa. The sequence continues at coordinate 7,770,636 of WNWU01013631.1, read as the reverse complement.
TATTAGATATGACACTATGGTTTGTTGATTAAGTCATAGTCAGCTGAAACAGAAATCATATGATTTCCCAGAGTAAATACAAATAATGTAGTTGCTGTTCTTTTATCACTAACACAATCAAAGAACAACAAATAAGATTGTAGACTTCAATAGTCTAATTATATTCTGTAACTGTTCTGTCACCAAATTAAGACTTGATGCTCTGACTTTTGTCAGCTGAATAAAGTAACCAAATAAATGAATGAAAGTATGTATTTCCAAACTTCCACTTACAGGACATATCTTTTCCAAATGAAGTAATTTTCAAAATAATTACAGGTAGTCCTTGATTTACAACCATAATTGAGCCCAAAATTTATGTTACTAAGTGAGACATTTGTTAAGTGAGTTTTGTCCCATTTTATTAACTTTCTTGCCCAGTTGTTAAATGAATCATTGCAGTGGTTAAGTTAGCGATCTGGTTGTTAAGTGAACCTGGTTTCCTCATTGACTTTGCTTATCACAAGGTTGCAAAAGCTGATCACATGACCCTGGGACACTGTAACAGTCAAAAATATGAACCAGTTGCAACGGTTGTAAGTGTGAAAAATGGTCATCAGCCACTATTTTCAGTGCTGTTGTTAACTTTGAGTGGTGACTAAATTAACTGTTGTAAGTACCTGTACAACTGCCAAAGCATTCTTTAATATTTTTCTTCATCATCAAGCTGGGCAATATGCAACATTTTTACAATAGCAATACCCAAAAGTGGTTTGAAAATTAGCAAATTTGGATTATTAGATTTTCAGGTGTAAAAGACTGGTTGGCATAAGCTATAGAGTGATCTTTATTCATACAAGGGATATTTTCCCAAATTGCAAATATATATTGGGTTGACAGGATCTGCTAAGGCTGCCTGATTATGGTAATCAATCATAATTAGCTATTAGATCAAATGAGTCCTGTTTACTTCCATCACAGATTCAAAAATTCCCAATCCTTTCCAATAAAAAGTTTCAAACTCACCCCAACTTTTTCCCTCTATGATGATTTCTAATTAGTTCTCATAATTCCAAGACAATATGTTGCAGAGTAATCTCTGAATATATTTATTAAACATCAGGTTGTGGATTTATTGATTGATTGATCACATTTATATGGCTGTACACTTTACAAGAAGCAACCCTAGGCAATGTGCAACAATCAATAAAATAAATGCATTCAATATAAAGACATAAAACAATCATTACAATAATTAAAATATATTCAAAAGTAAAATATATAACTCACAGACATGGAGTGGCTGAATATATACAATTGTTGGTTCCCTGGGATCCCCAGGTCTGGTGACACAATCAGGCCTAGAAAGTCTTCTGGAATGATAACAGGATGGAGCTAATCTTACTTAGTGGAGAGAATATTCCATAGGGCTGGTGCCATGGCAGATAAGTTCCACCCCGAGACCCACAAACATAGCCTTGGCAGATGCTACATGCAACAAACATTCTCTGTCAGATCTAATGGGACGGTCTGTTATAATTGCAGGAGGTGGTCTTTCAGATAACTTGGCCATCAGGTCACCCATGTATGTATTAAGAATGGATGGAAATTCCAATGTAACTGGAAAACTCCATATTATGGAACGCTTGCATAGATAACTCTTTGGATGAAGGTCTGCTAGTCAACAACTTGGTGGTTCAGAAAAGAATAGTTACAGCTGTCACTTTTTAAAAGAAATCTTATTAAATTAATCAGCTTTAGTTCATTAACCGATTAATCAGCTAGGCTATAATCCTTTAAACCTTGGGGGAATAAGTTCCTGAACAAAAATGCTTAGGCGGCATTCTAAATCTGCATACATTTTATAGGGTAAAATAATTTTTTGGGAGAAACAAAGTTTAATTGTTTCTTTTTTCCCCCAAACTCTTTCTATTTTACTTGCAAAAAAGTTAAAATACAAAACTCCAACAATTTTTTTAAAAAGAAAAAACACAAAACAAAGCATTGAACAAAAAGGTGTATTAAAAATTAAAAACAACCAACACTTATATACATATCATCCCCTTACTTGAATTCAGATTAATGCATTTCTGAAAGATTACTTTCCCATCCTTGCAAAACACAGGGGGAAAAAATTAACTATTAAATCTATTTGCAAATTATAGACCTGTCATCCATATACTATACTAATGGCAAAATAGTTAAGAGGAAGAACAATAATAATAAAATAGACAAGGTTAAAGCTTCGAAACCCACTGTTAAGAAACTATTATTGTAATGAACTCCTATAAAATTTACCACAGCATCTTATCTATCTCAAAATCCTCCCAAGAAATAAGAGTATTCATCTTGGATCAAATATTCACATTTGTTTTTTAATACCATCTCTTATCAATTGTTGTCTGATTAAATATAATAAATTCAATCTCCACAATCAGTCTATCATTCCAACAAAGCCCAGATGAAAGTGGTTTCCGACTGCATGTGACAAATCCATCCCGTAATGTCTTTTAGTCCTCTTAAGAAAAACCAATTTGTCACTTCTCCATTCAGACAGGCTTCTACTATAAAAGAATGCAGGCTTGAACTTCAGAATACGCAAACATCTCAGTTGCTTCTATGTCTGTTCAGTTCATATCTCTTTCCAGACTTTCCAACAGTTTGCAGCTTTCCAATCACATTCCTTTTGTGAATCTGATTTTTCCAGAACTACATGGAACTGAATATTTTCCACAGCCATTATCATTTCATCAAACTTTTAAAAAAAGTTTTCAACTAAAAAATTCATGTTACCAAAAGATCTTTTCCTGGACATCAGCCACCCTTGCTTGTCTGTAATATGATACATTGTTGCTCTATGAAATTCAGCCAAGAAACAAAGAACACTGAAGCAGAAAAAAACAGCAAAAATATTTTCTGGATATTTCAATCCAAGATTAAAAGAAAAATTAAAAAAGTAAACTCCAAGTATTTTGTAAATTTAAAAAAAATGCAAAAACCCTGAGGTTAGACTCCAATATTAATGTAAATCAAATGAAGGCACTTTCACCATCCAAGGTCATGCTATATTTGCTTACCAGGGAGGGGGAGGGGGAGGGGGGGGACAAAAGATATTCAAAACAACAGTATAAATCAAAAGTAAAAAAGAACAGATAGATTCGAACAGGGAGTTAAAATAAATCAGCATTCAGCCAGCCAGTCACCTTTTAAAGATAAAAAGCTGAGTAAAAACAAAAAATTTAAAAAGTGAAGTTAAAACCCAGGCACATTGAAGAAAACAAACTGCTGAAAGGAGAATGTATACCCATGACTTTCTGACCACTTCCAAAGGGAATTGGAATCTTCAAGACTCCCCTTCCCAGACCAGTCAATAGCCTTCCAAAAGCTGTCTTGGGTCATTCCTAATGCTCCCATTCAAATCCAGGAAACAGCACGGCTTTGGCAGCAAAATCAGCAGATTGTTGGCAAGAGAGAAAAAGCCTCTTACTTCAGCAGCCATCTTATGAAGGGTATCAGTTTAATTGTGTCAATATGACACTCTTCAGTATTCCAGAATGCTAGTAAAGAGATTGAGTCATCGGACTAGAACAGTATTTTTTAATCTCAGCAGCTTTAACTGTGTGAACGTCAATCACATAGAGCCAATGCCTTGAAAGTGACTGTCACATCTGCATTAGAATGCCCAACATTTAATTATAATGTAATTTAAAAGCAAAAGAGTTGTGAAAGAATAGCCTATTGTTTTCCTAAATAGAAATTATGGTAATACATAATTGCTGTTTGCAAAAAAGTGAGTTCTTACCATGCTCCTCATTATTTATTTATTTATGTGACTCAGATTTGTTTTTGGATTTCAGACAATAATTCCGTATTAGAAAAGTAAGTAGTGGAGAGATGGAAACTAGCAAAGTGAAGACAGTAGATCTGGAGTATCAGAAAATCACAGTACATTGTTTGGTATTTATTAGTATTGCCTTTTACTACTAAAAAGGGGGAAATAGACCAGAACTTGAGTAATCTTGTAATTCTTCATTTTTCCTTCTTGTTTCCAGAATTCAAGATGATGTAAATAACCTGTTCTCTAATTTTATTCTCTTAACACCCTATAGGATATAAAAGTCTGAGAGGTACTTTCTGGTCCAGGCAACTAATGATTTTTCACAAACAAGTCCACCCCTCAAAGTAAAGTCTTATCTTAAAAGGAAAGACATCTTTCTTCTAATCAAAACTGCATATACTTACTAGGTCAATAAATAGATTTTAAAAACGCTCAGCCTTTACATTAAAAATGCACCCTTCAACCCTTGGAAGTTCCTCCTTTTCAGCTAAATCAGGGGTGAAATCCAGCAGGTTCTAACAATTTCTGGAGAATCAGTAGTGGAAATTTTGAGCAGTTCGGAGAACCGGTAGTGGAAATTCTGAATAGAGAACCGGCAAATACCACCTCTGGCTGGCCCCAGAGTGGGATGGGAATGGGGATTTTGCAGTATCCTTCCCCTGCCACGCCCACTAAGCCACACCATGCCTACCAAGCTACACCCACAGAACCGGTAGTAAAAAAAAATGGATTTCACCACTGAGCTAAATGATTCCCAACACAACTTAGATACATAATCCTGATCCTGCAAGAACATTGTTTCCTTCTGTCCTTGGAAACTTCTCCAAGTGAGGAATTCTCTGGAATAGATATGACTCTTTCATTGAACCTAAAAGGTATTAGTTTCCAAGCAGGTAAAATAATGCATGATACAAAATAAATTTAAGGAGTTCTCTGCCACAGAATCTGTTGATGGTCCCTATATTTGTAGACCTTCAAGAGGAAGTAGAAAAGATAATATTGTATAAACTAACAATAACTATTAATAATAGAGCTTCACGGAACATCTCTTTTTAAAGGTATTATGTCCTTGGAAATAAGTTGCTATGGGACAACTATGGAACCTTTCCAGGGTCATCTGGTGGCTATTGTGAGAAGGAGTTGCTGGACTAGAAGGCTATATGATCTGTTTTCAAAAACACATTTTGATGTATTTTATTTTAATTAAAATAACTGGATGTATAATAAATTGATTTAAGTTAATTAAAGTTAGCTCTTCAGAGTCTTTCCCAACACCTGCTACCAAGTATTTTAAATGCCAGGAATTAAATCTGGACTTTTTACATCTAAACACAACCTATATTCCACCCTGGAATTTCTGAAAGTCCTTAAAGTAAGGTTGAATATATTTTCAAGTGATGGACAATAGTTTGTTCACTATTATGGTTTCACTGCAGATTTTTTTTGTCTTCACTCAGGCCCTCAAATAGCTCTTTTCTAACACTGAAGAAGTTAATTCCTAAAAAAAACCCTGGAAGATCTTATCTTAAATATTGTCCTCAGTTAACAAGTTCTCAATTCATATGTCTTCAGTCTTAAGCTCACACACAGTTTTCATTTGTTAAAGATGTGATTCAGAGAAGAGTAAGAAGCATCAATAATGTTGGCTTCATCTCTATTCTACTGTTAATGAATAGACTTTCATCAATAGCAAGGTTGCATCCATGAATGAAAAAACTTGGAAGCCTGGTTTTCATATAAGTAGGTTTCTTATAGGAGAATTAATAAAACCCAGTAGTAGCCTTTGGACATCAACAGTATAAATAAGCTCTTTATGTCATGTACTGATGGGGTGATTAAGTAACATTATAATGACTTGGCTTCTCTCCTAGACTACCAGAGCATGTCTATTGAAATGGCTAGAGCTACTATTAAAAGCCACTTTATTCTAATCTGCTGATAACATATTAAGAGGTGCTAATGGTAAATTTGGTAACAGAAGAGATGTATATTAATCATTTCTAATTTATCATACAGCATCTTTATCATTTCTCAGTTTGTATTCTAAAAGTTGTGACTGCAGACACTTCCCAGATCTGAAGAGAAGTCACATAGGAAAGAAACATCATTAAAAGTAGAATAAATATGTAAGATGGTAATCTACTCCCAGAAGAGTCATAAAAAGCTATCGAAGAAAATGACCAATGGGTACTTAAAGACATTATTGAAAAAATGACTGAGTGAGAGAAGAGGGATTATTACATCAGCAGCACATTGGGTAAAACTGGGGAAACTGAAAATGATGGAGATATATAGGAAGAAGAAAAAGGGGGACCATAAAATAATCTAGATGGGGGAGCACTACAGTGGAGTTGGTTGATTGAGTAACAACAGATCCTACCTCCCCTCATCTTGCCCTTGGCCTCCCTATTTGTAATTTGATAAACAAACAAGCAAACAGATAGACAAACAAACACAAGCCAGCCAACCAGATTTGAAGTAGGTGGAATTCTGGTGCATCTTGTTTATTTCTTAGGAAATTGTAAGAGTATAAAAGCTAGATTAAATATATTAGTTACTGAAGAAGGAAGTGTCTTCTTGTAAAGTGAAACAAAAAACTGAGAAAACCATCTTTCCCAATCCCATTTTCAGAGATGAGACTGCATTGTAGATACAAAGACTACAAGATCAGGTCTGCAAACCCCAGATGACTACTAGAGGGCAGCAAATATCTGTATTTTTCTACTGATAGAAGATAATATTTGTAAGTCAGGGTTGAACTGTGGAGTCTTTGGTGCTCTCTGAACTTGGCTGTTTTCTTGCAGACATTTCATTAGCAATTTAGATGTCTTACTAGAAGACATAATGAAAACTCCTTAATCTCACAACACACTAGCACACTTAACCATAGTTTCAACTGAGAAACTGTGAATGTCCTAGACCAATCCAAGTCCTAAACTTTCAGAGAATTCCTGGGAGCCTTGCACTCAGACAAATTAGCCATCAACAGGCACATAGACATAAATAACAGCTAGGTTGCCTCAAAACAGGCAATCAACAAGCCAAAAAGGAAACAAAAAGATCAAAACACCTTCTCACCAGCAATCGATACCCAAGATTTATACCAAGACTGATATTAGACTAACAACCAAGATTTTTTTGTCTAATGTGGTTGAAGTATTAATATTCTTATTTATCTCTTATTATTTTGTTACTTCCCCCTTTTATTGCCTATACATTTTAGTATTGTGATTGGTCACATTATTATTATATTCTGTTGCAGATACACTGAATGCTTCTGTACTGGAGACTAATTCCTTGTATGTCTAACCATATTTAAACAAATAAATAAAGTGTAAGTAAACATTACCCCAATCAGGGAATCACCAACTCAAACAAACTAACAGCAAATAACAGCCTAATCAAGGAACCACCAAGAACACCTTTATCGTTGCTGAGAGGGAAAGCCAGTAATATATAAAAAGAGAGCAAACCACTCAGACAGCACCAAGGAACTGACTATATTTTTCTGTATATCCTTGCAGCCAGAGGTGAAATCCAGCAGGTTCTGAAAGGTTCTGGAGAACCGGTAGCGGATTGTTGGGGGCAACATACTGATGTTGTAAACCACCCAGAGTAAAGCACTATGGGGCAGTATATCAGTCTAAGTGCTATTACTATTGCTATCATCACAAGATGTAAGCTGTTCCAAGTAAAGCTGCACTGAAATTGATTGATGATGATTTTGTCAATGCTGATGATCTTCAGGTACTGCTCCAGTTGTTTTGGAATTGCATTCGAAGTGTCAATTATTATTGGTATTGTCTTTGCTTTCTTTTGCCCATGTCAGTCCACTTCTATTTACAGATCTTTATATTTTGTGATTTTTCTCCAATTCTTTCTTTTCTGTTGTGCTGTTTCCAGTATTGCTATGTATCTTCTATATTATTGTTAATGTTACTCTCCAGGCAAAACGAAAGCATTATGTGCTACACAGTGCAGTGCAGTGCATTTCCAAATATCAAGCCACAGGTTTTCTTTCTGATTGATCTTTTCTTTTTATTATATAAACTCCAAGCTTTTGGAGGCATGCATCTTGAGCTGCTGGGCTGATAGGGTGGTTAGCAAAATCCATGCCAGCTTGCTTCCATCCTTTTTCATTTATGCTATTGGTTCAGCAAGCACATTTGTGACTGATGGGGGGGAAAAATGAAAAATTGCAGCTTGGTTACCCAGACAGGAAACACGGAGCTTAGCTTAGCACCCATGACAGGGAATCTGTGGCTCAGACAGAGCAAAAAGCCCCATTGCCTTTTTCTATTTGGCTATAAAGCTTCAGATATGCGTATGTGTTTGTGTGTGAGAGAGAGAGAGAGAAAAGAAAAGAAGCAATGTCATTCTATTCCACATTTAAACTAATCTAATATTTCAGCCACCAAATAAACATTGACAAAAGGATTGGAGTCTATATTACCACTTATAGCCGAAATATCTTATATTGGTGTAAATACTGAGGTCATATCTACAAGATCAACACTTGTAGTAGAATTGGTGTGTCAATTTATTATTTTGGTTTCCTTTTCCTCTCCCTTCCCTTGTTCAGGGGCGCGTCCCTGAATGCTGAGTTACATCTTCTCTTCAACTTTACTTACTGCCCTCAGATTTCCAAATCCATCAAAATGCTTTTACAGGAAATTTTCACGTTACATTTCCTAGTTATATCCCCATGCTACTGTAGGCCATACGCAACACAATGCATTAGAACATTTACTGAGTCCCCATTTGGTTATTTCAGGCATCTGGAAATGGTGAGATGGTGTAAGTTTAGCTCTACTATTTATCTAATTATTCAGAAATTGTGCATGTATTTCAAAGTATTCGATAAAAACTTAGAAAAACACAAGAGAAAAGAAAGGGAAAATGCATTTGATAGGTGTTCCAGCATTTCACTGCTCTCTTGCTTTTGAAGGATTTCTTGAGGTTTCTTGTGGGTTCTAGGACTGGTAATAGTTTCCTTATTCCTAGTAATTGTATTAGAGAGAAATGTGATTTTGCTGTAGAAGTTGCAAGAATTAAACCGAATGAGAAATACTTCCTGGTGATCACTGAAAACACCTACCTACTGACTACCAATCATTTGTATCGCCTATTTATATGTAAATTTATATATAAATTTATATGTAAAGGGACGTGGTGTCTCAGTGGCTAAGACGCTGGGCTTGTCAATCAAAAGGTCGGCAATTCAGCGGTTTGAATCCCTGGTGCCGCGTAACTGTGTGAGCTCCCGTGACTTGTCCCAGCTTCTGCCAACCTAGCAGTTTGAAAGCACATAAAAAATGCAAGTAGAAAAATAGGGACCACCTTTGGTGGGAAGGTAATATGTTCTGTGCACTTTTGGCGTTTAGTCATGCTGGCCACATGACCACGGAGACATTTTCGAACAGCGCTGGCTCTTTGGATTTGAAATGGAGATGAACACCGCCCCCTAGAGTCGGGAACAACTAGCACATATGTGCGAGGGGAACATTTACCTTTATTTATATGTAAATTACAGGCAGAGGTAGCAGAGTCTCACAATCCAAACCAAGGCAAAAAACCAAGGCAAAATGATCAGTATTTATTTGGAAGCAAAAACTGATATTTTCCCAAGGTCATTTCCTGAAACTTGATGTTCCAGTGTTAAAACAGTGGTCCAGTATTGCACTGACTCTCCAATGCTAAATCTGTAAGCCTTGAGTCCAGTGGTGGGTTTCAAAATTTTTTACTACCGGTTCTGTGGGCGTGGCTTGGTGGGCATGGCACGGCTTGGTGGGTGTGGCAGGGGAAGGATACTGTAAAATCTCCATTTCCTCCTGATCAGCTGGGACTTGGGAGGCAGAGAATAGATGAGGGTGGGGCCAGTCAGAATTTTTACTACTGGTTCTCTGAACTACTCAAAATTTCTGCTACCGGTTCTCCAGAATTGGTCAGAACCTGCTGAAACCCACCTCTGCTTGAGTCCCTTGCTCAAGATCAGGAATGATTGGTATAATTTAAGGTGACTTTTCAAGAGCTGAGTAGTAGTTAAATGTCCAGTAGACTCCTTGATGCTGAGCTTGATTGTTTGTTTGAAGATGTTTCATTACTCAACTAGAGTTTTTTGAACTAGATAGAGCTTTTTGAAGAGCTCCTTAATTTGGAAAAGAGAAGAAATGTAAATCTGCAGGTGGATGGCAAGAAATCAAAGCAGCAGTGAAAGAAGGATAACTGAGAAGCAAATGTTCTGTGATGTAACACCTACTGTGTGGCTAAAATAAGAGCGTAGTCTTGATCTTGCAGGACATCTATTCAAAGAAAATTCTGATTATTGAAATTTTCAGAGGCTAAGTATACCTTTTAAGATATTAGAATTAAATGTGGCTTGGATCATTTGAATATTTACTTAAGGGTGGTTGGATTTTGCATGTTCCATTTTGCACAAGCATCAACTATGCCTACTGCAAACCAGTCAATACTGTTCTGGTCAAGTGAAAAAAATAATCTTAAACCTGCAATGTACTGCTACATTTTAATATTTTCTCCAATTTGCAACAATTCTTTTACAAATACTAATGTGAATAAGCAAACTACAACAGGATTCTACTGACTAAACCAGTACGATTAGACAGTACTATATCTAATGCTTGCATATACTTGGAGCAAAAAACAAATGCTTACTGATAGAACTTAACTACAGTAGTTCTCTGACTACTGTAGATTATTTGCATTATTTATGGTGGTCCTTCAAATATGTATATTTATAGGAAAGAAACTTTGTTCTCAAGTGTTCCACGTTATATGTAAGTACTTGGTAATTCTACATTGGCAAGATTTTATGTGAATGATTAAAATTAAATGAGTTTTTAATGTGGAAAAAAAAATCAGCGCAAGTCAGATTGGGGTTTGTTCCTACTGTTTATATACAGTAGCTTGCCCTGGAAGTGTTGGTGGGAATGTAATTTCCTCCTTGGTGGTTCATTGATTAGGTTATTGTTTTCTGTCCGGCTGTTTGTCTGATGTTGATCTCTGCTTATCTGAATGGTGGGTTGCTGGATGAAATGTGTTCTAGGATTTTTTGTTTTCTTCCAAGGACTTTTATTGTCACTTTTGAATAGTGTGTAAATCTGGTGCGGTGTGGTGTGGTCCGTCTTTCTGTCTTTCTGTCTACATCTATTTATCTATCTATCTATCTATCTATCTATCTATCTATCTATCTATCTATCTACCTGCCTGCCTGCCTGCCTACCTACCTATGTATCTTTTGCCTATCTTGCCATGGGGCTACTCTAGGCGTTTATAACACTAAAAGAGAAATGAAGAGTGTAAACAAAAAATATTAGAACACTAAAATAAACAATGAAAAAGAACACAAGAAGAATACAATATATGTGTACTGATGTCTGATTTGCATGAATGCCAATCTTTTAGAAATTTTCTAGTGTTTTTGGATTTAGCATGGTTTGGGTTGCTAATAGTTTCCTCGTTGAAACTGTGGTTAAGTCTGTTGATGTATGGTAATTTTTGTCCTGTCTGCTAGTTGGTGTTTGTGGATGTACTCTGCTAGTTTTCTTTCTGTCTGTCCCATATAGTAGCTGTAATAGTCCTTGCACTATATGTTTTAGATGACTCCTGCTTTTTCTTCATGGGCTATTGAGTCTTTTGCTTTGCTTAAAATGTTTTGAAGAGGTTTAGCTGCTTTATGTGCTATGGTGATGCTATGTAATAGTACTGTCATTGGTCATTTCTGGATATCTTCGATATTTTTGATGCATGGGAATGTTATCCTTTCATGGGTTATATTGCTTTGCTATAGCAGAGGTAGAATGCAGGAGTGTCCACAAGGAATAGTCAATAAAGTCAAGATGTTGATATGCAGTTGATATATTTGAAGTTCTGATTTTCTTCGTGTGTGTCATGAGCATGCATGAAAAAATATGTGGAACTTCAACTGACCTTTGTGGCTATCATTTGCCTTTTTTGACCATACCTTGTGGACACCTCTGCACACCAGTCACAAATGATGCCAACTGAGTGAGCAAAATGCCATTTTAAAATATGCATAGGCAAATTAATTCACTGAGGGCCTCTGGGGTTTTAAAAAATATTTATTTTAGCATAAATTTAGCTCTATATTTCTTAGCAGCAACACTTGACATTTCATAGGCATGCTATTAACATGGCTAAGATGATGCAATGAGGACAGAGGAGTGGTGGTGGTGGAAGGAATGAGAAGGAAGCAGATCACTTAGAAGAGAGAAGACTTTTAGCCTGTAAATACACCACTCCCTTCTTTTATACATATACTAATCCCTTTCTTCTTCCTTGGCTGGAACGTTTCCAGAAGCTCAACATGAGCAAAAGGCCAATGAAATGTTCTGTTTATAGGCTCCAATAATTGCATATTTAAGACTCACAAGAAGGTTACAGCTGGGTTTAGCCATGTGAGGCCAATCTCCAGCTTTTAATAACTAAAGACTGTTTTTCTAACATGGCTATGAAAAACCAAGGTAAGGAAAGCAGTTACACAAAAGAAAAAAAAAAGAAGCACAACCCATTTCCGTTAACAAAAGCCCAAACACCCAAGCCTCAGTATTACAGATCACAGTGGAATATAGTTTAATGTACATTTTAATGAAGCAGATTTAACCTGCAACTATTTAATTTCCTTTGCAAAACACCTGAAATTATGTCTCTGTAGCTGAAGTGCCACAACATTAAGAGGGAAGGGCCCTAATGGAATTTACTGTGGGTAGAAAAGAGATGGGCAAAAGTCCTTTTCAAGTTCATTTGAAAGTATTCTGCAAAAGCGAGAGAAAGAGGGAGGGAGGGAGAAATAGGTGGGATTTCACCAATTTCTTTTGGAATTTATCTTATTTCAAAGTGAAGAAGGTCTGAATTTTAAATAATTTTCTGTCAAAAGGAGTATTTGTCAATCAATTAACAACCAAACACAGCTATGCATACAAACACACACTCACACAAGCAAAGATCTTGTGTAGCCCTATTGTCTCACCCGAGAGTTCCTATTTTCAGATAAATTTGATTGTAGGGGTCTTCTAAAAAGAGTTAAGGTTTTGATTGCATGGTTGAGGCCACCATATAAACTTTTTTCACCTATTCTCTGCAGATATCCCTGATAGCCACGAAGGGAACAGCTTAGATTGTGCTCTCATTATCACCATTTTGATCTTTCTATTCTCCTGTTGACCAGTTTGCCTCTTTGGATGGACCAGGCTTTGGGAAGAACAAAATGTAGCACAAGATAAGAAGTGGTAACTAGATACGGAAGAAAAACAAATAGAAAACTCCTTCTGGAGAAATTCCCAAAAAGCTTAAACGCAGCAGGAAAACTAATCTGCAAATATTCCAAATCATCCAGATGTTTTCAGTTGTTTATACCCTTTCCCCTGAAAATAAGATAATAAGCTCAATCGGGCTTTTGAGTGCCATGCACTAAAATAAGCCCTCCCTGAAAATATTTAAGCACATGCGGAGACGGTCCCTGTCATTTCCTCTGGTTAGGGTTAGGGAGACAGAGTGGAAATTAAGTAAGACGGCAAGGGGAGCTCCGTCTTGCTCCATGCACCCCAAAATAATAAGACCTCCCCCGAAAATAAGATCAAGCATTTATTTCGGGGTTCAAAAAAATATAAGACAGGGTCTTATTTTCAGGGAAACATGCTATTTTTATCATTTACTAGTTTTCCGTATCACTTCTATTCTATCACCGATTCTACAGTATATAAACAACTGAAAACATCTGGATGATTTGGAATATTTGCAGATTTGCCACACACATGCCCATAGGCAATAATCATCCAAAGGGAAAAAAGTTTTGGAAATTCATTTAGACAATGAATTGAAACTTCCATTTTGAAATATAACTGTGAACTACTGTAGTTTTTAAATCATGATTTATGGTTCAAGATGATGCATGAATGCATCCAGTTGTGGTTTGTTCCTAAAATTATGGTTAAATAAGCCATACTTACTAAAATAAGTAATATCTTATATGCTGCCCATGTCAAATTCATGACTCTGGGTAGATAATAGTAGTCAAAACAACAAACAAAGGCATAAAACAATAAAAACAAGAATACCAGTAATCTGTAGCCAAGATAAACAAAACCATCAATATCAAATCTTGTTTAGCCATAATGTGATTTGTTTGTTTATGATTTAATCTAATTTAGTCAATATAGTTTAAAATGGCTTCTTCATTGTATGAAGCCAGTGCATTGCGGTTGATTCAATAAACACAGCAAAGCATAACTTAACAGGTTTTGCAAACCCAGCATACTCAAGAACATTACGATAGTGAAAGCCAAAAAAAGAACTCATATTTTTTATTGCTGGAAATTGCTTATGTGTGCTGAAAAGAAGGAATACAATGCTGGACTTATTCATTTTCCTTTGTCAAGAAGGAAAATAGGATTGCTATATATCTTTAAATGACAACATGTTTTTATACAATTCTCTTCACATGTTCTGGCACCTAGAAGCACACTTATTACTAAATACAAACCCTGTTATACGCAGTGATGAAAGCAACTGAATTGCACTTATAAACCTCTGTTAGACTCAATTTTAAGACAATCAGAGATGCATTATTTCAAAATATTTTGTGTCATGCAAATATCCACGAGGAATAATTATCAGTTTTATTTTGCTGAATGACATGAATTATTATAAAAGTTTTTATTGGTTAAAAATAAACAATATTATCGCTTACAATATGTGGAATTTTCATTATCCTTTTACAAAGATAATATATATTTTCTTTTTTTCACATACAGCAGATCTTCCCTTATTAAAATTTCAAATTTGACAACCGGATTTATACAAAAATATCAGTTCAGTATCCAGAGTAATATTAAAGTTTACAAAAATAAGAGATATCATAAAAGGCACAACGTAATAGATTCCTCTCACTTCGTCATTTCTTGGTTCTAGATCTCAAGGTTCTGGCCTTAGCACCCCCTTCCTCCCGGACCGCCACGGCCTCGCCCGTCCCCGTTCCTTGATCATCTGGTACCTCCCCTTCCTCGGTTCCTGTATCTTCACCTTCTAGGAGGGTCTTATGTTGCTCCAGATAAGCCTGAGCCTCCGTCACACTATTAATTTTCTTCCTACTGCCCTCCCTGAAAATCATCAAACCTTCCGGCATCAACCACCTGAAGCCAATTCCCTTAAGGTACAATTTACTTGATAAAAAATAATAATTTCTTCTTAATTCTCATACCTGTCTAGGGATCTGCTTCCGAATGGTGACCTCCTTGCCCCTGTATATCAGCGCCCCCGATCTTTGAGTTCTCAGTATTTCATCCCTCGTTTCCCTTCTCACAAATTTAATGTGGACCTCTCTTGGGACACTATGTAGAATTGCATATTGTGAGTTTACTCTATAAACTAGATCCATATCCCATCTCATAAAGTCCAAACCTCTTTCAATAAATTCGTCCAACAATTTAACCATCGCTTCTCGCAGATCTTCTTGGTCCACCTCTTCCACATTTCGAAACCTGAGAAAATAAGACATTCTATCCAGCTGCGAGGTTAAAGTTGTATTTCCTCTCATTTCTTCCCTCTTCTGGATTGCCCGCACCTCCCCCTCCAAACCTCCCATCTTTTTCTTATTCTCTTCTGCCACCTGTTGAACAGCAATTAAATCTTTTTTCATAACTACCATTTCAGATTTTATTTCAGTTGGCCTTTTTGCAGGTCATCAAGTTTATTAAGCTTCTCATCCAATTTTGGCAATTTTTCCAAAAAATTTTCCATGTCACCTGCAGCTGGTCTTTGTCCTTTAGCCATCTTACAGTAGTAAAGAATGAGAGGTCCTCAGGTAGGCACAAACATCCAGAGAGAGAAGATTCTCTTAAAAAATCAGCGCTATTTCCTCACGATCCACCAGAGGGCGCTCACAGGAGCAACGAGTCCGGATTGTAGAGTAGGTCAAACAGGAAACCAGAGGTGGGTGATGTCATCAATTATGCACAAAGAAGCAGGAAATCAGGCCCCAGCCATGACTTTCCAGAAGGAGAGAGGCCTCCAGCCTCCCTTCCCAAATTCTGCCTCCACCATTCTCCACAAGAAATCAGCAAGGTAAGAGGTCTCCTTCTTTTTTCCTCCTCTTTCTTCTCAACTACGGCGCCCTTCCCAGCTACAAGGGGGGGGAGAAGCTTCAGCCCCCCCTCTCACCCGCAGGACACCTCGTCGCTTCGCCAGTCAAAGTCTCTCCTTTTCTACTTATTCTCCGGCCTGCATCCCTTCCTCTTCCGATCGCCTCTTTACCTGCTGCCTTACTTTCAATTTACACCGGGTCCTACAGGCACATAGGCACAGAACGGCCTTGGGAATGGCCACTACGTGCTGCCCCCACTTGCCGGAGCCTCGGGCGCACCAGCATTGGCCACCCAGCCCCTGGGGTTGAGGCAGGGGACCCCTGGCGAGCCGCCCTTAACGGCGGATACCCCAAAACCAGGGCACCCGGCCCCGAGGGGCCTCCAGGCGGGGGGATTCAGACGCTGGGGCAAAAGCTTACCCAAACAACGTCTGCTGCCATCCGGAACCGGAAGTGATCTCCTGAATGACATGAATTGATAGTTGGTAATGAACAAGAAGAAACAGAGTGAGTGACTGGGTCATTCAGAAGCTCAAGAATGCATAGTGCGCTTAGAAAAAGAGTTGCTTGTTTCCAACACAGGTTTTAAGCAGACAACTTTTCACATGTATCCAAGGGAAAGGAATTAATATAGGGGTAGTCCTTGATTTATAACCAGTTGTTAATGATCATTTGAAGTTACAACAGCATTGAAAAAAAATATTTACAACCTGTCCTCACATTTATATTACATCCAATATGACCAGTTTCCTTATGGTCACATGATGAAAATTTGGCCACCTAGCAACCAGGATTTATTTATGACAGTTGCAGTGTCCTGGATATATGAGATCTCCATTTGCGACCTTCTGAGCTGGCTTTAACAGATTAACAGAGTTGGAAGGGACCTTATAGGTCATCTATTCCAACTCCCCGCTCAAGCAGGAGATCCTACATCATTTCTGACAAATGGCAGTCCAATCTTTTCTTGAAAGTCTCAAGTGATGAAGCTCCCACAACTTCTGAAGGCAACTTCTGTTCCATTAGTTGATTGTTCTCACTGTCACAAAGTTCCTCCTCATTTCTAAGTTGAATCTCTCCTTGGTCAGTTTCTATCCATTATTCCTTGTCTGGCCTTCAGGTGCTTTGGAAAAGAGCTTGTCCTCTTCCTCTTTGTGACAGCCCCTCAAGTATTGGAAGACTGCTATCATGTCTCCCCTGGTCTACCTCTTCACTAGACTAGCCATGCCCAGTTTCTGTAACCGTTCTTCATATGTTTTAGTCTCCAGTCCCCTAATCATCCTGGTTACTCTCCTCTGCACTTTTTCTAGAGTCATAGTGTAGTGACCAAAACTGGATGCAGTACTTTAGGTGTGGTCTTAGTAGGGCTTTGTAGAGTGGTATTAATACCTCACTTGATCTTGATTGTATCCCTCTGTTAATGCAGTTTAGGATTGCATTGGCTTTTTTAGCTGCCGACAAACAAAGTCAATGAAGGAAACTTGACTCACTTAACAATTTTGTGATTCACTTAACTGGGGTGATTTGCTTAACAACTGTGGCATAAAGGTTCGCAAAACTGGGTTTGACTCAACAACTGCCTCTTGTAGCAGTAGAAGTTCCAGTTCTGATTGTGGCTATAAGTCAATAATTATCAGTAAATCTGAATCTTTTATTGATTTATGGCTAATAATAAAAATTTGAGAGAATTAATTAAAAAAAAAAGATGAGAAGTTCTGAAAGTGGAACTAAAATGGAATATGTGGATGACCTTGGGGGACAAGGGGAAGGGATGCTGTCTTGAAAACAATCAGGCAATCGAATGAGGAGCCCTCAGTGGATTAACAGTCAGAAAAATAAATTTAGGAAGGACCCGTCCTAATTAATTAGGTGATAGTGGTAGCAATAACTGGTACCTTCCAAGTTGAAAGATTCTATTAATGCAGTTCTACAATAAAGTAGAATTAGCTCATCTAGTTTAGTTTACCCAGCAGGGCTGACATCAATCTTGCAAGTATGCTGGGTGTCTTGTTTTATTGCTCTACTAGCTGATAACCCAGCATTGCCCAGGTATTTATTTATCCCAATCCTGTATTATATAGGATGAGCAACTTCACCCTGAGCCCTGATTTCAGCGAGAATTAAATTAGTTAAAAATGTTTTCCCTGTGACCCCCAGAAACGTTAAGTAAAATGATACCACCTTGTTGTTTTCCTAGCTGATCTATGATCATTTGGTATGCTTTTTTCTGATCTTGATTTAGAAGTGGCTTCTTGTCCACGATATATACACTAAGCCAGGGGTCACCAACCTCTCGGACCTCATGGACCACTAAATTCATAATTTTAAATTCCGCAGACCACTAATATGATCTGCCTAATGACCAGCTGGGTGGGACTGGCTAGGTGGTCATGTGACTGGGTGGGTGTGGCCAAGTTGATGTCACTCACGTCGAGGGGCACCTCACCAGCCTCTATTCACCCCTCCTCTCCCAGCCACTCCTCGCTTCCCAGCTTGGGCTCCTTAGGGCCCCAACAGGAAGCAGTTGTTGGAGCTAAGCAGCCATCATGAGAAAAAGTTGGCAAAACAGCTCAGTTCAAATTGGATCTGACTGAGAAGGCGGCTCAGTAGAAGCACCTCACTGAGGACTACGAGCATAGGCTTTCCAAGCAGAGGGAAGACCTGCGGGAATGCAAAGCCAGGCACAGGTGCCTGGAGGCTCAGTGGGCTGAGATGGTCAGCCAGTTCCAGGCCATGATGCAGTTCCATTGGAACAAGGTCCTCTGACTCTTCGCCACCAGCAGCACTTCCCTCCAGCCTTTGCCCAAAGCCCCGCATCAGGAAACCAAAGCAGATCCCAAGTCTGAATTTCTGCCCCCCCTCTGACCCACACAAAAGGAGAAGGAGACTCTCTGCAGTAACAGAAATGTTCATTGTACGTATCTGTCCCAGGGGCCATAGTTCGAGGACCCCTGATTTAGTGCAATATAAAAAATGCAAATAATTTTTCTGCGGGCCACCAAACTTTTCTTGCAGACCACTAGTTGGTGACCGCTGATTTAAGGAGATGTTTTCTACACACCTCGACATACAATGAAATATCTGGCCCCGCATACCCAAAGTGCTGCTGTGCTCATTTTTATCTATATTTATATTAGAATGACACATTCTCCTGCGTTATTGGCTGGCTTCAGACCATATAGCGGCCTGGAAAGTTAGTTTGTAATATATAATAACTTTAAGAAATCATGAACATGCCTACAATATCCAATACCTATACAGTTTGTTTATTGATTTCCTCATCTTCTCTCATTTTGTCCCCAAACAATCTAAGAGTTAGGCTGCACTGAATGAAAGGGTGTAGTCAAAAGTCATTTTATAACCTCTATCTCTATGCTTGAATGAAGATTTGTACCTGAATCTTCCAATTCCCAGTGCTTAGCCAATAGGCTGCGCTGATTGAATCTGGGTTTTATATCTGGGTATCCATTTGTGTGTGTGTGAAGGGGAGACAAATAATATTTATCTTGCACCCATCTATTCAGTAGTAAAGAGCCTACAAATATTTGCTGTATAGTTAAATGTAAGAAGATATTTCTTTCTTGGTGCGTGTGCGTGTGGGGTTACTCAAAATTTACTTATGTTATTTTGAAAGAATCATTTCATAGCATGTTGATTAAGCAAAACAGTAGATGACACTGAACCACCAAAAAAATAATAATTCCCAAGTACTCTTTGTATGTATTCCCAGATGAGCTGGATGGACTCTAAAGAAAAACGTGTATTTTAATAACTTTTAAATCCCTCTTGCTCTGACACCAGCTTCAAAATAAACAGCAAAAGAGGCTGCAGGAAGCACTGTAACCTTTTCAATATTCTTCATTAAACTCTACCATCTATGTCCCCCCTGAGTGAATGCATCATCAAATCAATGGCTGCAAAGCCAACTCTGATTTATGAAAGACCTCACCAGGCTTTCTTCATATACTGTTTATTTAAGCACCAAAACGTCTTACCTATAGATCCCTAAGTAATTACATGCTGTGAAGAGTTACACAGGGTAGCTTTTCAAACAGAGGAGGTGGATGTATGCAGAACAAAAGGACTTCCTGATGGAATTCAGATTTATTCTACCAACTGCAGGCAGATTTTGCTTTGGATTTTCATACCAGATATGCAGTATAGCTTGTAGGATTTTTTTTTAAAAAAATAATCTTCTAGTATGCATAGGTAAACTTTTAAAACTGGCTTAGTTCTACCTTTTCTACGGTCTTAAATCTTTTGCCTCTGTTGCAGTTGTTTCCTCATTCTCCTGTCTTTCTATTTACTTTGGAAATTCAAAGGAGATAGCAGTCTATAGCACTATTACAATGGAACTTTCTTTCTAGTTGTTAAAATACTTAATCTTTTTAGCATCTGCTGAAGAATACCATATTTGTGCAAAGTGAGAGAACCATAGCAGAAAGGGAAAATTAGATGACTCCTCCTCCTCCTCCTCTCTAATGAAACCTGTTACAAACTGGGAAACTGATCATTTTAAAGCAGGGGTGAAATCCACTTACCTTCGCTACCGGTTTGCAAATATGTGTGTGTGTGTGTGTGTGTATGTATGTGCCCTCGCTATGTTCACACGTGCCTCCTCCATGCATGCGCAGAGGTTCAAAAATGGGACGTGATGACAGACAGGCTGGTGGGTGGAGCCTCCTGCCATTGGTGCTACCAGTTCGCTTGATTTAGATAGAACCAGCTGAATTTCACTACTGTTTCAAAGACTATAACAACTCTCTCGTGTAATCTCTATGTCATGGTTCACTAACTTTTCCCAATTTATTTTTATTTTTGAGACTCAGCACAAATCTTTCCTCAAATTGTTATGTGTAAGTATGCTCAGAATTAACATAACTTCATCCGCATGAATTTATTTACATTGTCATTATTTTTGAACAAATCTATATCCATTCCATCACGATGGAAGAAAACCATGTATGACATAATTTGTCTTTTTAAATCTTGCAGTGTGTTCTTAATGTTTGAATAACTGTTTCTATAACCATGGACTCGAATTAATTTCACTTACTAAAATACTCATTCATCATTGTAAAAACAGTAGTATCTTTTTTCCCTCCCCCATAACTAAAGAAATTGTATACTATTTATCAACTTTTAAAGTGAACTTGCCAATATATTCTTTGGTATTTTCTTTGTTAATTAAATATGACAGACTCCCTGGTGTAATAGCACTCTTAATAACGGGAAATTCTTGGACCTAATCATTTTTATTTATTTATTTGTAAAATGTATTGATTGCCCATCTTACCACAGGGTAACTCTATACAGCTTACAATAAAAGAAATGTAAGTGCTTTGCAGAAGGGCAGGAATCCTTCAGATGTGGTCAGCTGAAAAGTGATACTGCAGCTGTTGATTGGGTAGTTTATTTCTCAAAGTCTTTGTTTTCTCAGAAGAGATTTTTTAAAAGATAAATGCACTAGGCCAATTTGGCCTTACATGCGACATATAAACAAACAAGCAGAATGTGTCATGTTTGCACTGGTAAAAAAATAAGGAAGACATCAAATACATTTCAATATTTCAATAAGAGAACACCTGTCTTTTATTTGATGAATATAAATTAGCGTGACGGATTACATCCTAGAGTTCTGAAGGAGCTGGCAGATGTTATCTCAGAACCATTATACCATATTTTTCAAAAAAAACCTAGAGCACTGGGAACTACTAGAGGATTGGAAAAAGAACTGATATAGTTCCCATCTTTGAAAAAGGAAAAAAACAACAGACCCAAGAGACTTATAGACCAGTGGTAGGTTCCAACCGGTGTTACCATTGGTTCTCTTCGCGCACGTGCTTTGTGTACGTTTGCCATGCTCATGCTTGCTTCACTCACATGCGTGACAAACTTGCGCTCTGCGTGACAAACTTGCGCTCTGCGCAAGCGTGTTAAGTTTCTGCCTAGCTGAGGTGCAGCAATCCACTCTGACGCACCTATCAGCTGGGCTAAAACACAATATATAAAGGTAGGAATAAAGCAGGGGCAGGCAGGAGGGCTTAGCTCCCAGTCAAAGAGAACCGGTTCGGTGACATCACATCATCACCACTACCGGCTCGGCAGAACCGGGCCAAACCGGGAGCAACCCACCACTGTTACAGACCTATCAGAATAACATCAATACCTGGGAAGATACCGGAAAGGATAATAAAAAAAACAAAAAACAGATTTGTGAACAACTACCGTGTTTCCCCAAAAATAAGACCCTGTCTTATATTTTTTTGAACCCTGAAATAAACAGTTGGCCTTATTGCCATGTGTTCAAAAGCCCGATTGGGCTTATTATCAGGGGATGTCTTATTTTGGGGGAAACAAGGTAGAAACAAATAAAGTTAAAACCAGAAGTCAGAATGGGTTTATTAAAAACAGATCATACCAAACCTAAATTAGTAGACGAGCAAAATGCTGTGAACATAGTATACTTAGACTTCAGTAAGGCATTCAACTGAGAGGGACACGGTGGCTCAGTGACTAAGATGCTGAGTTTGTCGATCGAAAGATCGGCTGTTCAGTGGTTTAAATTCCTAATTCCGTGTAATGGGGTGAGTTTCCATTACTTGTCCCAGCT
Organism: Ptyas mucosa; assembly: GCA_012654045.1. NCBI lineage: Eukaryota > Metazoa > Chordata > Lepidosauria > Squamata > Colubridae > Ptyas > Ptyas mucosa. The sequence continues at coordinate 7,748,085 of WNWU01013631.1, read as the reverse complement.
TCTGCCAATCTAGCAGTACGAAAGCACATAAAAATGCAAGTACAAAAATAGGGACCACCTTTGGTAGGAAGGTAATAGTGTTCCATGCACCTTTGGCATTTAGTCATGCTGGCCACATGACCACGGAGATTCTTTGGACAGTGCTGGCTCTTTGGCTTTGAAATGGAGATGAGCACCGCCCCCTAAAGTCAGGAACGACTAGCACATATATGTGAGGAAAACTTTTACCTTTAAGGCATTCAACAAAGTAGACCACAACCTATTTCTTGTTAAGTTATTAAAATGTGGGATAGACCACCAGATGGATTTGTAACTGGCTGACAAACCGTACTCAATAAGTAGTCCTTAATGGTACTATATCTACTACATCTACAGGGAAGTAAGCACACGGGTACCACAAGATTCTGTTTTAGGCCCAGTACTCTTCAATATCTTCATAAATGACTTAGTTTAGGGAATAGAAGGGGAACTTAACAAATTTGCAGATGACACTAAGCTGGCAGGAATAGCCAATACCTCAGAAGACAACCTCAGGATCCAAAAAGATATTGACAGATTTGAATAATTGGCCCTATCCAACAAAATGAAATTTAATGGGCAGAAAAATAAACCAGGAAAAACCAAAGGTTCAAGTACAGATTAGGTGAAACCTGGCTCAAAAACAGTCCTAGTGAACAATCAATTAAATATGAGTAGTGTGCGGCGGCAGCCAAAAAAACTAATAAAATCCTTGGTTGTATAAACAGAGGCATAGAATCAAAATCACCTGAAGTATTACTACCACTTTATAAAGCCTTAACAAGGACACACCTGGAATATTGAATCCAGTTTTGGTCACCACATTACAAAAAAGATGTCGAGACTTTGGAAAAAGTGCAGAGAAGAGCAACTAAGAGGATCAAAGACCTGGGGACTAAAACATATGAAGAACAGTTGCAAAAATTGTATATGGCTAGTCTAGAGAAAAGAAGAACTAGGTGTGACATGATAGCAGTATTCCGTTATTTAAGGGGCTGCCACAAAGAAGAAGGCAGCAACTTATTTTTAAGAGTACCAAAAGGCAAGAAAAGAATGGATGGAAACTAATCAAGGAAAGAAGCAACCTGGAACTAAGAGAAACTTCCTAACCATAAGGACAATTAACTAGTGGAACAGCTTGCCTTCAGAAGTTGTGGAGGTTTTTAAGAAAAGACTGGACAACTACTTGTCTGAAATGGTAGAGGACCTCCTGCTTGAGCAGGAGGTTGGACTATCAGACCTCCAAGGTCTCTTTCAGCTCTATTCTGATTGATTGATTTAAAGTATCAATGGTTCTCTGGAACCCAAATGGATCCTTTGGGAAGACAAATTTCACAACATTAGATTGCTGCTAAAACACATTGTAGAATAGTCCAGTATCAATATGAGCTTAAGATATAGAGAAGGGTTATATAGCTAATGATTTTGTCTTAAGGTATGCAAAAATGCATACTCCCAAGCACTTCTACTTCAACCTCCTGCTGCCTTCCATTTTGTAAAAAAACTAGTTCAATAAACACATACACATATATTCACAAAGAAAATGAGGGAGGATGGAATCCCCCAAAACACAGCAATACAAGCCAGTTATATTGAAAAGAATTTCATTGATTGTAAGAAAGACGAGCTGAGTTAGAGAGGAGTTATCTTATTGGGTTATCTAGTTTCGGAAATTTAGTTATTGAACTTCGATATTGTTAAATTTTAATGTTATATACCATATATTTTTATACTGTTATTTCTGTAACTGTTTTATCTCTCTCTCTCTCTCTTTTTCTTTAAAAGGCCTCCGGGCTATTCAAAATAAACATAAACATAAACCCCAAAGCAAAGTATAAATAATTCTCAACTTGCAACCATTAATTTTGTGGTTGAAGTTACAATGACAGTGAAAAAAGTGCCTTATGGATCAATCCTTGCACTTATGACTGTCATAGCATCTTCACAGTCACATGATCAAAATTTGGGCATGTTGCAGGTATTTTTGACAGTTGCAACATCCCAGGGGCATATAATCACCATCTGCAAATTTCCTGGCTTCTGACAAGCAAAGTCAATGGGGAAGCTGGATTTGTTTAACAACTGCATGATTCACCTAACAACTTCACTCATAACTATTAGCAACAAAAAAATTGCTATAGTTATCATAAATCAGATGTGGCTCAATTAACAAGTGCCTTGCTTAGCAATTGCTTCCCAATTGTGGTCATAATTTAAGGACTACCTATACTATCTTTGGCACCACCCATATTTACAAGAATGCTGAGAGTTCCTAGCAATTCTTGAAAACTAGGGAGTTGGTTGGGTAATTCTGGGAGCTAAATTCCACTCATCTTAAAGTTGCCAAGTTTGGAAAACAGGTGAGGGAGTTTGGATATTTGCTTTGGGAAGGAAGGAAGGAAGGAAGGAAGGAAGGAAGGAAGGAAGGAAGGAAGGAGGGAGGGAGGGAGGGAGGGAGGGAGGGAGGGAGGGAGGAAGGAAGGAAGGAAGGAAGGAAGGAAGGAAGGAAGGAAGGAAGGAAGGAAGGAAGGAAGGAAGGAAAAATTACAAAATAGGTTGAGGTATACTACTAATAGTAGTATAATACTAATTATACTCTCCCAGTCTCCTCATTTAATTATTTGATTAATGAGACTCACTGAAAGATCACCTACATATTTCCAAAACTGGAGGCATAAACAGAGGCAAATAGTTCTTTGTTAAAATTCAATTCAATTCAATAGAAGTAATAGTTTTTTTATACTTCAAGCCAGTGTTGAAATTCAGCTGGATCTATCTGGCTCGCGCAAACCAGTAGCGTCTGCGGTGGGAGGCATCATTACGTCCTGTTTTTGAGCTTCTGTGCATGTGCAGAAGAGGCACACATGAATGTAGTGCTCACTCCCAAACCGGTAGCGAAGGTAAGTGCATTTCACCGCTGCTTCAAACCAAACTTCTGCATGGCGAATGAAAATGAAATATTTTAGATGTCCATGGACAATTTGTATTCTTTTCAAATGCCTCTGAAAACTATGAAGGTATTGCTAACTAAACAGCAGCTTAATTGTAATTGAATACATATGGGACCGCTGTGGTGCAACATCTACTTTTAATGCCACGGCCCAGGAATGTTGTGAGTTTAGAAAGACTGTGTGTTAGTAATTGACAGCACTCTTATAAACTCACAGACTAGAGTGCTGAAGGAAGAACTATAATAACTAAACTGCTTTTAAATCAATACAGGTTTATAGATCTGCCACGAAGAGGATAGCAGCAGAGATGTGGATCCAGTGACAGCAGCTCATGACTTCCTGATCACAAGGTGCCAACCGAATTTAGAGAGAGCACTAAGGATAAAATCTGTTTCTCTTCTTTGCCATTATAAATTTAATGAATAAAGCCACCCAGAGTTGCCTTATGAGTGAGATGGCCAGCATATAAATTTAATAAATAAAATACAACCAAATACAACAATTAAATTGCCAAAAGGGAACCCCACTCAACTCGACCCAAATACCAAAATTTGCTGATACTGCTAAAAAAAACCCACCACATTTTTACACATGCATTTCAGTGTAAATATATTTGCGCACCCAGTCCACATAACACTGATAACTGCCAACTGAGTTCAATAGAACAGAGTTGGAATATCTGAGCTACCAGAAGAGATATTCGAAGATCTTACTATTATAGCAATAGGCCATCCCAAACTAATATACAAGCTACCAAATAAATTATGAACAATTACATACATTTGATCAGTATAACCTAATGTACATAATTAAGCATGCTGTATTTAAGAGATGTCTCCACTCAGTACACTGCTGTGCATTCTGTTTCTCTACCATCTGCTTATCTCTGGAGAACCAAGTTGTTCTGTTTTCAGAGTGCCCAAATAATTAATAATAGGAGCTTACATGAGCTCCAATCCTTTCATTCTGCTTTAATTAATTTAATAACCGCTAGCCTTTAATTCCTCACTCATAATCGCTAATGTGGTTTATAGTTACAATAGCCCAAGGAAGGCTGGAATTGTTTCTTTAACATAGACATTTAAAACGTACAAAAAATCAAAGGCATTTTCTGTTGCTTGGCTTCCCCTCCCAACCGAGTCCAGAATTAGCTCTACAGTAGGAACAAATTCTGCTTGGAGATGAGAAAATTTACTTGAATTTTGGGACTAAAGTACTAAAACCTGTTCCTGGGAAGAAGCAATTCCCACACAATTCAGCAAAAAAGCCCTAATTTCTATATATTTTGGGGGAATTTTATAAAAAGCATTTTCTCTTGTTACTCTCATGAGCTTGTGTCATTTCCTCCCCTCCTTGTTTTTATAGTTATCTTCTAGTTATGATTCTTGTGTTAATTTCCCTTTGATGGAAATAGTAGGAATTGGGGCATGCATGGGGAAGGGTCAAAAAAGTCAAGGTAGCTGCCACAACAGTGTTTTTTTAAAAAAATCATAATATGTGTAGTTTTATTGTTTCAATATTGTAATTATTTTTTAGTTATTTTATAACTTGTAAGCTGCCCAGCATCACCTTATAGGGGAAATGGGGAGCATAACAATTTAAAAAATAAATAAATAAATTGAAGCCTTGTGCAGATATTAAAAAGGGGTGCAGTTTTGATCCCACCATTAGTGCCATCTTGATCTTTTTCACAAAATCTCTGCAAATGCCCCGTTATGAGTATACCAGCAACCCAAGGTGACACTGCATCAGATGACCAAGGATTAACTTTTTCTTGATCAACAAAACCTTTTTTAACCTTTAATAATATTTTGCATTTGTTATTTGCTATTGGGGTGGGGTGGGGTGGGGGGAAACTGCCACCTAAATCTTAGTTGGGAGAAGTGTCATTGCTAGGATTCAGTACATGTTTCAGTTTTCCTCCTTACAGAGAATGACTAATGTGACTTAAAGGATTGCTTTTTTTGCTGCTTTTTAATCTGATAACTTTATCCTTCTGGTTTGACAGTGTCATCAGTATGTTGGGGATAAAATGACATACTTTTCTTTCATGTCCATTTTCATGAGTGTCAAAAAGGGGCTCCATTTCAACTTTTCCCCTCCAGCATCCCCTGCAAAAGTATATTTGTCTGTTGGTGTTCTTTTTATTTTTCAGCTGCTGCTGCTGCTGCTGCTTCTCAGCAACCTTAGTATTTTCTTCCCTTCATTAAACTTGGCTTTTGTTGCTTTCCAGCCCTTTAATCGGATTGTCCGGGCCTCTCTGGGTGATTTGGTCAATCTTGCACAAGCCATCTTGGAAAGGGATGACATCGTCAATATCTGTTAAGCAATTGCCTGGGTTGCCACAACCAATCTGAGTAAATGGCAGCCTCAGACAAATGACAACAGGAGCGGGGATGGCTAAGAGAAACAGCTCCAAGAAAACATAACCACCAAGGGAACTCAAGGGCAATCCTGAATCCCAAACAGAGGGTGGGAAGTCGAAGGGAGACAGTATTTCAGATCTGTCAAGTTATTGATTGTTTTAAAAAAGGAATGGTATTCCAAATAACAAAAGAATAATATATATATCCCAGTTGCAAGATCAGGGCCCACCTTTTTTTTTTTTTACATATTTCATGATATACCTTGTCTTATGACCATAATTGGAACCAAAATAGAGCCCTGGTGGCGCAGCAAACTAAAGCACTGTTATTAACATCAGCTGCCTGCAATTACTGCAAGTTCAAATCTCACTACGCTCAAGGTTGACTCAGCCTTCCATCCTTTCTAAGGTAGGTAAAATGAGGACCCAGATTGTGGGGGCAATAAGCTGGCTTTGTATAAAATATACAAAAGTATGAAGGCTATTGTTTAATGCATTGTAAGCCGCCCTGAGTCTCCTGAGAAGGGCGGCATATAAATCAATTTTTTTAAAAAAAATCTCAGTTGTTGAATGAAGCGATCACTAAGCAAAATGCCCATGAGCTGCTCCACCCGGCAACTGCTATCCCGTCACACCTGGTTGTGGTCATTAAGCAATTTCTGAGTTCTTAAGCAGACAGAACAAAAGAGATACCTGCTGGCTAGGGAATTCTGGGAATTCATGTCCAGATATCTTTAGATGACTAAAGTGCAAAAGAGGAATGAACAATTTTGAGCCAATGCATAGTGACAACTACTGTTATCTTTGGAGCGATTCCTTTGTCAAAATCTTTTTTTTTCTTCCAAATTTGTGAGTTATATTTCACTCTTTTATGTTTTCATTATAAAATATACATCCCACTCAGAGATATAACATTACTATAGAAAACACAGCCAACCATCACACAAATCTGTAAAAATACAGCAGTATTTTCAGTATATGGCTTTATTTTTAAAAGTCTCAATTATATACAATAAGCAGTGACTATCAGCATTTAATTGTCACTGCTCATTAGAAAATTCCACTTAAGTTTCTCTTAAACAGAAGCTCAACAGAAAATTGCTATCTATCTTAGCAAATTTTAATATTTTGCTGGGTGAGAGTAAATGACTATAGCTGTTGGTTTATTCTAATTTTGCTTGCTATGGATATCATTAATCCACTTCAGCAAGGTACTATTCTCTAAGAGGAAGTAGTCTGTGGTACTTCAAGGCCTATCTCATTGTAAAAAAAATAGAAAAATCTCTAGCTGCACACCTCTCATATGAATAAAAATGCAAGGGAAATTAGTGCATTTTAGTAATCAGGGAAAGAAGCATATAATAACAGATGAGAAGGAGAGAGAGAACGATTGAGAGAGACAGAGAGATGAATGGTAGATTTATCATTTTACTTTTGTTTTATATATTATGTTATTCTATCTGCATTTCTCACTTATAAAGATTTCTAAAACTTTATTTATTTATGGATATAAAGATTTCTAAACATTTGTGACATTTGTGGGTAGATTTCTAAACATTCTTATATGTTACCATAACTATTTCTAAAATCTAAGTGCCATAGTTGTGTGCTTCTGAGTCACTGAAAAGTTTGCCTATCCTTTTATGTAATTCTGGTTGGAGCTAAAACTAGCTTCAAGCTGGAAGTTGATATGCATTTTTTTATTCCCCACAAAGACAGCTAGGATTTACCTTTTATGTTTTTAAATACATATTTGATCATTAGTGGGTTTTTTTTATCTTAAAGAAAGTATTAGTTTCTATTTTATACCACAATCCACATACACAACTGATGCTTTGCTAACTTTCTAGTTTCCCTGTTATCTCAAATAATTAAAAGTGATTCATAACAATTCATTAAAAGTAACAATTATATGTGTACAATTCTAATCAGCAATTCCAAAGCATTCTTAACAATTTCATAAAGTTTTCTTAACAAAAAATGCAAATAATCATGTATCTACAAACCATAGATAAATTCTATATATAAATATATATATAATTTCTGTTCCTCCATCCTATTGCCAAGGAGAAATAATGATACATTTGTGCTCGATGCATTTGGTATTTCTTTTAATGTTATACTTTTGTCATACTTCTGGTAGATAGAAGTAATGTTGCAGGTTGTCAAATTAGCTTGGAGTGAAGAGACCAATAATGTGAGAAGAAACCAAGAGCTGGAGGCTTGCATTCATTTTCACACATTTATTTTTCAGAAGTGCTTTATGCTGCAAAGTAAAGTAGACATTTTCTACCCTCCTCACTATGGTTTCACTAGGAAAGAATTTTATGTATGTATGTACACACACATCCACACAGACATAGAGAGACAGAAAGACAAAGGGACAGAGAGAATGCAGTTCAGAATTTAAGAAACATGAACATAATGCTGTATTGAATTGTTAGGGTTTTCTCCAGCACGATTTCAACACATCTTGAATTGAGATTTGGAATATTTTCTTCGTTATAAATTAAGAAAAAAGAGGTGAGAACAGAGAAAGATTTAAAACATGCAATAACAACAGAAAATAAATGCTATGTGAGATCCTGAATCTATTGATTTGTTACTACCTTTCGACAGGTCCAAATGTTATTTCTGCTTCCATACAGGAATATGCTGACTAGGAATGAATGAATGAATGAATGAATGAATGAATGAATAAATAAATAAATAAATAAAATCAGACCCTTACCTGCTAAACTAATAAGACCAAGAATTAGATTCAATATAATTGTGATATACATGCAGGGCATTTAATTTTCACCCTATCTCATCATCATCCTAATCATTATCATAACAATTCCATCATGCCATTCCTAAATACTCAACTAAAAAGCAATTTATTGGGTAACACTGCCTACATAGCATTCTTGTAAATATCAGGTTTAAACTCCATATTCTTAGCTTCTAAATGATGACTAATTATGCCTCTATAAGAGTATACAATCTGCTGAATTACATAATATTCCTTTGGTAGAACGAACAAAAGGCAACTGGAATTTTATAAGCAAAAAAGATAGCTGGTCCAAGCACTAGGAAAATTGACGGTATTACTTTAGATGGTAAATGCAGAGTGGTGTGAAGGTATCCTTCCCCTATTAAAGGACAGAATTGCATGTAGCACATTTCCTACTCTGTAACCCCTAAATTAACAAGCTGGCTGCACACTCGGACAAAATAGAGGGATTTCAAGAAGGCATCCAGAAACACTGAGTGTTTGTGAAAGGTTCAGGGATTTTCATTGGAGTCATTCGTTTGTTTGGAGCGCAGCAGGATGGAGGGAAGCAGTGGTGGGTTTCTACCAGTTTGCCCCAGATCGGGTGAATCGGTAGTGGGGGTGTCATCACGGATACTCTGCGCATGTGCAGAAGAGCCGCGCATGAGCAAAGCGAATGCATGCATGTGCGCGCTCCCGGTTCCGAACCAGTAGTGAAGATAAATGGAACTCACCACCGGACGGAAAGATATACGGAAGTGCTGGGAATGCTGGAAGATCTAGAAATATCCTTATCCAGACAACACCAGCTGCCATTGTATTAATAACCAGCTTGTTTGTAAATAGGAGTTAGGAACAGAATTAATCCAGGGACTACTTGTATTGGCTTGAGCCTGCAAGCAAGGTGCTTGTTAAGTAAGTCGCGCTTAATTTCACAACTTTTTTTTGCCACAGTTGTTAAGTAATTCACTGCAGTTAATAATGAATCATGCAGTCATTAAACGAATCTGGCTACCCCTCCCACCCTTGACTTTGCTTTTTGGAAGTTGATTCAGAAGGTTGCAGTAGCAATTACATGACCCCAGAATATTATAACTATTGTAAATACATGCTGCTTGTCCAGCACCTGAATTTTCATCATATGACACTGAGGATATTGAAATAAATATAAATGCAAGGACTGGTTGTCACATTTTTCAGTGCTGTTGTAACTTTGAATGGTCAAAGAGAATGTAAGTTGAAGTCCACCTGTAGTTTATTTATTTGTTTAAGAAAATTTATATGGCCACCCAAAATACTCTCAGTAACACCCAGGCAGCTTGTAAAAACAATAAAAAGCAATAACCCAACCACAACCCTGGTGACAACAATCGGTCACTGAAACCACTTGATGGACTGCATCCCACTCTGGGGTACCCAGGTCCATTGGCAGAACCAGATCTTAAGGGCCTTGCAAAAGAATGTCAAGTAGATGCCAATCTGATCTCCATGGGGATAATGTGCCACAGGGATGGAATCACAATGGAGAAGGCCTTCTTAGTCTTGCTAGTGAACCTCGTTATGAAAAGGGATCTGTAACATTCTCTGTCTCCCCACTCTGGTGGTCGGATAGATCAGAGTTCCCCAACATTTTTGGCTTTGTGGTCCGGCAGAGGCGATGGGGGGGGGGGGAGAGGGGAAGGTTCTATGCAAACAGCCGGCAAGTGTGCACACACACAGATCCAGAGCGGCGTGCATGTATGTCTGCCACTCACACCAATGGAGCACACCAGGAGTGGGTTCTACTTACCTTTTATTACTGGTTTGCAGCGGGGCTGCATGCGTGTGCTCTTCTGCGCAAGCGCAGAAGCGATTTGATGACGTCGGGGTCAGTGGGCGGAGCCTCCCGCCGGTTTTGCTACCGGTTCTATAGAACCGGTGCAAACCGGGGGCAACCCACCACTGGAGCACACATGCATGCACTCACCCATTTCTGCAGCCTGGTTGTAATCCCCTCATGGTCCACTAGTGAGCTATGGACTACAGGTTGGGGACCCCTGGGGTTGATGTACCTAGGAAAAGATGGTCCTTCAAATAACCTGGCCCCAGGCCATATAGGGCTTTAAATGTGACAACCAGCATGTTAAATTGGACCCAGAAGCAAATCAGCAGCCAATGCAGCTTCCACAGGAGAGGTGACACAGGTGCATATCTAGGCCTGCGCAAAACCATGCAGGCTGCTGCATTTTGAAAGCCATCTGAGGCTTTCAGATACTTTTCAAGGACAGCTCCATGTAGAGCACATTGCAGTAGTCAAAATGGGAGTTGACTAGGGCGTGAGGGACTCTAAGTAGGTTTTGTGGTGCTTTTCTTAAAATTGGAAATGTATTTGTGTCTGCATACATACATATAGGCTTACAGAGACTTCCATATATTACAGCAGTGGGTTTTTTTCCTTTTTTTTATTTAAGAAGTTGCTTTTATGTTCTCCCTTATGCAGTGATAGGCAGCAGGGCCACGATTTTTGTGTAATTATTTCCCATGAAACCTGGATCAAATTCACATTAATACTAAGGATTCCTCTTGCTGAAACTCAATGAGGAGCTAAATGACTGTGCTAACAAAACCACCATGGGGAGGGAGCATGAAAGCAGCGAAGGAGGCACCTTTGTTCATTTGTTATAATAGTGATGGATGGTCCTTGGTCATAGAAAGGGCTGTTATTGCAACCTGCCTGACAGCCAACATTGAAATTTTTGATCTATTAGCCTTTTGCTTCTTCCGTAGATTGCTCACGGTAAGAAATCCAAGTAGAACTTTTGCAAGATATAAAATCATCTTGATTGCCTTGAAACATAAAAAAAAAACATCTGTGCCAGAAGGAAAGAACAACATATTAATCCCGGTAAAGTTATCTCACGATATCTTGGGAATCAGGAATTTCAGAGCTATGTTTGCTGAATCAGACCATTGGTTTCTTGAGCCCAGTATTATGTACACTTTTATTGGCAGGGGTTTTGCAAGGTTTCTGAAGCAGCTTTGTTGATATATTGACATCATGCCAAAAAGTCAAAGGCAGTCTAAGAATTTTGAGAGATGAGAAAAGAAGCCAACAATCTTTATATAGTTCCATTCTTTTTGGATTAAGTGATTCCTTACACTTTTCTGTCTTTGTAAAAATATGACAAATGGGACATACACTTCTTACATGTAGTCCTTGACTTACTACTGTCGTTTTATGACCATTTGGCGTAACCTCAGAACAGGTGTTGTTCAGCCTGTAAAGCACTTCCAACCACCATCATGTAAGACAAAGGTGATGGTGCAGGATTTCTGGAAGCAAAGAGAGGAACCTGCCCCACTGTATATAGGGTGGGGTGGGGGGCTGTGGAGAGGGTTTTCTCTTTTAAATTATTGGGAGTGCTCATTAGTCAAGACCAGTGGTGGGTTCTTCCCGGTTCGGCCTGGTTCTCTCAAGCCAGTAGCGGTGATGATATGACATCACCGAACCGGTTCTGCCCCCCCTGCCCCCCCACCCCCATTATTGTTATCTTTTATTTGGCCCCACCCCAAATCTATTGCTGCCTTCTGAGTCCCAGCTGATGGCTAGAGGGAAAAAAAACTGTTTAAACTCTTGCCGTGGGGCTTCAAAGGGCCACCCTACAGCTGATCAGTGTTAAAAGAAAACAAATGAGTAGACCGGTGCCTGCAAAAATAAACGGGTAGACCAGTGCCTGCAAAAAATAAATGGGTAGATCGGTACAGCTCTGCAAGCAGTTAAAAGCCTGGTAGACCAGTACCTCTGCTAAATCCTAAATAATTGTCACATGACCATCAAGCCACGCCCACAGAACCGGTAGTAAAAATTTTTAGAACCCATCCCTGGTCAAGACCTCACCTGGAAAAACAACACGTCCCTGGTGGTTAGTAAGGCTCAACAGAGACTTCATTTCCTTAGAGTTCTGCGGAAAAATCAGGTGGAACAACAGCTGATGACTTCTTTCTATCGGTCCACGATAGAGTGTCCTCACCTCACATGTATAACAATATGGTACCCTGGTTTAACAGCTGCGGACAGGAAGGCCCTACAGAGAGTGATTAATTCGGCACAAGAAAACATCCGTTGCCCTCTAACACCACTAGATGACATCGCCAGGTCTTGCTGTTTCAACAGAGTAAGGAAGATACTTAGGGATGATTCACACCCTGGCCAGTGTCTCTTCGCACTTTAACCATCGGGCAGAAGACATCGAAGTATAGCCAGCCAGAAGAACCCAGTGGGCTATCAGACTCCTAAACACAATATAGCACCACAAACAGATTACTATGACGAATTTCACTGGTGCCAGTGTAGTGTGTAATATCTATATACCATGATATAAGATCATACACCAGAGTAATATACATGTTGCACAGAATATGATGTACATATGGAAACATATGACTAGCTTTTTTTCCCTGACTACTTGTGTAAGGATTATTCTTTATATCATTCATGTTGTCTTGTATTCTTGTATGGGACTGCACCAGTAGAGGCTAAACCAATTTCGTTGTATGCATGATGTACAATGACAATAAAGGCTTTGAACTTTATTAAATGTCACAATCCCCCAGTAATTTGAGCACATTTTAGGCACTTGAAAACTGGCTCGCCTTTTCAAACAGCCTTTTAGCCATATGATTACAATTTATCACTTGTTTTTCTAGAGGGTGTTTTTTTTGTGGCAAAAAACATTTATAGGGAAAAAATGGGTTCATTTAAAGACGGTACCATTCCCTTATGCATGATTTGCTTAATGACTGAAGTAATTCACTTGACCACCACAAAAAATGTCAAAAAAAATTGACTCTGGTCACGTGGCTATCTTGACGTATGATTGGATTTCTGCTCCCAATTGTGGTCATATGTCAAGAATGGCAACTGATCACTAAGGAAGACACTAATAAACTAAGTAAAATTTGTGTATATTTTATTTAAGAATGATCATACCGTAATGTCTGATTCATGGCGCTAATGTCTTAACAATTTCTTTGAACTGAAACTGCAATAAATAGCACAATAGGCAAATCTTTGAATGTTTGGATTCAGTGGATTGAAGAATATAGCCACATATGAATTCTGCTTGATGAGGCCCACAGTCCACCTAATCCATGGCCACACACTTAGAATAGTTCACCTTCTATATATCTCTTAGCTGATCAGAAAGCTTGGGTATTCATGTTACATGTAACACAATCTCTTTTTATGAAGGTGACAGCACCTGTGGTGGATTTCAATTTTTTTTATTACCGGCTCTGTGGGCGTGGCTTGGTGGGCGTGGCTTGGCTTGGTGGGCATGGCAGGGGAAGGATACTGTAAAATCTCAATTCCCTCCCCACTCCAGGGGAAGGTTACTGCAAAATCCCCATTTCCTCCCGATCAGCTGGAACTCGGGAGGCAGAGAATAGATGGGGGTGGGGCCAATCAGAGGTGGTGTTTACCGGTTCTCCGAACTACTCAAAATTTCTGCTACCGGTTCTCTAGAACTGGTCAGAACCTGCTGAACAGCACACCTATATAAATGCTGAAAGCCAAGCTAAGGAATGCACAAGGAATTTGTCTGCTATGTAACAAATGATTTACTCTGGATGGATTGTGGGAGGCAGGCAAAACCACAATCTGTTGCCTGACCAATGTATCACTTCTCAGCTCTAAAAAAGGGATACCTGGGTGTATTAACTGTGGAACTATTTATAATAAATGGGTTTATTTTGGGTGTGAAACTAGGAAAAATCAGGTTTGACATGAACCTGTCACATCCAAAAAAAAAAAGCATTAGTCAAGATGAAAAACACATTTTTGATAAAAAATGAGCCTAGGTTTGGATTCAGATGCACCTGCTTTTAGACTTCTATATTTAAAGAAGATAATCATAAATTCTTCTTCAAAAGATCCAAACCAAAGAGGATGCCACCACCTCCTGTGCCTGTGAATTACACTCATTCCTGCCACTGAGCCACAAAACAGTTTCTCATTTTCAATGGAATGATAGATAGATAGATAGATAAAAATAAAAATATTGAATATTAGTTATTTCTATAAAAAGCAAAGAATTCTGTTTCCAATTGTTTTGTATGAGCGCTTCCTTTTATAAATCCTGATTTTTTCCCCTATACGGCCTCCATTTCCTCTGAATGAATATTGCAAGAAAATTGAAATGTATTTTCTTCCCTGCAGGGGGTTATCCTTCATTGCAGGTTCAACATTTTCTAGATGTTTTGTACGGCCCAAATGGCGGATGATGTAGACTGTTCCTATAACTTTAATATTTTTTAATTTCTAGTTTATTTTTCTAAAAATATTTTTAAAAATGGATGTTTAATAAAATTCCCACCCATATATTTTATTTTGTGGATATCATTCGAAGAATCCTCAAAAAAAATTGTCTCCGGGCATCTATACATCATGTTTCTGGGTGTCTATACTGAAACATATAGACAATCAAGACATTTCTTTCTTTCTTTCTTTTTTCAAAATATTATGTCTAACTTGAAGAATACTTGCTGTTAATTGCTAAGTTTGATTTCACTAGTGTTGTTATTTGCTTTGAGCTGTTTGGAAGAACAGCAGGATCAGGGGTGAAATCCAGCAGGTTCTGACAGGTTCTGGAGAACCGGTAACAGAAATTTTGAGCAGTTCGGAGAACCAGCAAATACCACCTCTGGCTGGCCCCAGAGTGGGGTGGGAATGGAGATTTTGCAGTATCCTTCCCCCAGGAGTGGGGAGGGAATAGGGATTTTGCAGTATCCTTCCCCTGGAGTGGGGTGGGAATGGAGATTTTGCAATATCCTTCCCCTGCCACGCCCACCAAGCCACGCCCACCAAGCCACACCCACCAAGCCACGCCCATATAACCGGTAGTTAAAAAAATTGAATTTCACCACTGGGCAGGATGTATACTTTAAATAACTTTTGAAATACATATAATTAGCATTTGGGGAGGCTTTTTAATTAGGTTTTTGATATTTTTATTTCAGAGACCAACAAATAATATAAATTACTTAACTTGAACTTGTATTTCCAATCTTTTTTAAATTGTGAATCATGGATTATCAAAATTAATTACTCTTCTAAATTTATTTATTTATTTATTAGATTTATATTGCCGCCTATTCACCCATAGTGACTCAAGGCGGCTTACAGAATATAAAAACTACACACATTTAAAAAACCACATTTAAAAAACTAAAACTCATAAAAAAATCAAATAAATTAATGTAATAAAATCACCCCTGACCCCCACCTCACGTCCCAGTGACAGCCGATCACGAGCCATTTAATGGGCTCCATCCTGCCCTGGGTTCCCCAGGTCTGCTGGCAGAACCAGGTCTTTATATATAATAAACAAAATAGGCAACACTATTGTCTATTTGAAAAACTGCAGTTTTTGATGAATGTGTGGTTACTGAAAAATTTTAAAATTCTGTCACGATTGATAGTGAGCAAAAGCAATAACAAAAAAAATCTGAACCTTATAATTTTTGTAAAGAGGCATCAGATCCCATTTACTCATGGCATTAGTGTTACAATTATGAACATTTTTTTGCTCTTTTATCTTTAATACAGAAGAAACTTTTGCACTAACAGTTCAAGCATTTCATAGCAAGTATCACCAATCTTTAACATTTCACAAGAAGGAATTCAACTTTACTTAATAAGCAGATTCATCCTCTTTTGCAGAGAAAATTTTGTTGCTCCTTCTGTTCTAATATGATGTGTGGGAGTTACTCAACCTATACAAAAGCTGTACAACAGGGAGATAGCATTCCACAATTGTTCTCAAGTAGTTCAGAATCTAGCCCAAATATTTTTCCATTAAAATGAAAAAAATCTGTTCTACATTTCTAAAGGTGTGACTAAGTTGCAGGAGCAACTTCCAACTTCCTTTTGACTTATGGATTGATTGATTGATTGATTGATTGTGGGGAGTTGGCCGAAAGAATGGGAAATGACAATCATATGTCCATGGTGATGCAGCAGCATACCAGCAGCCCCTTTGACAAATTTTAATCTCACAGGGTCAGAGATCCCAGATTTTGGATGCATTCTTTAAATTAACCCATTTAAAGTATGTTGATTCAAAAAATTGTTGCCATATGCTGCACAGTTTTACCCAATTAAAGGTTACAAACTGTTATGTCCTTATAAGGACATCCGGCCGGGGATTGGTTAATCCTCCGGGCGGGAAATTTAAACCGCTGTCATTGGACGGCTGGTCTGCCGGAGCGCTATAAAAAGGGCTCCGGCAGCACAGCCGTTCGTCTGTTCTGACTTAGTTGAGAGCTGAATAAAACTTGTTGAACAGACCCCGCTGGTCTTGTCTTCTTTCCTGCGCCTGATCTAACACAAACAATCAAACCCACATAAGAATTTTAGTAGCATATAGATTAAGGCAGTGGTGGAATTCAGCTGGTGAACCGGTAGTTAAATTACTGGCTGGCCCCTCCCCGCCCCTTCCAGGGATCCCCACGCACCCCAATTTGGCTCCCAGGTAAGTGCAGGTGGGCCTACTAGGCCCAGAATGGGGTTCAGGGGGTGCAATTTGCCCCCGTGGCCCATTTAGCTCCCAGGAGGCTGCAGGGAGGCCTATTAGGCCCAAAATGGGCCGCGGGGGGCGGCGTATCCCCCCATGGCCGGTTTTTGCTCCCAGGGGGTTGCAGGAGGCCAAGTGCTGCCTGTCATACACCCTGGCCTCACCCACCATGGCCACGCCCACTCAGCCAGTCATCAGGGCAGAGAACTGGTTGTTAAATTATTTGAATCCCACCATTGGATTAAGGGCAGTCAGTGCCCTTTCATGTGTATGTTTTTACAGATACAAAGGAAGTACTCTGCTTGTCCTCCATTTGTCTTATTTCCAGTTTTTAAAATTCATTTTGCATTACCCTCTTCCGCATCCACTATTACAATTATAGGAAAAGGATGAATATGATTAATCCTAGCTAATCTAGCTAACTGTTTCCAGTAATGGGATTTTCCAAAAATTCTTTAAAAATTTTGGGGAAAAATCTTCTAATATCTGGCTATCCAAAGCAAATCTGAGGTCTGAAGGAGCTACGGTTTAATAGCACCCCACAGTTTTGTGTTGACCTGGTTTCAAGGCCCTTCTAAAGATAGATAGAGGGATACTACCCATAATTCATGGCAGGTCCACCATTAAACAATATTTCCCCCTGTGGACTTGTTTAATTTTCTCTGTAACGAATAGAATAGAATAGAATAGAATAGAATAGAATAGAATAGAATAGAATTCTTTATTGGCCAAGTGTGATTGGACACACAAGGAATTTGTCTTTGGTGCATATGCTCTCAGTGTACATAAGGAGAATAAAATACATTCATCAAGAATAAAGATTCAACACTTAGTGATAGTCAAGGTTACTAATAAGCTATCAAATTGTACTAGAAAACAAATAAAAACAATATAAATTGAAAGATACAAGCAACATGGTTATAGTAATAACTGGGAAGAGATAGATACTAGTAAGGAAGAGAAGAGACAGGACTTAGACCTGGTCCAGAGTTTAATAAACCCACAGGAACAAATAAAAATATTACTGGAAGAGAGCTTGGCTATTCATTTTGATTGAGTTTTGAAAGATAAACTCCAAGTGGACTATGGCACACAAAGATCATAACCATCACATTGCCTTCCCCAACCTGCATCTTATTCCTGTCATGTCTAATCAGATTGTGAACATTTTAGGACAAATGTAGGGATTACTTTTTGGTTCCAACACTATCACAATAAATATAATTAAACACATCTATTGGCAGCATGGTTCAATATCTGTCTTCTGTATTTGAAGCATGCTATATTGAACTGTAAAAATGCACCTGAAAATTACCTCTTTGCTTGTGTGTGAGGTAGGTCAGACACTTAACTTGAAATTGAGCTGAGATTTCTGAAGATTATCCAGCCATACTACATCTACTTGTTATCTATAAGGGGAATAAATGATGACACCAATATGAAAAAAGAGGACACCAATGTGAAAACTGTTGGATGCCCTATTCGCTTTCAAATTAGACCCGTTCCTTCCAAAGTTTTGAGAAAACACTTCAATGTTATATGCTTAAATTGCCCTATATAGATTTTATTTTCCCCAGACAAGTGAGGGAGTCTAATTTCAGAAGGCCCAAAGGGTGGGCAGAGGAATTGCAATAAGTTACTATGTATATTTATTTTTTGTACTATAAACATTTTATACTGTTTTTAATCTAGTTTTATTATAAGTTAACATGAAACATATATGTGAGATATCAAGGTGGTGGTGCTATCCACCAAGCAAGCAAGCAAGCAAGCAAGCAAGCAAGCAAATTTTCCAAAGGCAAGACAAGAAGCAATGGATGGAAACTTATCAAAGAGAGATCCAACAGAGGGCTGTCTTAATTCATGGGCCAGATGGGCACTTGCCAGGGGTGAAATCCAGCAGGTTCTGACAGGTTCTGGAGAACCGGTAGCGGAAATTTTGAGCAGTTCAGAGAACCGGCAAATACCACCTCTGGCTGGCCCCAGAGTAGGGTGGGAATGGAGATTTTGCAATATCCTTCCCCCAGAAGTGGGGAGGGAATGGAGATTTTGCAGTATCCTTCCCCTGCCATGCCCACCAAGCCACACCATGCTCACCAAGCCATGCCCACAGAACCGGTAGTAAAAAAAAATTGGGAGAGTTTAAGATGTGAAAATGAGTAACATAAGGGGAAAGCTCTATGTAACTAGGGAATTGTAATAACTGAGATACTATTAATTGTATATTGTGTTGAAAGCAGAAATGGTTAAGTTGTGGTTTGGAGGAATATATGGGGGAAATTATTTGGTTTATTATTATTGGTAAATATAATTAATTGATTTAAGAAATTGGATTGCATGGAAAGAATTGGAATATTCATGTTCATATTGATTAATATACAAAAAACGATAGTTATATAATTAATTGATTTATATTAAAATGTTGAATTTGTATTAAACAATTGTAATATTACACAATTAACCAATGTGAGGATGGATATAAAAATAGATGACAATGGGAAGGGATATAATATAGAATAGAAGGGAAAAATTGAATTCAATTGAGATTAGAGATGAGGATGAAGGGTAATATTGTTTTTTTTTAAAAAATAGATGAGGAATAAATAAGGCAAAAAGGAAACATAGAAATTGTAAATTTAATTGAAATGACTAAACACTGTTTAAATTTGTGAACCAAGCAAATACTCTGTTCAAAGAAAATACATTGTATGTTTGTATGTGTGTTTCTCTAAAAAATAAAAAAAATCTTTTTATAAATAAAACAAAACAAAACATGTAGGTGCGTCTTATACTCCAAAAAATACAGTATGTAAAGGAAGTTATCAGTGCTTTCTGTGTTGGTATTACCAGTGCTTGTTTCCAAATACATGAGAAACTACATTTATCAGATTTTTAATACTAATTAGTTACTGTTTAAATTATTTAATACAGCACCTATTGATTCTAAAAAGCATGATAACCCAATTTCCCATCTCTCTTCAGTGAAATGGAGGTTGCTATATATACTTAAATGAATAGTTTGGGCCTTAATCCTAAGGCTTAAAATAAAATAATCATGAACAAGCAATAAATGGTAAAATGGTTGCCATGCTGTTATGCAACATACCTAGTTTCATGTTTATCCTATACTTACAGTTATAGCAATTAACTATATTTGTCTATCCAGAAATAAGTTATTATGCAGAACTCCAGAGTATAAAGCAGAGTCTACAGTTATTCTTTTAAAAATAAATAGATTTTCAATACAATATACAAAATAAGGAAAAATCAGAAAAAAAGTAAAGAAGTGGGGGAAAAAACTCCAAAGAAATCAGAATCTGCTGCTGTTCTAAACCATGCCTCTGAAGCTGTACAAATGCTTAAAGTCCTGCTGGAAAAGTGTCACCAGGACACTGGTTCAGGCAATCATATTTGCTGATAATTTCCTAGTTAAACTTTCTGTGTGCAGAAATCTAGCACACAAGTATGAACTTGGAACGTTCAACTCCCTTCTCCCCCACCAATCAGTTTCTCTGAAGCCTGAAGAGTTTGTTTTACATCTCTAGAAGTTGAATTGATCAGAGATCAATTAGGTATCAGGAAACAGCTATCATTGTGGCATTATTCTTAGTAAAGCTGGTGCAAGAAAGTTGATTGGGATTAATGGAGAAGGCTTCACCTCTCCATCCCATTGAGCATGATGCAGATCGTTCTCTTGGCAATGTTTTTTGACCTTGGCTAACCTGAAAATATGTGGACTTTGACTCACAGAATTCTGGGAATTCTGGATATTCTAAACCTTGAATGAGTAGGAGGAGGAATGCCAGTATAGGATCCTTATTGCTTGAAGCAATGGAAAGACTGCACTTCCACAATCATGCTAAATGTCAACTGATTTTAAACCATACTACAAAAAAGATGGACTAGCCTCCTTAAGCACGTTGGAGAGCAACAATCTCCAAAATATGTTGCATGGAAGTTAGCATGCTATCCCCAGCAGCAGCAAATGCTTGACATAAATAGTATGAATGGTCAATCTATTCATCCAAATTCTATTGTGGATAAAACAGTTCTGTCCCCACCCCAAGCTTTTGCCTAATGTCTATGTTGATGTCTACATTGGTTTAATATTTTCTTTAAAAGGCTGTTTTAATTATGACAGCTGCCCATGATTGAATGAGATCGGCGCCATATAAATTGATTCAATAAACAAACTCGCAAAGCCAATTGCAGGGTTGAGATTTGCATTTGCTCTGTCACAGGCATCACGGCAGAATATATTACAAAGGATAAAGGATGGGCCAAGAGGAGGAACAAATCTTGATCCCATTTAATATTTTTAAAAATAATGGTAAATATGATGAACTAAGGCCAGGTCCTAAGATACAGTTATTTTAACATGATTCTTATCTCATCATATATTTAACATGCCCCATTCACCTTATATTATTAAAAATTACATATTAGTAACAATTTATGGATATCTCTGGGAACTGCTACCAAGATTTTTTTATGGCCTGGGCCTCGGGAAGTTTGAAGTTTATTTAATTTGTATACCGCCCTCCTCCCGAACGACTCGGGGCGGTGAACAGCCATAAATAAAACATATAAATACAACATTTTAAAACCCACTAAAATCCAATTAAATAAATTTGGCCATAGAAATATTAAAACCCCAATTAATTTAAAACAAATTAAAATTTATAGTATTAATTAGAAAAGGGGAATCGGGCAAGGCCAGAATCAGGCAGTACTTGCCAACCTTTACCTTTTACATCATTTTTTTCTTTTTTAACAAAAATAAAGTTTCAAAGAGGAAGGATGGATAGACCTTTAGTGTAGCAAAGCAAGTCTTTTTAATACCAAACAAAGCACTCTGTAGGCACTGCATGCTAAACAAAGAAACAAAAGGAGACCTCGATACCGTGGTGCTTCCATTGTCAGAGATAACAGAAAATAACTTCAATCAATATTGAAATTAATTTCGCATTTTAAACCTGAAGCAGCCTTTGCACTGGTCTAATGTGGATGCCTTCCTCTTGATTGCATATAATGCATTAAACCATTTAGTCACACCTCACACCATGCAGTGATTGAGGTCATGGCCACAAATAAAACGGCCACAAACACAATGAAAGCAATTGATGTTGCTCCACAAATTTAAAGACTGGCAAGAATTTGGGATGAAGGACAAGGATCCAGCTAGTTAATATTACAGAAATCTTGTACAGAAACCTTCATGTTTGCAAAATGAATAGTATCAGTACTCTGACACATATAAATAAATATTTTTAGTAGAGCTTTCCACAAACTATAGTATTTGAAAAATATTAGAAGTCCAACTCTCAGATTTTCAGCCTATTGGTAGTCCTTGACTTATAATCACAATTGGGATCAGAATTTCCATTGCTAATCAAGGTGGTTGTTAAGTGAAACACATCTGATTTTACAGACTTTTTTAACCATGGTAATCATGTGCAATGGTGAAATCCTACCAGTTCGCACTGGTATGGGCGAATCAGTAGTGATAAAAGCTACCAGTTCAGCAAACCGGTAGTAAAAAAAAAGCTACCAGTTGGTCCGAAGTGATATTTCTAACGATCAGCTGTGCGCGCAATTTAAAATTGCTAGAAAGCAGGAAATCCTGCCTTTTAGTGAATCTAAATCACACGGCACAGCTGCTCCCCACCTCGTTGTTCTACTTACCTTCCCAAGCCTCCTTTTTCCACGCGCAGCATGCGTTTGGTGTGCACTGCATGTGGGCACACAGTATGTGTTTGGCATGCACTGTGCATGTGTGCACAGCATGCACTTGGCATGCACTGTGCATGTGGACTAGCAGCATGCATTTGGCATGCACTTCGCATGCTCAGGCAGCGAACCAGTGGCAAACCTGGGAAGATTTCACCACTGGTCATGTGATCATTAAATAAATCTACCTCCCCTCCCCGCCATTTACTTTGTTTGTTGGAAGCCAGCTGGGAAGATTGCAAATGGGGAACACATGACCCTAAGATGCTGTATTCATTGCCAAATGCCCAAATTTTGATCATGTGGCTGTGGGGATGCTGCAATAGTCATAAGTACAAGGACCTGTCACATTTTTCAGTGTTGTTGTAACTTCAGAAGGTTGCTAAATGATTGGTTTTAAATTGAGGATTACCGTTATTCATAAGTTAGTTGATTGCTTGGTTTTAGTCAAATGGCGTACCTAAACACCATGCTGACTGGGATTTCAGCTGTACTATATTTGTAGGAAATAAATTGGAAGAAAAATGATTTAGTGCCATTATGGCGCCCAGTGTGTTCATAGCCACAGTTTATGCCATAATCTTTCAATTTCGATTTTCAGATCTTGATACTTTATGATCTTTTCCAACTCTGCCTACTATTTTACTAACCCCTGGTATTGCTATATCAATTATCCACACTTTATTCTTTTTAACCATAGTTATATCTCATGTCTTGTGAGCCAGCACTTTATCAGTCCGTATTATTATTGTTAATAGTAGTATAAAAATTACATTTATTTTGTTAACCTATGATACGGCTTCTTGCATCATATTTACCCCACAACAAAAGGAATTTTGGGTATTCAGAATGATGTTAGTTGAACTATTTCATTTATTCTTGTCAAAATAAATCAGCTTCCATATATAAGTATTATTTTGTCTAAACTGTATTAATTTTAGTCCTGACAATTTCACAATACAGGATGGTGAAGTACTGTACATTTTCCTTAAATTCTACACTTGTTTTTGGTCAAACACTGATTCTAAAACAAAGAAATGTATCAGAATGGTTAGGTTATCTTTTTAATAAAAATGTTTAATTTCATAAAATGGATAAATTTTAATTTGATGCAAAGTATATAGCTTTTTAAAAAATTTGGGCATTTTTAATCTTGACGTTCTACTGTTTAGATGCCTTAGAATATTAAATATAAATAAGAAGAAAAAATGGTAGATTAATTACAGTTTCGAATATTATGTTACAAGCATTATAGTTATTTGACTTTTCTTCAAAATTAAATATAATGAATATATAATAAAATGAAAAAATAAAGGAAGAGCATATTGTTTTATTGTATTATTCTTTTGCAATAATAATTTCATCTTATGATAAATTGCTAATTATTAAAATTTCCATCGTGTTGTTGTGTGATGAATGTATGTATGCATGAGTGTATGGGTATGTGTGTGTATGTACATGTAGGTATATTAATAGGTATTTATGTAAACAAATACAGATCTGTATGTATAAATTAACGAATATGTTTGTACCTGTTAATTAAACCAAAATAAATGAACAAAACATATAGCAATTTTGAAACACTTAAACTAAAATCAAAACAGGGAAAAAGAGAAAAAAAGTAAAAAAAATCTGTTATTAAATTTATAAGTGATTAGGCTTAGAAATTAATTTCAATATTTTTATATTTGCTGTGTTGTGTATTGGATGGGATTCGTTGTTGTTTTATTTTAGTTAATTGGGCATTTTATATAGCAAAAAATCTTTCAAACACTGAAAAATCATAGTTACAGAAAAATACATAAATGGAGTTTAAGAAGATATTAATTGGGCATAATATTATCTACTCTCTTAAAGAATATTGATTATTAATTCTGCATCATTAGGATCAAAAACCAGTCTGTGCATCGTTAACCTGTTTCTAAAAATTAGTGCTACGGAGCAATCTGCAATTCTGTTCTTGTTATTTCACTAATCATTTACACATCAGTGGAAATAATGCAGAAAAATGATTTGTTCCTAAACCTTGTCTTCAACTCTAAACGTTATTATGACTTAAACTATCCATTGTCATTAAAAAGAGGAAAGGCTATCTCCCTCAGCATCAGCTCTTATCTCAATTTCTGAAGAGACATTGTGACCCAGATTGTTGGGGGCAATATGCTGATTCTGTAAACTGCTTAGTGAGGACTGTAATGCACTATGAAGCGGTATATAAGTCTAAGTGCTATTGTTATCATATAGGAAATTATTGGGATTATTGGAGTTGAACAGATGATTAATCCCTTTCAGTCTCCTGTTCAGCCACAAATTATTCCCAAATGTTTAATTGAAGTTTGGCATTTGCCCTGTCCCACCTAATGTATTTAAATCAATTAAATCAATTAATCCTTGTATTTATTTATTAAACAAATTTATATAGTCACTTATCTCAGAAAAATTGACTCCAGGTGGAATACAAATTTAAATAAGAAAGAAGTGAAATAACTTGAAGAGCGACTTAATATGTTTAACTTCTGGTAAATGTATCTTTTGTTACTGGCCACTGTCAACATGGGATGGAAAAGCCATATCCCCTTCTCTCCTGCAGATATTTATGAATAGAAATGTTTTAGTTATTTTAGGCCTATCCAAAGCATGCTGTCAAAAGTCCAATTAAATGCTTTCTCAACTTTTATGTTTCCCCATATTTCTCAAAAACACCATTAAAATATATTTTAAAAAACACTGCAGCTTAGAACTACGATTCCTTTATTTTTGAAATAATTCTTTCGTGTCTTTTGGGAGGAAACATCCCCCACACACACATAACAATGGAAAAAATAAAATAACACTACAGAACATTGTACCAACAGTAGCAATAATAATTGCTACTGTTCTAATAAAATACTAAATACAATAATAAAGGTAAAGGTGAAAGCTTCCCCTGTCCAATTGTGTCTGAAGGGCGGCAGTGCTCATCTCCATTTCTTAACTGGGGGAGCCAGATTGTCCAAAGACATTTCCACGGTCATGTGGCCAGCATGGCTATATGCTGAGGAGCAAAGAACGCTGTTACCTTCCCACCAAAGTGGTACCTATTTATCTACTTGCATTTGCATGCATTTGAGCTGCTAGGTGCCCAGGAGCTGGGGCAAGTAATATGAGCTTGCCCACTGCATGGTGCTTGGATTTCAAATCCAGGGTGTCAGCTTTCTAGCTGACAAGCTCAGCTTTTTTAACCTCTGAGCCATAGCGCCCACTCAAATATAACAATAGACATCATTAAACAAAATTAAAGAGCCTACAGTAACTAGAAAGATGTGCCTAGTCACCTTGCCTAAGAAAAGAATGAATTCTACTGTTTGCCAGTCTCCAAAAGAGAATTATTTCAGTGTACTTGATCATTAAGGCCCTGCAAATGGTAGTATTCTCAGAGTGAATGAAAATGTTGGCAGGGGCAAGCAAATGTTGAAATGTATATCAAGATGCCATGATGCAAACTCCATCATTTCCTGGAACTCCATCACTTTTGCATATAAAATGTGGAATCCATAGAACAGCAATAGCACTTAGACTTATATACCACTTCACAGTGCTTTACAGCCCTCTCTAAGCAGTTTACAGAGTCAGCATATTGCCCCCAACAATATGGGTCCTCATTTTACTGACCTTAGAGGGATGGAACCTTGAAGGAAGGAGTCAACTTTGAATTGGTGAGAATCGAACTGCTGAACTGCTAGCCAGCAGTCAGCGGAAGTAGCCTGCAGTACTGTATTCTAACCATTGCGTCACCAGGGCTCTAGTAACATTACAATGTACATCTGGCAAAATTACGGCTTACCATGGACATCTCTGCCATAGGCCACCTAGAGCCAGCATCCTAAGATTATACCGCTAAAATTAGGTAGCAAAATGGCTGGTTTTAAGCATAATCATTTTTATTTTCTTTCTTGAAAATAAAATTGAACATAAAAGTAGAAGTTTCTGGAACATAATCCTATTCTATTTCTATTCTTAAAACTCCCCAGATTTTATTTAGCTTTATATCAATAAATTGTATGAGTCTCTAATTTGGTGGGAGAGGGCTTCCTTGTCTTCTTTTTTGTATATGGGAACTATGATGGAAAGTTCTCAACCTTCTGGGATATGACCAATGTTATCTATATATGTAAACAGCCTACCAGCAGTGGTGCCCACTAATCAATGTGAGTCCTAAAGAATTCTGGAGATATGAAGTCTTCACACAATGTCTTACTGAGGTTTAGTGACTGTCACTGATACTGATTGCCAAGGAGAGAAATTAGATGTTGTGAGCTGTTGGTTCCTAGCTGGCAACTTCGTTTATGAAATTTAAAAAAAATAAATAACACAAAATAGCATGGAAAAAGTTCAGTTTGGGTTTTGAGTAGATTATACCAACTATTTTCATCCAAGATTGGGTCCTTTCAGAGTTCATAAAGCTGAGAATTTCCTTGATGTCTGCCTTGGACCATTTGACCCTCCTAGTTTGCCTCACTTCAAGATTATCAAGTAAATTCGTATTGTGTGATATAGGTAGTCTTAAATCAGAACTGCCATTAAAGTTAACTGCAATTGGTCACTATCCTCCCTCACATAAACTCTGAGAATTTTGGATTTGTCTATTAAAACACTTATAGGACCCAGATTGTTGGGGGCAATATGCTGACTCTGTAAACTGCTTAGAGAGGGCTGTAAAAGCACTATGAAGTGGCAGATAAGTCTAAGTGCCATTGCTATTGCTATATAATCAAGGACACTATTAGCATTTCTAGCATGGAAAGTTAAAAGGATATGAAAATTGAATGTATAAATCAAGGAAATCCTTTTAGAATTGGCCATATTCATTTTAGAGTCTCTGAATTATCGAGATGGGCCAGCTGAGAAATAAACTTCAAGTATGATGCCCAAATGGCCATACTTAAGCAGAGAAGCATTCTCCCCTAGTATTAAGAACTTCAAATAGCATCACAATGGTTTTGGGGTGATTTATATTTATCTGTATGAAAATATATGAAAATATTACCATTATACCTTCCTAAGATGCTGTTATCCCTTCAATGGTGTCATCTGCAACTTTTCTACCGAATGGATAACGATGAGTTGCAGACCCTGATACTGTGCAAATTAAGGATTTGTCAAATGATAAGTATTCCTAATGTATCTGAATATTAATGAACCAACCAACCAAGCAACCAATAAATAAACATTGTTTTATTGATACCTTTATCTTGTCAACCTGCTAAAACACTCAGGAAACTGAATTTACATTATTCTGCAACAAGTTAATTAAAGACATTCACCCTGAATTGTCAGCAAGAGCTGAATATCCTAAGAAATTCAGTTTCAGGAATACATGTTTCTGAGTAAAAATGTGGTTGCATTTTCACTATTGAAAAAAAAGCCAACTTGTATTTTCTATCATTAATAGAAAAAAGAACTAATGCTGAATTTAAGTAAACTAACATTATATTTTGCCATCTGTTCAAATAACTGTACTTATATATCATAGAACTTACCTAGAGGACCCTAGACTGTCTCATTGTAATAGCAAAGATGGTAAATGTTAAACAGAATAAAAGAGAAAACATAAAAGAGAACCAAAAGTTAGGTACATTTTCCAGCAAACAATGCACTTTATATCCTAAACACAAGTCACTTCTCTGTTCTTTCTACACAAAGAACATTACCATACCATTTGATAATGACCTATCAAAACCTGTTCTTTGATTAAAGGCAGCTGCTTTTGATTACAATCAATGAATCGTTAATTTGTACTCAGCTACTAACAGTTGGATCTGATCTATTATTCATTCTTCAAGATGAAATTCTATTTAGGCTTGAGTTCTGAATTTTACTGAAGCTTTCTCTATCTTGGCCATTAATAATTTTGTTTTGAAGTTTTCTCTCTCAGATTCCATAATGGCCTTTTTCTGTAATGTTGAAATAATGCATTCAGCTCCAGCTCTGATCAGAGTGTCCATCTCCCTAACCATATGTCTAAGAATATGGATCTATTTATTTAGGCACCCAACCTTCATGCAATGCTCCTTTCAGTTTTCAAAATCCTATCTCTGGCCAGTATAAAATGAGCAACACTCAACAAACAATGATACATTTGTTTATGAGTTATTCTGAAAATCATTGGTGTAATGCTCAACTGTAAATATACAATATATTTATAAATATACTGTATAAAGTCCATAAAAGAAGTGATACAATGTATTTGTGTAACAAATTAACTTCATTCATTCCCCAGATTTTCTAAATCAATTCCCCATCATTAATTTCCTGCTAACAGGAACAGAATTACTTTCTTAAGTTAAATATCTGATTAGCTACCCGTGTTTTCCCGAAAATAAGACCCTGTCTTATATTTTTTGGAATCCTGAAATAAGTGCTTGGCCTTATTTTCGGGGAAGTCTTATTATTTTGGGGCGCATGGAGCAAGATGGGGCTCCTCTTGCTGTCTTACCTGATTTCCAGCTCTTCATTTAAATATTTTTGGGGAGGGCTTATTTTTTGGGGGAGGCTTATTTTAGCACATGCATTCAAAAGCCCAATTGGGCTTATTATCAGGGGATGTCTTATATTCGGGAAAACAGGGTACTTCATAGGCTGATCAGAGCTAGTTGGAAAGAAGAGATATAGAAGTATTACTAAGTAAATAAAAAATATGCAAATACATCTCAAAATATGTGGTAAAATTCTTGAAGACCTGCCTGGGAAATAGAATCAGAGTTCTTGGTCAAACTAGGCCACCATCACTAAATTTGGACTGGGAAATCAAATTCCAAAGCTGAAGAGATCTTATGCTGTGGTTATATCCCCCCCCCCCCCAAATCTTATCTTTCTGTTATTTTATTTTAAATGTGTTACAAACCAAAAGTGGCCAACTATGGCATGGACATTATTTTATGTCTTCATTTTATGATTTTTAACATTAAGTACATATTATCATTTTCTCTTTTAAAACATTTATATTATTATGTAAATGTCTTTAGCATCTAGACTGCCTTACCAAACTTCATTTTATTCATGATTTATTCATGATGGTAATCTGGTTTGAGGGCAGAGAAATGGATTGCATATTAAAAGCTAAATCAATATTTTAAAGTGAATATAAAATGGAAACCTTGGATTATGAGGACTAGGAGAGTTTACAGGTTTAAAATGTTAGGATGGTGGCTTTGAGTTTGACTTTTATCCTTCCTCCATGAAGATGAAGATGATGACAACAGTGATAATGGAGGCACATCTCTCTTGGAGAGATCATCTCACAGGATTGTTATAGGAGGAGATAATATTATTCATGTCACCCTGAGCTGTATAAAATAAAGGGGGCATATAATATTTAAAAAACATTAAAATATAATTTAAAATTTTAAAATATAAATAAAAACAGATCCAGGAAATTACAAACCAATCAGCCTGACATCAATATCTGGGAAGATCCTGGAAAAGATAATTAAGCAACAGATCTGTGAACACCTAGAAGCAAGAAAGTTATAACCAGATGCCAAACAAATTTTATTTCATTCTTTGACAACGCGACTAATTTAGTGGACCAGTCAAATGCAAAGGACATAATATATTCGGATTTCAGTAAGGCATTTGACAAAACAGACTACAACGTACTTCTTGGTACACCATCAAAATGTGGGATAGACAGCATCATTACTAGATGGATTTGTAACTGGCTGACAAATCACATTCAATGTATAGTCCTCAATGGAACTACATCTACATGGAAGGAAGGAAACAGTGGGGTACCTGAGGTCAAGGTTCTGTTTTAGGCATTGTACTCTTCTACATCTCAGAAACAATTTAGATTTAGAACAATCCCAGAAGATAGGCTCAAGATCCAGACTGATCTCAACAGACTTGAACACCGGGCCCTATCTAATAAAATGAAATTCAATATATTTATTTATTGTTTATTTATTGGTTCGATTTATATGCCGCCCTTCTCCGGAGACTCAGGGCGGCTTACAATGCATTAAGCAATAGCCTTCATACTTTTGTATATACCTGCTTAGCAGGGCTTTCGCCCCCCCCCCCCTAAATGGTGTTCTTTTTTATACAAAGTCAGTTTATTGCCCCCACAATCCGGGTCCTCATTTTACCTACCTCGAAAGGATGGAAGGCTGAGTCAATCTTGAGCCTGGTGAGATTCAAACTTGCAGTAATTGCAGGCAGCTGGTATTACTTAACAGTACATTAGTCTGCTGCGCCACCAAGGTTGTAGAGAACAGTAAGGTTTTACATTTAGGCAAGAAAAACCAAATGCACAGACAGAGATTAGGTGAAACCTGGCTCAATAGCAGTAACTACAAGCTAGTGGACTTGGAGTCCTAGTGGATAAACATTTAAATATGAGTCAGCAGTATATTGCTACAGGGAAAAAAAAGCCAGTGCAATCATAGATTGTATTAACAGAGGGATTGAATCAAGATCACTTCTTTATAAAACCTTAGTAAGATCATACTTAGTAAGACACAGACACACCACACCTCTTTATAAAGCCTTAGTAAGACCACACTTAGAATACTGCATCCAGTTTTGGTCACCATATGATATAGGGACTCCAGAAAGAATGCAGGGAAGAGCAACAAAGATGATTAGGGGGCTGGAGGCTAAAACATTTGAAGAACGGTTGTAAGAATTGGGTTTATCTAGCTTAGTGAAAAGAAGGACTAGAGGTGACATGATAGCAGTGTTCTGATATATGAGTGGCTGCCACAAAGAGAAGGGGGTCAAGCTATTCTCCAAAGCACCTGAGGGTAGGACAAGAAGCAAGGGGTGGAAACTAATCAAAGAGAGAAGCAACCTAGAACTAAGGAGAAGTTTCCTAACAGTGAGAACAATTAACCAGTGGAATGGCTTGCTGTCAGAAATTGTGGGTGCGCTATCCCTGGTGATTTTTAAGAAGAGTCTGGACATACCATCTGGAATGGTATAGGGCAGGGGTGTCAAACTC
Organism: Ptyas mucosa; assembly: GCA_012654045.1. Lineage (NCBI taxonomy): Eukaryota > Metazoa > Chordata > Lepidosauria > Squamata > Colubridae > Ptyas > Ptyas mucosa. The sequence continues at coordinate 7,716,734 of WNWU01013631.1, read as the reverse complement.
AATGGCTGGGCACCAGATTTGGCCCGTGGATTGCTTAGATCTGGCCTGCGGGGCTGCCCTGGAAATAGCAAGGACTGGCCCATGGTGCCTCTGCCAGTGAAAATGGAGCTCATGAGGGCCATGTGCAGCCCTCCCGAGTGTTGTGGCTCCGACCCCCGAGCCCCTCTTATCGGGGGAGGAAGGCTCTGAACATGAAGGAGAGGAGTCGGTCAGGCCTCCCTTTCCAGGACCCTCCTCTCTGGCAATGCCTCAGGTGTCTGCCGAAGGAGAAGAGATTGGCCAGGAGCCAGGTGTCTCCGATCAGTCAGATAGCGACGATGGAGATAAATTGTGGCTGGATCCACACCAGCGTTGGCGAGACAAACGTACACAGCAGAAGAAGAGGCGTGCCAGAGATTAAGCTGAGTCACTGGACCACACCCCACAGGCTATATAGGGGAGGGTGGTGGCCATTCTGACTCTGTGATGGACAAAGCTTAAACTTCTGGCAAGTCACTTGCACCTCTGGAAAACAACGCCTAATCTGCTGTGGATTTAATTTACGAACTGGACTGTTTAAACTGTGTGTATTTTGTTTGTGTTATCTGGTGGAGGAACAACCCCTCCTTCTTCTTGGAGTAAAGTATTGGCAGGCAGCTACGGGGTTGCTGCCAAGTTTCTGATAACTGACATTGGGTGTTTGAAAAGTTATTTACCCTTCAATTGGCTGTTTGGGTGCATGTGTGACACGGGGACAGAACACTGAGCTCCATTTTCACTGGCAGAGGGTTGCAGGACACCATCGCAGTTGAAAATAGCTCGGGAGCCTGTTTTCGCTGGCAGAGCTCTTGGGCCTCCACAAACGCCCCTGGCATTAGTGATGTTGAGCTGGCCACGCCCACCCTGGCCCCCCAAAGTCAAACACAACCCTGATGTGGCCCTCAAGGAAATCGAGTTTGGCACCCCTGGTATAGGGCCTCCAGCTTGAACAAGGTATTGGTCTAAAATGTCATCCCTGTAGGCCATCTTTCTCTTTGGATCTTCAGGGCTGCCCCACTTAGTGCTGTGGGAAACTGGGAGGGGGGATTGCATGGAGTAGCAAGGATATCTAGCCATAATAATATTCCTTTCTCTGAGAGTCAAGGACATTCAGCCTGCATCTGGAATGGAGTGACTGGGAGGCATCTCCAGTTGGGACGGTGCATTGATTGGACCATGTGATGGACATGTGGGTGCAGGGGGAAGGGACTTGGACTTTCTTTTGGGTGGGGAAAACCTGGAAGCTTTCAGATTCGAGTTTTTCCAGATGTGCCAATATGACAGCTCTAATAAAATGGAACTTTGAGGAACTTCTGACCTCGGAGTCTTCTTTCGTTGGGGGTGTTACTTGGAACCCTGATAGAAGACCTCCAAAGTCCCTTCTAATTCTAATTAATTATTTAATGACTGCAAGGATGAAGTGGCAGAAAGAACAGAGTGCTTGTTCAGTTATTACAAAAACATTTATTTATCACTTCCTATTAAAAGTCTTGCAGGAGTTTTAAGTGAACTGTCTGCTTTATAACAGAAGTGACACAGTAGTCTAAAGGAGATTAGAAAGACAACATATCCCAAACTGTAAAGTTACCCAGTCACTTTCTCTGTCTAGGAGAGTAAATAGCTAATAAATGCTTCATAGTTTCCTATTTTGAAATGTTCTACCACCAGCTCATGGAACAGTGGATTTAACTATCTAAATGTACCTTGCAAATATTGTTCCAAAAGTGCAAATTTGAGATTGCATTTCTTTTCTTCTTTTCTTCTTTTTAATTTTGAAATTGAATTGTACAACCATCATGGACGTATTTTTATTACAGATGTATTTGTATTAGTATTTTAATATTTTAAATTTTAATACAGTTTTTTTGAAAATTAAAAAAAGAGAGATTGCATTTCTAAAGATATTCCTCAAAGACACCACTGCTAGTTTTAACCCCAAGATGTTATAAAGTATTTTTCCTCTCATCAATAACTCTGTTCACACATTAGAGAAAGAACTCTAATAGTGTAAGTTGGATCTAGTGCAAGCAAGTCTAGCTACTGGATCTGATTCATGTTATTACCTTGGGCACACAACACCTTGCTTGAAAGATGGATTGACGACTGAAGTTAAAATGAAGCTAAGGATCAATATGTGCTGGCTTATTAACAGCAGCTCTCACCAAAATATAACATGTTTGATAGAAAACAGGAGAGTTAATGTAAATTGTGAAGTGTCAACATGTCCTGTTATTAGCTTTGTTAAGTGCTAAGAGTGCTAGACAGATGCCTATAATCTAAAGGACTCCTTAATGCAGTCAAAGTATTTTATCAGATTCTCAGTTTGAAAAGTTTTTAAATGCTGAAGGTGATGGTGGTGGTTTTTTTTAAAAAAAATCTATCAATCCACAATAAATAATTATAGTACTGTTCCTCATTTCTCTAAATTGGGCTCCTTTCCTAAAGGTAACGTTCCAGCTATCCTACCCCTGACATTTCATTACAAACTAGTGAAAATTTGTGTGGTTGGAATAAGAGGGAGAAGTAGAAAAACTAGCTAGCATCCTGCCGTGGCTTCATATTGTTTAAACAATCTACGCAAGGTTTCATTTCATTTCATTTTCTTTATTTTCTTTTCAAAATGGTGTAACTCACTTTACATCTTCGGACTGATTTATAACTTCTGCAAGTCAACAATTCAGAACTTTGGCAAGGGTGATAAATAACTCTTCCCTGGCAATAGTTGAATGAAGAGAAAGATGGTGTTGGAAACCAAAGTAGGAAAAATATCTCAGGTAGCAAATAAAGAATGGAACAAACTAAAAAGTATCCCTATACATTAGGATTTGATCCTCCTAATTGCTTCTTCCAGCCCCAACCATAAAGGTCTCATTTACCCCCCAAAGCCTAGATCCTCTGGGGTTAGAAGAAGGCAGCAATCTCTGAAATTTGTTTTCTGGTCAATATGATTGGCCACACTCAACATGTAGCCATTTTGAGTGAAGGTACCTACCCCCTCCTCTAGGAACTAGTTTGTGAGGCTACCCAAATAAATACCCTAACAATCTTATATGGACCTCAAACAGATTTCCTTACTTAATGTTCAGAACGATTTCCGGCTATATAAGTCAACTCCATAAGGCTACTTAGAAAGGAAGAAGAATCAAATTGAAGTTTGCAATGATTGGAGGTGGGGTGGGGAGGCTATTGGTTTCTCCCTTCACCTCTGCTTTGGATATATTTCCATTTTAGAAGAAAATGCTTTCAGGGCTTGTATTGCCACAGATAGCTTTACTGTTGGAATCACAACATCAAAAACCAAAGAACAGTTTTTATAAAATTAGACAGATTACAATCTAATCTCATGCAAATATTCAATTTTTCTATTGAATTACTGTACATAATTTTTTTTTAAAGATTCTGATTCCAATCAAAAGGTGCTGTTTAGATTGTAATAAGCTTGTTCACTAGATCAAATGCAATTGCATTACAATATATTTAACTGAAATATATATCGAAGGAATAATATACCGGTATGCCGTAGTTCCGTGATGGTGAACCTATGGCACGGGTGCCACAGATGGCACGCGGAGTCATATCGGTGGGCACGCGAGCTCAGCTCCAGCACACATGCATGCGCCAGCCAGCTGATTTTCGGGCCTTCTGGGCCCACCAGAAGTTAGGAAACATACTGTTCCAGCCTCCAAAAGGCCTCGGGGGGGGGGAGGCTGTTTTTGCCCTCCCCAGGCTCCTAGAAAGGCTCTGGAGCCTGGGGAGAGCAAAAAATGGGCCTACCAGGCCCACCGTGCCATCACGTGCCAAAAGCAGGGGGAGCACAGGGGCAGGGAGCATAGAATTATGGATGTGAGCACACGTGTGTGTGACCCCACCACGCTTCCCCCACTTTTGGCACGTGATGGCAAAAAGGTTAGCCATCACTGCTGTAGTTCAGGAGGAAAGCTACAAAAAATGTTTAAAATATTTTAGAACACTATGCAATGTTCTAATTTTATTGCAGACCCACACAGGAGAGGACAAAAAGCAACTGGGTTATATGCTTATAATACCTATAGGAAATGGAATGGCTGAACAGAGCTGCACAGTAGTTTAGCTATAATGGATTGTAGCATCAAAGATTACAAAGGCTGTATAAATGTCAGATGTCCATTACTGGCTGCATGAGGTCTTTACGACAGAGTTTTCTATTAAGTCTTTGCATCATCACTTGCTCTAAGTACTGCTGAAAAGCTAATCCATCCTGGTGGTATCTTAAATCTATAAACACAGCTCAAGATGTATTTAAGCATAGCAACTGTTGTTGACAGTGTTGCAATGAAGGGGAAAAGAAGAAAGATGTGAAATAACACCTCATACAGTGTCGGGATACCAAGTACCCAACATTGGGTGAGTCTGATCATGGTGCATGTTTTCTGAAGTCAAGTAATGACTTGGTATCAGAATAATATACAATTCCAGCATATTTATGCAGCTTCACAAAAACATAGGAAGTTACCTAATATCGAAATCAGTGTGAAGCTGAAAATGAGGAAGCACTGCCTATTGTTGCACTGTATGAGCTATTTTTGAAAACTGTTGGCTCAATTATCTATATTTTGAGGTGGCAAATAGATATCAGAAAATATCTGAAATAGGTCACATCAGTGGTGAAATCCAAATTTTTTTACTACTGATTCTGTGGGCATGGCTTGGTGGGCGTGGTGTTGCTTGGTGGGCGTGGCAGGGGAAGGATACTGCAAAATCTCAATTCCCACCCAACTCTGGGGCCAGCCACAGGTAGTATTTGCCAGTTCTCCAAACTACTCAACATTTCTGCTACCGGTTCTCTGAACTGCTCAAAATTTCCACTACCAGTTCTCCAGAACCTGTCAGAACCTGCTGGATTTCCCCCCTGGATCACATTAAAAAAATAAATAAATAAAGACCCTCCTACTTTCCCTCAAACTCACTAGTGTTAAAAGTAACAAAAAATTTTCAGAAGATGAAAAATGCAAAGATGGGGAGTTAGGAGCTCTTATCTGTAGCACAAGGATGTATAAAAGCTGTAACAAACTCTTCCAATTCAGATAGATCAACACAATAAACCAAGCCATAAACCATGATTCATATAGTACAATGGTTGAATTCACACAACATAAATTCAACAAACAGGAAAACAAATAAATATGCTAAAAACAAGACAACCAAATTATATGACATTTTTCCAGAAGCTAAGGAGATGTATATAGATGTGGCAATTTGTCTCAGATAGGCAATCACAAACAAGTGGGGAAACTTCATATCTTCTAAAGGAATTATTCTAAAATCCAACTCTACAAGAATGTTTCCAAGCTTAGGGTGGTTTGTGAACTGGTTAATGCCATTACTTATCTGCTCCAATTCCAATAGCCCAATAAGGATATAAAAAGTGGGCTCAGCTATAAGAAAACATATAGCACTTATATTAGTATTGTTAAATGTTCACATATCTTGTGGTTGATGGTCAGAATGATAATCCAGTTTCTACTCTCTTTGCTCTTTCTGTGGCATGCTTGCTTCTCACAGTTGTAGAAACCATTGAAAAGAAAATTATTACAAATAGTTTCTAAGTATTCATCATGTACTATCTTATCTTTATCAAGAAATGGGGCTTGGGTGTTTGTGTACATTGGTGTGTTGTAATATTTGCTAGTATACAACAATGTGTGCCTGTGTGCAAATAAGCTAGAGATTTACACTTTTGTTTTTGTTTGTTTGTTCCAAAGTAGTAATAAAGGCAATCAGGAGACATAAAGGATGAAAGATAGAGAAGGAACCGCACTGAAAAATAGAATTCTGATAATTGCAAACAGCAGGGGTGGTGCTAGGCCTGCAGATGGAAAAGAAACAACCCATCACAATCTTTGCTTTTCCTGGGCAAGAAAAACTTGACATACTAATGCAAATCTCATGAATATACAACCACTTCCATTTTTTGAGACAATAGAAACAAAGGGAACCAGACAAAATGCAGCTCTACAGAGATTCTTTGTTGATTTAATGGATGGTAGTGTCACCTTACAAACTATCTCTGTTATTGTTCACTGAATTTATGTTGAACGTCCAATGAACTGAAGTGACTTTAGTATAATATAGTATAGTATAGTATAGTATGGTATGGTATGGTATGGTATGGTACGGTACGGTACGGTACAGTGTGGTGTCGTGTCGTTCTGCCCCAGCTACCACTTCTGCCCCAGAAGTATAGCACACACGCACACAGCTCCAAAAACTCCATTTAATACAAACAGACCCCTTTCAAAATGCAGGCTTTAACCACAAATGTCCTTATCAGCCTGCTATGAATTACAGAGATTAAACAAAGTCTGACAAGGGTTGGCAATCAGTCCAGAAACCAAGTTGTAACAAAAAACTCACTCTCAAAATGCTCTGTGTAGGACCAAATGTTGTTTCCAGCAACGTCTGCTATCTGTGTGCGAACTTAAATAGACTAAGGGAGCGGCCAATTAACCCCAAGCCTTTCTCTCAAGGAGACCTCCTCCTGAGGAGCCACTCCTGCCTTTTGCCAGCCCTGCGTGCTCGAGCATTGAGAAGAAGCTCCTCCATTTCACTCTCTTCACTTGAAGGAGGTTCTGAAGGCCCTGGCTGAGTCTCTGCCTCTGGCACCACATCTTCTTCATCCTCCTCGCTATCCGATTTGAGCACCGGCTACACAGGCTGCTGGCGCGACACCACACCAGCCTCCTCATTGTCGGGATCAGCCACAATCTGTGCAGGCCGCAGGCGGGCCAAACAGGTGTGGTGTGGTGTGTGGTATAGTAATGTAGTATAATACTGTATACAAATAAAGCATTTTATGAAATTGGACTCAAATACAAGGTAACAAAAATACAATAGTAGACATGATCGGCAACAAAACACCATCAACAAAAATGGGTCATGGGCATCCATGGGCTTTCATAAAATCCCTGCAGCTGGAGTTGGGATTAAAAAAGACAAGATGGCAGTTGTCCCACCACTTTATCTATATAACATACATTACAAGGGGAGGAGCTTTGATCATATGAAAGCACCCCCTTTTTAATGATTACCTATCCTACAAGCACTCTGGGGTAAGCAAAGAACCATGACTTGAACAACTGGGGGAGGGGCCCCCAGCTGTCATTCTGTGACATAATTGAGCAACCTAAGTTATGGAATTCAGTACTTCTCCATCCCGAGGCACAGTTCTAATTCAGCATGCTCCTTATAAGGATTGCTTTTTATAAAATTACTTTGACCGAATCCAGGCATGATCTTGTGACTTGTAAAAGTTGAGCGGTGCACATACATGTACCTGCATGCCAGCCTGCCGCTCATACAAGTTGAGCTGCACGCAGGCATGTCCAGCAGCTGATCACTCATGTGATCCAATTCCCCTCTCCATCTCCACTGAGCTGCCAGGGCACAAAAGTTGGGAACGGTTATTAAAGTCCTGCAGGCTATAGCATCGATATTTCTGATACCAATAACTAGATGTCATTCCCCAAATCAGTTTTACAAAGCTAATTTTTTCTCCCCACCCCCCCACCCCACTTTATTGGTTTGCAGCTATTTTGTGTTCAATTAATATGCTGCCTTAGAAACTTCTTATGAAACTTCCTAAATAAATAGATAAAGGAGGGATAGACATCCTTTGGGTTTCTCAGAGCTGCCTATGCCTCAGAGCTTGGGTGTGGGAAGTTTAAAGTGTTACTCCTGAGGCTTTCCAGAAGATAAACATTGGAGGTAGCTTTCTGCAGAAATTGAGAAGGTCGAAAAAGTCAAGATGACAGCTGCAACATTCTGGTTGAAACATCAGTAATGTTGAAATCCTCAGATTGTCAGCATGTGAAAGATTACAATAACAAGTGATGGGGTTTGATGTAGTATTAAAAGTAAACACATGTGCTAGTCATTCCTGACTCTAGGGGGCGCTGCTCATCTCTGTTTCAAAGCCGAAGAGCCAGCACTGTCCAAACTTGTAAAATCCAGATTCAGTTCCCTTTTTTCATGTGTATCAAGATAAATGCATCGACATCATCACACAAATAGTGCAACTTTCGTATTTGCATCACATATATTGAAATAATCAAATCATGTGTCATCATTTTAACATCATTAAGACTTGTTATAAGAAAAAGTCCTTGACTTATGACCACAATTGGAACCAGAATTTCTATTGTATGCAAGATGATTATTAAGTGAGTCATGCCAGATTGATGATGATGACACCTATTTGCCATGGTTGTTAGGCAAATTACTGCAATTGCTAAGTGAGTCACATTGCCATTTGGCTTCTCCCATTGACTTTGCTTATCGAAGCCAACAATGAAGATCACAAATGATGATCAGCTGATCCTGGGATTGTGCAACTATCCATAAATACATGCCAATTGCTAAGTGCCCAATTTAAAAAAGAATTTTTTTTTAGCTAAGTGCCCAAATTTTGATCATAGGACCATGGGGAGTCTGGATCAATCTTATGTTATTTTTTTCAATGCCACTGTAAGTTTGAATTGTTCGCTAAAAGAGGTTGTAAGATAAGTACTATCTGTTGAATGTTGCTGCCTGGCCATGAAGCAGATAGGCAATCTGTTGCCAATCTTATATCAAGTAAGATAGAAAGCTTCAATTGTCAAAGAGCTATTCCAGGATAAAGGAAATGTAAACACATTGTAGATACATAGATTTGACAGCTAGTATTATTTATATATTTTTTTAAAAAAATATGCTTTATTTATTAAGTTTTTTCTATTTGTTTTATTACACTGTGACTAGGGGGAAAGGGAGCGAGGATGTATTTTTGTCTAGCTTAAGCAGTCTTGCTATGTTTTTGCTGTATGTTTACAATTCTGCAAGATGCAGAGTAACAACAGTGCCTTTGATTATAATAGAAACTGTAATAACAATATGACCCAGAAATGTGTTTTTGTTCACATATTAGCAACTTGGCTTTATTACAAGTTATAATTGTCTAAAACTCTTTTTTATTCTTTTTATAGCCTGCTACTAGTAAATAAACAATATCTTCTATGCTGTACTTCCCTCTACTGTTAATAGGAAGGAAGATACTATGCCAAAATGTACTGTAATGTAAATAAAGGTAGTGACTGAGGTCACTGTAAGTACAAGTGTAGATCGCCAACATACAAAAGACACTGAAATCAAGACAGCAAATTCTGACTTTATTTTACATCTTTTTTTACGTCATGTTTTTCTATGTCTGTTTCTGTACACAATTTTTGCACAAACTGTACCATCCAGATTTTCTTTGCAAACTACATTTACATAATTCTAGAACAGAAATACAAAAAAATCAGTGAAGACTGTTCTTTCAGTCTAAATTAAGTTTTTTAAGGAACAAAACAATAAAGATGTCTATAAAATATCTATTAAAAAAGAACAGACCTAAATGTAAGAGTAACTATGAATATATTATCACTTCTGCCCAGTGGCAAAGAAATTCTGGGCTAAAGTTAAAAAGTGGATAGAGGAAATAATTTGGAATTCAATAAAGGGAGAACCTGAGCAGTTTCTATTAGGGATTTCCATAGAAAACTATACCAACATTATTTAATATTACATATACTGACAGCAACCCGCATAGTCTATGCACAAAATTGGAAGAAGGAAAACTTACCATCAGAAGAAGATTTAATTAGAAAAATTTTAGAATGTGCAGAGATGGACAAATTAATAAAAGAACTCAAGGAGAAAGAGGATACAGAATATTACAAAGTGTGGTGTAGATGGTATGAATGGTTGGAGAATAGGAAAAATGAGAAAGAGGAATAAAGGAGAGAGGGGAAAAATATTGAAGATCAAGGTACAATGTAGACAAAATAAAGAAACATGGAAAATAATTGTTGAATAAGACAAAGTTAAAATATGTGTAAATAGATGTAAATAGCAACAAAGGATCACTTCGAAATAGCTGTAGGAAAAAGTGATATGTATATAAATGTGTGTTTGTGTTTTGTTTTAATGTATTCAAAATAAAAAACTTTTTAAAAAGAAAAAAGAAAAAAAAAGAACAGACCTATACTTATTCATGCAAGAGAGAGAAAGAGAATGAGAGAAAAGGAAGGAAGGAAGGAAGGAAGGAAGGAAGGAAGGAAGGAAGGACAGGGATTGATCCTCTACAGTTTTAAATAAAAACTAAATGAAAACAAAACCAGATAGTTCCTTTTCTACATTTGCCTATTCCACCAGTGACTTTAGGATTCCCTTGATTGATCCCTATCCGTCATCTATTGCTTCTGTTTTTACTTACTCATGAATGTCTATGTGGTAAATGCAAGATATCTTATCACGACTCCATCTCTTTTTGCACTTATATCTTGATGTTACACTCAAGGGTAAAGGTAAGAGTAAGCCTTTTGTTTTATTATTTTGCTATTTTTTGTTTACATTTTTTTCTGTTTTTTTTTTGTAAGCTGCCCAGAAAATCCCCACAGTGAGTTAGGCAGCAAATAAATTTAACAAATAATAATAAGAGAGGATCAGATGTTTTCTGTTGTGTTGATGAAACTTCTATTTGCTATGGACTACCAACAAATTCTGCTCTCCTGATCAGTTTATGCAGAATATGACAGACGAATTTGTGGACTCTTGGTTTTGCTGTCATTAGCTGTGAGAAGCTGTGAAAATCACACCCTTCAGGAAAAAGGGATTAGCTCGGATTGCAAGATTCTATCATTTCCATTTTCTTTCTCCTATTCTGTAGACATCCCTCCTCCCCATTCTTTATATAAACAAGAAATGCTAACGTCTAGATCCCTCAGTGTTTGGTTCAGGAAGTAGGAAGTCAAGTATTTTGACAATCCATTGGCACATTTCTAACATATTCAGCAAAAGAGCAGCTGATGAGGGTAATCAAAACCTGGGGAGAAAAAGATCAGCCAATGAATTCCTTCGTGATCCTATTCAATATAGATCACTTGACTTTGCCTTTGTCATAGTGAGTGATGAAGCATAACAGAACTTAGACATCTTGTGACTGCTTTCAGATGTGGTCAGTTTAAGGGGAAAAGATCTACGTGAACAGTGTTTCAGTTAAGAACAACTTAACACTATTTCATGTGGTCTGGGGAAAAATGGAGACAATGTCATAGAGACACGGAACAGATATTGTGGCATATTTGTGTTATTGTTAACCACAAGTCTAGAAAGTCTTCTAGTCACTGAGCATGACAGTTATAGAACATAATAGGTATAGAGGTGTATCTATTGAAAACTCAACAAGCACCTGATTTGATGCTTTTCAGATATCTTAAGCTAGAATTCCAAGACTGAGGAATACAGAATAATAGAGTTGGAAGGGACCTTGGAGTTCTTCTAGTTCAACCCCTTGATCAAACAGGAGACCCTATACCCTATTCGATTTCAGACAAGTGATTGTCCAATCTGTTCTTAAAAACATCTCGTGGTGGAGCACCCAGAACTTCTGAAGGAAGCTATTTCACTGATTTATTGTTCTGTAAGGAAACTTCTCCTTATTTCTAGGTTGGATGTTTCCTTGATTAGTTTCCATCCATTGCTTCTTCTTCTGTCTTCAGGTATTTTGGAGAACAGGTTCACTCCCTCTTCCTTCTGGCAACTGCTGGGGAGGATGATGTAAATTTGAATTGTGTTTGAATGGATAGAAGCACTCAAGCTCTACCTGAAGACCAAAAATGCTCTACATGCCTGTGTGGGCGCATAGATCAGCCTAAAATTAAGGGATTAATAGGTTGCTAATTGTTAGGAAGATTTCCAAAATATATATGCACTGATCATACGCTAATTATAAATATGCAGGTAGTCCTAGACTTAAAACCATTTGCTTAGTGATTGACAGCACTGAAAAAAGTGACTTATGACTTTTTTCACACTTATGATCTTTGCACCATCCCCATGGTCATATAATCAAAATCTGGATACTTAGCAAATGGTTTATCTTTATGACAGCTGCAGTGATCCACGGTTATGAGGAACCTTTTGTGACATTCTGAAAACCAAAATCAATGGAGAAGTCAGATTTACTCAACAACTGTGTTATTAACTTAACTTCTGTGATAATTCACTTAACAAGTGTGACAAGAGAGATCATAAAATGGGACAAAACGTAAGACTTAACAATGGAAATTTTGGGCTCATTTGTAGCTGTAAATCGAGGACTACCTGTACGGACATTCAGGGAAAATGTGAACTTCAGGGTCCTTGATGTTCTCTGATCTTGATTTTTTTCCTTGTAGATATTACTCAAGGTAACATCTTCATTGTCAGAATGTGAAGTGAATGATCTGTAATGATGTTGTGAATTCAAAGGGTGAAAATTCTTACTAAAGGTATATATACTAGGTTATCTTTTATTTATGTTGTCTCTTATTGTGATATAAGATATAAGTTGGGATATAAGTTTATAAGATTCAGTTATTGGATACTGTAAGGAGGAGAAAAAGAAAAAAAATGTTTAAAAAAGATAATTAGAACTGCAGAAAAAACAATTACTACCAACCTGCCTTCCATTGAGGACCTGTATACTGCACAAGTCAAAAAGAGAGCTGTGGAAATATTTACAGACCTTTTGCATTCTGGACATAAACTGTTCAACTCCTACCTCAAAACGATGCCATAGAGCACTGCACACCAGAACAACTAGACACAAGAACAGTTTTTTTCCCGAATGCCATCACTCTGCTTAACAAATTATTTCCTCAAAACGGTCAAGCTATTTACTAAGTCTGCACTACTATTAATCTTCTCATTGTTCCTATTACCCATCTCCTCCCACTTATGTATGACTGTAACCTTGTTGCTAGTATCCTTAAGATTTATATTGACTATTTCCCCATGACTGTCATTAAGTGTTGTACCTTATGATTCTTGACAAATGTATCTTTTCTTTTATGTACTCCGAGAGCATATGCACCAAGACAAATTCCTTGTGTGTCCAATCACACTTGGCCAATAAAGAATTCTATTGTATTCAATAAATAAATTATAGATTAACCTTGCTTAGGTAAAGTTTAGAATTTCATAAAACCTAACCTTACTTAGAGCAGGCCCATTAAAATAAAAGATAATTATGCAGCACCACGAGGGAACATCAATATTTATGCATCCTAACTATGTTGCTCTTTACAGTAGAGCATATATCAATTAAATTGGTTAGTAGTATTTTTTCCACTAGCATTATCAAGATGGTGCATCACAAATTGAATATATTAAACAAAGCAATTTGTTTAATATATTCAACATTTGTTGAATATGTTGTTTAATATAACAACAACAATTAAAAAAAAATTATTTGAAGCCAATACAGGAACAGAGCTGAACTAAGATAGTGTGTCTTAATGAGATATGAGATATAATGTCTGATCTGAAGATGGAGGATCCCACTATTTGGATGTGATGCAGAAGAAATCCCGTCTCCACATGACTGACAAATAGAATAATTATGAGCATATGTGCCAGGAACAGTTTGGAGGACATCTCCTTTATCAGCACAGACGTGAATTTTCTTCTAGTACTTCCTGTGCCTTTTTACCCCTTCATTTACTAAACTCTGGCACAATTAAATATATCATCTGCTTAATAAAAAGTTTCCAAAAAAGACAGCAAAAACGAATCTCTACTTCCAAGACTACTTTCTGCAAAACAACAGATAATGTAAAAAATACTCAAAAGTACTAAAACTGTTCCAGATTAAGCAATCTTGACTATTTTGGAATCAAGCAGAATACAATGGGCAAGGTAAAGATTTAATAATTGTGAGTGTCAGGGTTCCAAGTAATATCCCCAACCAAGTAAGACTCTGAGGTAGGTGTTTCCTCAAATCTCCATTTTATTAGAGGTATCATATTGGCACATCTTGGAAAACCCGAATCTGAAGACTCCTGGGTTTTCCCCACCCAAAGGAAAGTCAAAGTCCCTTCCCCACATGTCCATCACATGGTCCAGTCAGGTCACCACCCTAACTGGAGTTGTCTCCCAGTCACAACTCTCCAGGTGCAGGCTGAAAGTCCTTGACTTCCTGTGAAAGAATGTTGTTGTTGTTATGGCTATACATCTCACCCCATCACCAACCAACCCCCCTCCCAGTTCCTACAGCATGCCCATCCACCAAGTGTGGCAGCCCTGAAGATCCAAAGAAAAAGATGGCCTCCAGGGCTGACAGTGAGATTCTTTAAAAAATTTAGCAGTGGTCTTTATAAGACAAACAATACATTTTGATTCCCTAAACCATTAGTCTCTAAAGCATAGATTGGTAGATGACTTGGAGATTACTATTAGCTATGCTTGCCTGTTTGGCTAGGTGGTAAAGAAAATTCAGAATGGGAATATAAAGAGTTGCTGAAACCTGGGTGCAAATTCTATCTCACACAAGGGTATCTCAACAGAAGGACATAGACACAAGTTTTTACCCACCCCAAAAGCAATGCAACATGAAATTGAGAAAACATATGGTAAGCATGACACAGTTATATTAAAAAGGAAATACAGGTAGTTCTCAACTTAAAACCACAACTGAGCACAGAATTTTGGTTGTAGGTCATTGCAGTCTTTAAGTGGGTCATTATATGATATGACTCAATTTTATGACCATTTTTATAAAGATCATTATGCACCTAACTGTGGTTGTTAAGTGAATCATATGATTGTTAAGTAAACCACGTGGTTATTAACCAAATCCAACATATCCAATAGCTGGGTTTGCTCTTTTCTGCTAGAAACCAGCAACAAATACCACAACTGAGATCATGTGGATGATGCAGATGGTCATAAATGTGAGCTGGTAGCTAAGCTTCCGAACTAACCATCATGCGACTGGTGGGGGAGGTTGCAGCAGTTGTAACTTCAAGGATGGATCGTAAGTAGTATCTCTGAACTCTTTCTAACTTTGAACAATTTGTTAATCAAACCGTTATTAAATGAGGACTGCCTCTACAATATTTTGAATATCAAGAAGAAGAGACCGGGGGGCGGGGGGCGGGGAGGGGGCTGCTAAGTGAGATTCTGTACAATGAATATCACCAGCAGTTGAAGGATTCACTATGCAACTCTTCAATATATTCTTTATTCCCCAACTCAAAAGTTTATGATAGGATTGGGTCAAATATGTAGTTAAGTTAGAACTGATTAATGAAAAGGACATTGCCATCAATCAGGTGCAGTGGTACACAATGTAATAGATGTTACCACAAGATGAAATTGCTACAACCTCCTGATTTTTCACATCCTTTTCTACTGCATTAATAACCTGGGGACATTTTCTCAATTTCTTTCTTTTCAATTACACTGGCCACAAAACTGTAATAGATGTAGGTTGTGTCATATAACATTGAGTATCTGGAAATAGCATCATAATCCTAATGTGGTAAGAAACTGGACGTATATCCAGTCTACAAAATGGGACTAGTTCTCCCTTTCTAAGTCATAAATCTCACTGAAAACTACTTTATAACCATTGCTTCTGCCACATAAAGCTTTTCTGGGAGTGTAGTGTACATACACTTATGCTTTCATCTTAACAGTAATGATTTCTGAATAGGTAGATAGTTTAAACCTACATGTTAAACACTGTTAAATATGCATAATTCAACAACATCTGCAAACATTTTTCCAATTTCTATCCTAGAGGGTTGACTGATTGATTAATTAGCAAGAGTTATATATGCTGGATGTGTAAAGCGACTCCAAGCTATGTACAACATGAAAGAATATAAAATGTAATAGCCATTAGGATGTAAATAGCATAAAAACTAATCCAAAAAATAACATTCCCAATGGTTCGTGATGTGTTCAATTCCAAGGTAAATAGAAATATTTTCATAATGGATGTAGATTGCTTTAGTGGCCAACATTGCTTTAGTTTTTAGAGAAAAGTTGGGTTCCAGATAGCATGTAACACAACAGAAATTTATTTTTCCTGAGTGATACTACAGAAGTACCTGCAAGGCAAGGCATAATGAAACATCCTACTCCTCAAGCTATTTCTAGCTTTTTTAGTCTAACACCAAAATTCCCAAACCTGGATTCATTTACATAGTGTGATTACAATTGTTCTTCATTGTGCGGATGAAAATGGCTGCTCTTTTCCTGCTTTGTTGTTTCCATTAATTCAGTGGGTGGTCTATGGATTTTTTATTAATTACATCTTTTTCCTTTTTTTGGCTAAGCTTCTGTGCCTTCATTAAGTGCATGCCAAGCAATAAGCTTTTAGTTTCCTGGCATGAAGTTGCAACTATGTAGAAAACTTCAACGCCTCAATTTTTAATTACTGTACAATAGTTTTGGCATAGATATACATACATACATACACACACACACACACACACACACACACATATATACATATATACATATATACATATACATATACATACATACATATATATATACACACACACATATACATACATACATACATATATACATATATACATATACATATACATACATACATACATACATACATACATATATATGCAATCCCATCAGATTACTAGCAATCTACTGGAATAGAAAAAAATCAAGTTTGTCTTGACCCTCTTCTCGTGTTGTAGAACTAAGTTCAGAAATAGCCTTACTACTCTTTCATCTTTTTTCCAAAACATGAAAAAGGAGTTTGAATTTATTCCTTTGTATGCTATGCTATTCCATTTCATTCCATTTCATGTATTTAGATTTATATACCGCCCTACTCCCGAAGGACTCAGGGCAGTGAACAGGCACAAAATAAAATACATAGATACAAAAGTTAAACATAAATAAAACCAAATTAAATAGTTTAGCCCCAGACAATTAAAAACCCAATAATTTAAAATGATTTAAAAATTTCAATTTAAAAGAATTTAAAAGAAAAGAAAAGGGGAGAAGGTTAGGCCAGGCCGGCGTGCTGAAATAGGAGAGTCTTAAGCGCACAGCAAAAAGGGCGCAGATCCGGGATCCTCTGTATCTTCGGGGGGAGCTCATTCCAGATAGTAGGTGCCCCCACAGAGAAGGCCCTCCCCCTGGGAGCCGCCAGCCGACACTGTTTGGCCGACGGCACCTGGAGGAGCCCCTCTCTATGAGAGCGTATCGGTCGGTGGGAGGCTATTTGTGGTAGTAGGTGGTCCTGTAAATAGCCAGGTCCTAAGCCATGGAGCGCTCTAAAGGTGGTAACCAAAACCTTGAAGTGCACCCGGAAGACCACCGGGAGCCAGTGCAGCTCGCGCAGGAGAGGTGTCACACGGGAGCACCATGTCGCTCCCATAACCACCCGCGCGGCTGCACTCTGCGCCAGCTGGATCCTCCGGGTGCTCCTCAAGGGGAGCCCCATGTAGAGAGCGTTACAGTAGTCCAGGCGGGAAGTGACGAGGGCATGAGTGACTGTGTGTAGGGATTCCATTTGTGAAGATAGGAAGAATACAGGAGATTCCTCCCCCCCCCTAATATCTCTGTGGAGACTTTTCCCCTTATCAGGAGCCAGAAAGACTCCAAAACAAAAAACTGCAAGGAGCATACAGGCAAATTGGCTCTTAAGAATTGATGCCAGTTGACAACAGAGGAACACATGATGTTACTTCAAGGAACTTTTAAATATATGTACACTCCCTATCACCTTCACCCTTTCTATTTTAATAAGGAGAGCAACATTTTCTTCCTCAAAAATGTATTCAAAACCTGTCATCTAAAAGAGTTTTTTTTAATATCATGCAGAAGTTCAAACCCACAAACTTTCATAATAAATTGCTCCAGAAAAACACAGAGGTCTTATTGTTGAGTTCATAAATCCAGGATTTGTGCATTTTCATATCAAACAAATGATGAAACGGAACCTTCCATGCCAAACAGAAAAGGCCTATGAATGCACTCATTTGGTGCAGATCTGATGCACAATGTTAAGGTTTCTTTTATAAATTTTATTTTCAGTACAGTAATTGGAATCTTGCAGAAGAAGATGATTGTCAATCCTATCACTGCTTTAAGATCATCAGACTGATCCTCCAGTGCTGGTCTAGCAGTATTTCAAGCTTCTTTCTTCCTTCATCTGCCAAATGCCAACCTTATTCTCTCCATCAAAGTCAGTGGCAGAAAAGGGACAACCATGGGATAAGATGGTATATTTATTTATTCATTTAAAACATTTATATAGCTGCCCACCTTTTAACCTACTTTGGGTGATCCCAATGAAAAATTAAAAGATAAAAAAATATTTTTAAAACTACAAAATTCCACCAGTTAACACTGCATAAAGCATTAAAAAGAATAAAAACCCGTTGCCAAATCAGTTCTCATGTGCAAATATCTAGTCTTCTCTCAATGCATGGAAGAAAAGCCAAGTCTTCAAAGCCTTACGGATGGTTAAAAGGGTGAAGACCAGTTGTGGATTGCCCCTGGTTCGGACCGGTTCTATAGAACTGTTAGTAAAATCGGCAGGAGGCTCCGCCCACCGACCCCAACATCATCAGGATGCTTCTGTGCATGCGGCCCCATTGCGAACCTGTAGTAAAGGTAAGTAGAACCCACCCCTGGTGAAGACCTGCCAAACTACAATGGGAAGAGGGTTCCATAGGACAAGGACTACCATGGAAAAGGCAGTCTTCCTAGCTCCATCAGATGGCAATATTGAGGGCAGGAACTAGTGCCCACCCTATGCCCAGTGCCCACCCTATCTGGTAAGATTAGTAGATGTCATATCTTTACCACAAGCACTGTATAAGGTGGGAGTGAGTAAGTAACTGGATGTGGGTAGATTAGCTATCAGCAATCAGATAGATTATTGCTAACCAAGTCAATGCAATTTCTATAATAGTTTTTTTTAATAACATGGAAAAACTTTTCCCCATCTTATTTAGGGTAAGCCAAAATTTTACATTCACTAGACTGTGAAGAAAAAAAAAAGTAAAATCTTAACGAATCCGGGCTCAACCTTCTTGAATATTGTTATCCTTCTGATGTGTTGGAACTAAACTCAGAATTCAGTGAGCTTGGATGAGGAAATTCTGAAAATTTTAACATCAAAAGATTTGGAAAGCATTGGGCTGAGAAAGTTTGGCATATCTTTTCTTGGAATAGAATCCATGTCATCAGGTGCATGATGAAGTTTTATGCTCAGTTACCAAGGATATGTTCGCTCACACACATGGGTAAATACTAGAGAAAAAAAGGCAGACAGACAAATCAAGTGAACACAAAAGTAATAATTTGTAATAATTTCCATATAATTCATGACAATGTCAGGCCTGGAAGCCATCTTATGTATTGGGAAATCCAAGCCTTGGAGTTTTCTTTCGTTGGGGGTGTTACTTGGAACCCTGACAGACAATTTGTAACAGTTCTGATTCTATTGTAATATACAACATTCATATAACATCCCTGCCCCTGATAGCCCTTCATAAAGCCTTGAAAACTTGGCAATGTGTCCTGTGGGTGGGTTAGAATATGTCTTCTTTTGTATAGATGATAAGTTAGATCAATGTTTCCCAACCTTAACAGCTTTAAGGTATGTGGACTTCAACTCCCACATGCTGTCTGGGGAATTGTGGGAATTGAAGTCCACATAATTTAAAAGTTGATAAAGCTGAGGAACACTGGGTTAGATCATGCCCAGTTGCTTTGTGTTTTTGTTTTGTTTTATTTTCTATTATGTATTTCATATTTTTATTTCTCTTATTGTACTCCACTTACAGACACATAAAAGTAAGATGGATGGCTACATAAACAGAGTGAGTGAGTGAAAGAATGAATGAATGAATGAATAACTTCTTCCATTACTCTTCCTCAATAAATTACTGCCATTAATCTTGTTGGCAATAAATACATATGAAGGCTAGTGCTACCGTTAGTTGATCTACTTGGAATGTGAGTAAACTTTTTCAAAATCATCTGATCACATTTTGTGAAAGCAAATTTCTTTTGCTTTCTTTTGAACTAGTCAATCTTTTGAACTAGTCAATCTACTATCAAATTTGTGAGTGTCTCTGCCAAATAATTGCCTGGTTCAAGTATCACCATACTCATAGTTGCAACCATATCTCTAAAACCAAATAATTGTGAAGACAGAGCTTAAAGCAGTAGTTACACTGACTGTAGTACATGTGGCCGTTGGTCCGTGCAAGTCCATTGATTTGCTTTGCATGTTATATATCTGGATATTATGCAATATACACTTATGTGGATTGCAATTTTGTGTCTTATTATCAAGGGACCCATGGAAATCAATGCTACTCAGACTTCAATAATCTCTAAAATCAGGGCATTAAGTTTTAAATAGAGTAAATGGATTTCTTTGGAATAAAGGGAGGAAAATATTGCTCATGCTCTGTGTAAGATTCTTGCCATGTAGCATTTTTGGAGTGTTAATGGTAATGAGGATGCTTTGAAGGAGCAGATGCTGAATTTAAATAAAAAGTGGAGTATATTCCTTGTGACAATGAATCACACATTAAGTGTAGCATAGGTTTGCCATTGAGCCAAGAAAGGCTCAAAAGAAAAGTAGTCAATTATGATGAAGTATGTCTGTGCAAGTGTGTGTGCATGTGTAAAAGTGTTGCATGTCTTTCAAATATCTTACAAATCAGAAACATTAGCCAAGCAAGTTTGGCTAGGCATAGAAACTGACAGAATCCACACTGCTTCAGTTTTCAAAGTAGCTGTTCAATTAGCTTGTGTATTCTTTATTATTCACAGTAAAGCAAAACCTTCCATGAATAGCTAAAGGCAAAAGAGTAGAAACTGAAGGAAACTATTCTTGCAAAAAGTAAACATTTCTATGAGAAGAATATTCAGGTAAATGTAAGCAAAAAGGCAGCTGAGCAAAATTTCACAAATACACAATCTTCATCTCAGCTGCAAATAAAGGACATTTCATACCCTACATTTTAACAACAACAATAACAAGAAGAATGCCACAAGCTACAAATAACACATTTAAAAAGCTCCAGATAAAAGTGTGTTCATATAGGGTACAGATTTAACTTATCCAATGCACAAACTTTCTAGCTAATACAAACATTAAACCTGAAAATTTTAGAAATTCTGATTGTATTTGTGACCTTGTCAGACCAGTGAAAACTACTGTTTAAAATCTTTGTATTTTCTGGCCTGAGAAACTTTACTTCCATCTCATGTATTATTCAGTAGTAAGCAGGACAATGAATGAAACAGAATTTTAAAAGTGAATTCTTTTTCAAAAGGGAGACTGGTGGGGATAAGTAAGGGTTATTTCATTTTCCCTAGCAATTAATAAAAAAGTTATATATTTTGCCAAGCTAGCAATGTCCTTCCATGTTATTATGGGAACAACATTAATTTTTAAAAATTTTTTATTCTGAATCGCTGTCCACAGGGTAGTAGGAGAACCAGAGATGGGTTTCAGCAGGTTCTGACCAGTTCTGGAGAGCCGGTAGGGGAAATTTTGAGTAGTTCGGAAACCGGTAAATACCACCTCTGACTGGCCCCACCCCCATCTATTCTCTGCCTTCCGAGTCCCAGCTGATTAGGAGGAAATGGAGATTTTGCAGTATCTTTCCCCTGCCACACCCACCAAGCCACGCCACAACCACCAAACCATGCCCACAGAACCAGTAGTAATTTTTTTTCAACCTCACCATTGAGGAGAACATACGGTACACTCGCATAGAGAGTCATATATTAGCCAGTAACCTCTGTAAGAATCTTCCTTTAAAAAGTGATTTGTTTCTTAATGAGACTAAATCTCAATTATTTAGAATTTCAAGATTCTTTTTTTTTATTGAAAAAGTTTTAACAATACAAATTTTCCCCCCTTTCCCCCCCCCCTAGCCATAAATGTAAAATACATATAAAAAGAATATATAAATCCTTCCCATAGAATTTCAAGATTCTTAACATCCCAGAGTACTGAAATATGCAATGGCTGATATCAATACTAACTTGTCTGAAATCACATGTACTGTTATAGATTTTTTTTTGTTAAATTCATGAACTGAAATTTGTAATGAGTCTTTCCCAAACCACAATTAAGATATTGCACAAATGATTTATGTTGCCAAGAATGCATTAGTTTTCTTTATGCTGAAGATTATAATTTGATAGATGGATTCATCCCTTTGAATAGAATAGAATAGAATAGAATAGAATAGAATAGAATAGAATAGAATAGAATAGAATAGAATAGAATAGAATTCTTTATTGACCAAGTGTGATTGGACACACAAGGAATTTGTCTTGGTGCATACACTCTCGGTGTACATAAAAGAAAAGTTACATTAGTCAAGAATCATAAGGTACAACACTTAATGATAGTCACAGGGAACAAATAAGCAACCAAATCATATTAAGAAACAGTCAATATAAATCTTAAGGATACCAGCAACAAGGTTACTGTCATACAGTCATAAGTGCGAGGAAATGGGTGATAGGAACGATGAGAAGACTAATAGTAATGCAGCTGTAATACATATGAACAGAATTATGTTTAAACCACATATCTAGAAACAAGCAATACTTTGTCTAAGCTGGGCCAGTCTCTCACTCACTCTTATCAACCTGACCCAACTCAGAGGATTGTTATTGTCATCAGGAAAATAGGAGCATTATGTGCACCACCTTGAGTTGTACAAAATATAGATAGGATAGAAATCTAATCAGTATCAGTCAAAATAGCCATCTCTTTCTTGATCTCCAAATGACCCAATCATTTTTCTTTACTCTTTCTCTTGTTCCACTCATCCATCCAAGTTATGTACCAGAATAATCCTCCTCCCCCTGATTGCATGTGCTGAGAACATTGCACATTTTTTAAACCAAAATTCAATCTTGGTTCTTCCATTGCCACCATTCTCTGCAGCATAACATACTACTGCCGGGTTATTCATTCCTACTTAGTTTACACCCACAACAATGTACATAGCCTCCATTCATGTTTTCTGATATACATGCTGGCATAAGCTTTATTTCATAATTCAACGCATATCCTCACTTTCCTACATATATTTATTAATTCTATTCCACACGATCAGACTACTGTCATTGCAATTTGTTCCCCTTTTTCTTAATTTAACATGCATATGACCTTCCTTCCTTCCTTCCTTCCTTCCTTCCTTCCTTCCTTCCTTCCTTCCTTCCTTCCTCCCTCCCTCCCTCCCTCCCTCCCTCCCTCCCTCCCTATTTTGACAGGGTCCATCTGAGGGTTGAGGTTGGTTTGTCAAAATCGAAAGGGGAGACAGAAACAAACCAGGCTCCATCAGGTGTTGTATATTGGATCCAATGCAGCAACTAGAAAAAGAACTATGTCGGCCAAACAGGAAGAAAACTATCAACCAGATTGCACAAACACTTCCTGGCCATCAAGAGACATGACCCTCTATCCCACATGTCCATCCATGAAGTTTCAAAAGGACACAAATTCAATCTAACTGGGACCACAGTTGTAACCCAGGCAAAGTCAAGGAGAGAAAGGGAATTCCTGGAAGCCTGGTTTTCCGCCAATAAATCAATAAACAGACACATTGACATTGACCCAATCTACCAACCACAGAATGAAAGAACAACATTGACCATGATCCCGAAGGCAGCATTTCAAGAACAATGAACAGCCACGCTGCAAACAAAGTTATAGCTCAACAGATCACAAGAAATCGGACATCACACACAGCCGATCAAATCAAGCTGAAACCAGACCATGACATCATTAGAAGACATCTGAACAAAAACACCAGCACTAATTTACATCACACAGATGGTACTTAAAACCAAGGACTATGACTCAGCAACTACCACCAGCCAATCACACAACCCAAAATCAGACCAGGTCTCAGAAAGGTATTTAAAGGCCAGCGCTCCCCCAGACAAGCGCAATTCAAAGCACACTGAACATGCCTCCTTGAATGGGGATGAAACGTTTGCAACCAAATCACCAAGCTTGGAGCTCAAACCAACAACATAATTACCAAGCCGAGCTACTAATATTCAAAGACATTTCTAGTATAAAACTATTTCTTTTCTCTTCTTACACAGCAGACTGTAGACTAATCTGTGTACAATTCACATTCTTTCATTCTTTGAGCATATCTGCATTTGCCTAAGAAATATTTTGGGTATCCTACAAATGTAGCTTTGTGTATTCAAGCTGCCCCATCAAAATGAATTGAATGCTTTGTGAATACATTTATAGCTTTTCACAGTTAAAACAGATTTCAACAAATCTAAAATTTACTCTGTGCTGTGAAATATGTCCATTCTCTTCCTTTAGCATTGGAAGCTAATATTTCCTGAATTTTGATGCAATCCAACTAACTTGCTGTCCAGGACACACCACCTGTCACTTTGGCAGGATTGCTTCCTACGACTGAACACATGGTCTAACAGTTAGGAAAGTAAAAATAAAGTAAGAGATGTAGTCTTAGTGCTACAATCCTTCTCAGTGTCGCTTTTATTCCTTTTACTAAAAATACCTATTCTTTTAAGAATGATCTAGTGTAAGATGAAAAATTATATGAGGAAATAAAACATTTGCCAAAGAAAACAGTGCCAATTCTGGATTTGGAAATGAATGCCTTCATGAAGATGGAAAGACTAGACCTTGTCAAGGATTCAAATTTACAACATTTGGAATGATGTACGTTTTAAACATCACTTTTTTCAATCTTTGGCTAAAACCATTAGTATATGGCATATTCGTCATCAGAGTCTGTTGATGTTATTCAAACAGAAGAAACATGTACACCTTTCATATACTCTGGTGGTCATAATACATGGAAAAATCCTCTTGATTAAGTTTAGCTATTCTGTCAAGCCTTAAGACCCTGCTCTTAGGCATTTGTTAAGAGAAATGAAGGAAATATCCCTTATTGTATTATGACTTATAAATCGTCATCTGATCTTTTCATGGAAGAGGATTTTCTTTGTGGGAACAGTCTTGCCTTGCACTGGTTTCTCCCCATTAGAATCAGAGAAGCATAGATTTATGGTGAGTCTATAATCTAGATCTATGTAGCTTGAATGAAGTATGGACAGTGGTAGGTTGCTCCCGGTTCGGATCGGTTCACAAGAACCAGTAGTAAAACTGGCAGGAGGCTCCACCCACTGCCCTGGATGTCATCATAGGCAATCTGTGCATGCGATCCTGTTGCGAACCGGTAGTAAAGATAAGTAGAATCCACCCCGAGTGGGAAATGTTCTTACGAATTCAGTTGCTAAAACTTTAAAGTATTTAAGAGATTTTCTACTATATTGTTTGTATTTTGAGATTTCTGGTAAATTGTGGCAAGACATTAAATACATTTAAGCTTCAGTATTACTACCTTAGGGTAACTGATAAATGAATGGCCACACATTTGCTCAAACCACCTTAGATATATTGTGGTATTGATCTAAGCAATAAGTCATGGGTGAGAGGGCCTATACAAGCATTGAGGCAGTCACAACATTATAAAGAAAATGACTGGGCTAAGATAACTAACTTGGTGCCTGAAAACCCAAGAATGTTCAGGAAGATGTGTGACAAGTTAAACTAAGCTAACAGACAGGAAATCACTTGATTTAGTCTCCACACTCTTTAAAATCATATTCTGCTAATGCTGTTATGACAGTAAAAAACAAGATTTTTTTCTCTGTAAAATTAAATGTCATTCTTGATAGCATAGTATTGGAAACATCACCCTTCCAAGTCCACACCAATACGTTACACAGAAAATTAAACTCCCTGTGTTTATTGAGTGGATAATGCAGTCTTCAAATGTGTGAGAACCCCTGCTAGGTGAGAAATTAAAAAAGGGAGTGCTATAAAATCTAATGGTATGTATGAAATACAGAAAAAGGTAACTTAATTGGTAATCAGAAGAAATCATAAAACTAATCATGCAATTAGTGTATTAAAAAGCCAGCATATGAGGTGTGTATAATTACCAGAAAACAATGGCATGGTGGATTCCAGAATTAGTGAATTAACAGTGATGTTGGGGGAGAGAGAAACTAAAGGAAGGAAAGATGTGTATATAGAAAATGTACCACCATATTTATTGATAGTTTCTTGTTTTGGATACATGCACAAACACAGATTCCCGTGTGTAAGAGAGTCACTATAAAAAAAGCTTTTCCCCCCCAACTGCTAGATACAACTGAATGGACACTTAGTCTGTTAAAAAAGCAACAACCCAGAAGGGAAAATCTGCTCATTTAGATGAGGAAAAGGCTATGAATGGACAACTTTATTTCAGAAGCCACCACCGAACATTTTCTGTAAGAACAATGAATGTACACAAGGAGAGGTGGAAAATGGCATGATTTTGTAAGATTGGATAAAAACCCCAATCTAAAACAAATGAAAACCCAGAGGGACTTTTCTCAGTTTAAGAGAACCCTATTTTTCCAGGGCTTCTGTTGAGCAGATATAAATTCAATTTGTTGAATTCAGATTAAGTGATACATAATTAACTTGGTGAAATATTTCTTGTGACTTGTCAGTGATCAGGTTTGTTAAAAAGTCGCTTGTAATCACTTCTTTATATGCACCCCCAAAGTATGTGTTAGCGTGCATTTATAAGTCATAAGAACTTTATGAAAATAAGTGTTAATATATTTTCCTAAAGAAATAAACCAAGTAATTTTGTCCTCTTTAGACATCTGCCTCTTTACCCTTGGAAGGGAATCAAAAATAGCATCTGATTTTTTTTAAAAAAAAAAACCTCACACAAAAGATTCTCAGTGGCAATGAAAACCAATCACCCAAATATGTCTCTTGGAATTGATATGTAATTTTGCATTCCACTCCATAAATATATATTTTTTTAAAATCTATTTTAAAAAGATGTATGCCTTTAGGGGAAAATGTTGCACATTATTAATTTATAGATAATCTCAAAGATTAAGATATAAATATCTTGATATTAACAAGGTGCAGAATAAACTGTGAAGTAGGAATTCTCTGTAACACCTGCATACCAACTCACGCTTCAGTTTTCTAGTTACTTCAAGGAGCCCTTTTTGGCAAAGTGACAATTAATTCAAGAGCCTACAGGAGATTACTTTAGGTGGGTATTTTTCTGATATGTTCAGTTTTCATTCCCAGAATCCCTCAGCTAGCATGACCAAAGGAGCCCGTGGTTCAACATATATGCAGAACACCAAACTAGAAAGTGATAGCCCAAATAAATAATCTGAAGTCATATTGTCGAGCCAAGCAACCTGCTTGACACTCGCTACCGCAACATGCCACCAGCGGGAGATATATACTTACATGGTGGTGGTGGCACTGGGTGTAGGCGGTCGCGTGCGGGGTGAGGGGTGGTGGCATCAGGTTACGCCGGGGTAAGGAACGTTTCAAAGGACGACCAGAACGGGCTGTGCGGTCGCACTCTGCTGACGCTGGAGGAGCCGTCCACCGGAAAGGAGGGGCGTGTTGAGACATATGGGCGTGGTATTTGACTATGTAATGGATGGGCGTGGTATTTGACTATGTACTGAATGGGCGTGCTATATAAACGTAGTCTGTAGCGCCGATTTCATTCGTTCCTGCGAATCACAGCATGTAACCGGAGCAGACACAAATAAACCAGCGCGCCTCTGGGAGCTGACAGGGCTGTTGCTGTGTTTGTTTGCCATTCCGCCTGGCATACCTGAGAGGAAATCGGCGCTCCCTACTCCTACCTCATTGGGATGGCGGATAACCAAACTATTTCCTTACCAAAAAAAAAAAAGGCCAAGCTTGGCTATTCCCTGCTTGAGAGATTATGCAGAAACTTTATGTAAGTGATTCTGAATTTCGCAGAAATAGTGAGATATTTAAATACATAGCAATGCAATTTTTACCTGTATTATTTTTAATTCACCTGTACTGAATTAACTAGCTGATTCTTAAACAATATTTAAGTGAACTTGTCCTCTCCTGTCCTGTCCTGCTATCTATAAGAAACTGGGAGACTTCCATCTAATGCTATCCTTAGAAGAACATTGATCCCATTGCTATCCCATTACTATACGACAAGAATATTAACTATTGTTCAAGAGCAGCAGTACTGGAAGTAGTTTGGAGTGGTGTTCATGATCTTCTAAGTAGATTTTGAGACATCACATTGTGAGCTGTGTGTATGTAAGCACACATGTATTTCAATCAGTGTTGACTCCTGGTGACTGCCTGAACAAATCCCTGCAGTATTCTTGACAAGATTTTGAAAATAGTTTGCAATTGTCTCCTTTTAGGGCTGAGGGAGAGAGACTGATTTTGCTCACCTCGCTGATTTTGTGTCTAAGGTGGAGCTAGAATTCACAGTCTCCCAGTTAGTCATTTGTGTGTGTGTAAGTCGTTACACAAAACTGGTTCTCGTTTCTAAACCTATTTTTTGATGTAAACATTCCATAGAAATTTTATTTTGAATAAACCAATGTTCATTCAAAATAGGAAAATGATGTGTTCTTGGCACCCATAATTTTCCTGAAGTGTAAAATTACTGGAAGCATGTGGAATTTCTGTTTACAAGGTTTGCTGTTTCAAAGCATACCTGCATTCTTCTCCAATTCCTCTGCTCAGTCTAAAATGAATTTGTTCCCTCCTTCCTTTTGCCTTAATACCTATTTGTATGGGTAAGTTTATGTATTCAACTTCCTGGGATTTTAAGCAGGGGTTTATTTAAAAGTTGACCTATCTAGTCTGATTACTCTTATTATCAGTTGAAGAGAAATATCATAGAAATCCAACCTAGTAGCTTTCAGGGTTTTTTTCAAAGCTCATCACATATAAGATTTCTTTACATCTTTTCCCCACTTCCTCTACACATTATTTGAACTGCATCTACTGAACTGCATTATTTTGTTATTGTGAGCACATTTTGATGTTCCTTTTTCTACCTAATCTTGGATAATATCTGTCTCATGCTGTGAAAACAAGCTCCTCAATGGAATGGCATAAACAGGATATCTATTTAAAAAAAATAAAATTTCATCAGGTGAATTATAAACTGTAGTTTACAATACTAGATACTAGATAAACCAGACAACTATTAGGTGGAAGTATATAGTGAAACAACAATGGAAAGAAACAGGTGCTAAATACTTATTTGAAATTCACTTGCCAGATGGCTCCCAATTTTCAGGGCTTCAAAATAACATGCCATGTTTTTGCATGTGCAATAACATTTCAATTTGGCAAAGACTTGATACATGTGCCTTCCTTGAATGGGACTATCCCTTGAGAACTCTGCTTTCTGTATATTCAAGTCATGTTTTCCTGACATGGAAGGCTATATTACATCATTGCTCCATTTAATCTACTGAATAATTTCAGCATGAAAGTATTATTGATGAATCACTAAGATCAACTTTCCAGAAGAAAACAGGTATTAAGCAATACCTGTTTTAAGTCAATAGAATACAATCACTATCTCCCAATTTCCCATCTTAGATTTAAACAGCAGCTTGTTTGCATCTTTACGATACAATCATGCCACCCCTTCTTTTCTTCAACAAGACACATTCAAGGCTAGTATTCAATAGGGTGAATACAGCTGAGACAGAACCCTGCCAGGTTCAATTTGCACAACCTCGATGATTTTTTCTATAATGTCTGTTGGGACATTTTGATCAGAAAAGGCTGCATTTAAATTTTTGTTCCAGAGGATTATTCAGTAACTTCAGAATAAGTCTTTTTCCTATTCTTAGAAACAGTTTTAGTGTAATTTAGATATTCCAAGATTTAGGGATAAATTCTGACATTGAAAATTTCCCAGCATTAAATCTGGTGACGTCGTAGTGTACTCAACATATGTTGACCTATTTTGAGAAAAACGTAACATCAAATAATTTATAGAATCTATCAATGATAAAGCTCAGTTTC
This sequence comes from Ptyas mucosa, assembly GCA_012654045.1. Classification (NCBI taxonomy): domain Eukaryota; kingdom Metazoa; phylum Chordata; class Lepidosauria; order Squamata; family Colubridae; genus Ptyas; species Ptyas mucosa. The sequence continues at coordinate 7,686,940 of WNWU01013631.1, read as the reverse complement.
CTATAATAATACATAGATATTTCTGATCTCAAGAGAAGTTAAGTTGTATTTTTATTCCAATTAGTACTGTAGCCAGAATATAAAGCATGTTATGGCACTGCTTTAATAAGCTTTGGTGATTATATTAAGCAATTATCCAAAATAGCCAACATAGCATTAACATATGGAAATAGTTTGTATTCAGTATCCACAGTATCATATTTTGAAATTGTATAATAAAGAGGTAAAAATATTAATGAGTCCTGCTCATCAGAACAAAGATTACACATTATTTACTCCTGAGTTAAACGTTACATTGAAAACATTTATGCTTACTGAATAAAAAAAAACTAAGCAAAAATTAGGCTTCTGGGCCTAATTCAAAATCGCAATAATGGAGAAATAGCAGTAATACTTATATTTTTACTACCAGGAAAGGGTAAATTAGTTTGTGAGATTTTCTTAACCCTGTACCAAAACAACTTGCTTAGCTATTATGTTTCTTGATTGATTGTGGTTGTGGTGAAGACATTCTCACAGAGAGTAGGGGTGGGTGGGTGTCATCCTATTCTCCAAAGCAACTGAGAACAGGACAAGAAATAATACATATAAACTTATCAAAGAGAGATCCAATCTAGAATTAAGGAGAAAATTCGTATCAGTGAAAACAATTGATCAGTGGAACGGCTTCCTTCCAGAGACTGTGGGCTCTCCATCAGTGGATGTTTTCGAGAAGAGACTGAACAATCACTTATCTGAACTGGTACAGAGTCTCCTACTCAGTTGAGCTAGAAGACCACTGAGAATCCTTCCAACTCTAGTATTCTGAATTCTATATTTGTGGTTCTGATGTAGCAAATCTTTTTGGTTGCTCCTATGAATTGCCATCCTGGTACAGAATACATACTGTCTATAGAGCAAATTATCAGCATACAGGGCATAAAAAGGAATAAGAATAAAGATTTTTCATAATATAGCAGCAATATTTGAGCAAGGCCACATTATAATTAATTAATATTGATGAAGTTACACTAGGATTCAGTAAAATAAAGAGCTCATTTGGTGATTTGAGACTTTAATGCTCTCTCACCTTAACTTATTTTATATAAATACAATTAGGAGAGTTCCCCTGTATGCTATTCCAAGTTTTCAGACAAAAGATGATACGCATCATCATCATCATTATCATTATAAGCTCTAAAGTTCAAATTCACCACTATTAAATTATCTTCACTCCAATGGACAATAATTGAATTGGTTGTCTTTGTGTTAATATGTGTGTAATTATCTAGATCTATAAAATCATATTTCTTTTATGTTACCAAATCTTCTTTAAAAACTGATCTAAGGTCTTCAAAATCAGGGCAATCATTTTGTATTTTTTAGTATTTGAAAAAAACGAGGTCCATGAGGAATTGCAGTAAGATAAACCCGTGAAGACTCTTTGAACAGATTTATCTTCTACCACCCCAGGTTTTTAGTCTACAATAAAAAAGAAACTGTTTCCAGTGGTAACAACTCTGAACTACACGGCCAGCCTTAGGTGAGAAGAATTGGATGCAAAATTGCTTCTCTCTTTCACAAATACAATTGGCAAAGTGAAAGCATTTCACTGCTCTTCCAAAGGCACCTCTCCAAATTATGCTTCTCAGAATACCAAATCTGCTCACATCCAGCTCTTACAATGCAGTAGGGTTTTACTTAAAGTCTTACAAAGGCTTTCTGCAGCTAGCATGGATCAAGCAAAACATTCTCCTAGTCATTCAGATGAGCAGACAAGATGACCTGAAAATCTTTATAGAATTCAGCAAGTGTCAAGTGAAATGGCGAGTGACACGTATACCTATCTATGATCTCCTTGCTGGAGAGGTCTATTCTTTGATTAAATCCAGCTGGGGATGCCATATAAAATATCTGTCTGGCATTTCTCAGGACACACTGATCTCAGTTATAAGTATGAGAAATTCTTACATATTCTTAAAAGATAAAGGTTGAGAATGTGCATAATTCCCTGTTGAGAATAAAAGGAAATATTTTTGTTATGAATTTCTAAGATGTATCTGAGAATGTAGACTTAAATAGGCATGCAAGACATCTGAAAGCTCAAGTTTCCTACGTCAAAATTATAATTACCTCTATCAGTCCCACCAAAACACTATTAGGTAGCAAGGTACTTAGATTAAACTTGAAAATTGTATTGACATATCTTTTTTAATCTATCATTTTTATTATATCCTATCCTTTGGAGCAACCATGGCTAAATCACTGAATAAATAGTCTATGTCTCTGTCATTATTTAATATATAGAGCTATAAAAATAGCCTTCCTTTATATTTTTACTACAAATATTATTGTGTAGTAATGCTTTACCCAGCCATTGTTGAGCTAGAATTACCTAGTTGACCTTCTTGATCTAAAAGGTGGGGTGGACCCAAACACTGGGTCCACCTGAAAATTCCTGTAAATTAGGATATTGAAAAAAAAATACCCCTGAAGGTCATAACCAAGTATTCATGGTGTTGCTCCATGATCCACTATATGGGGGTCCGGAGAAAGCTTTGCTTTCATGCAATGATTACAAGCAATCACAAGAATAGAAAAATTAGTATTTCTTTTCTTAAATGTCCAGATCTGTTGAGACTTCATCAATCTGGATTTTCAATCAAAGTGACTAGTCAGGCTGGCTAGTATTCTGGGATTTGTAGTCTAATGTTCAAGGGACTTTGGTTAGGGAAAAGTGATTTATGGGCACCCTCAAGTGGCAGCTCTCAGCCACAAAAGTAATTGGTTTGTGAGTGGAATTCAAACACTTGTGAAGTGACAGGCATATGCAATACAATAGTAGAAATAGAACAATAAAGTCCAATAGCTGAAGTCAGCAGCAGCTAATGTCAAGATATAAAGCAAAATATTTTGCTTGTCAGAAAAATGTATTGATAAGCCACTTTTCACACTTCTTTGAAGCAAACCTGAAATTCTCTGAAGTTGTGTGATTGTCATATTAGTCTGACCCATGCTTTTAATGAGGTCAAGGCTTGGACACTTGGGATCTATGGGAAAACAGTTATTGCAGCTGAGTTCTCTGCATTTGATCCCAATGCCAGACAGTCCAAATACCCCTTGTTATAAAAATAATTACACATTTTAAAGTATTACCTATTTCAACACATTAGACATTGTTTTCCTCCAAACAACTGTTGCTAAGCAATAACATAAGTCAATAATGAGACATGTAGACATTTGTTGTATTGTGGGATGCAGGGTTTTGTTTAAGTTGTGTTAACATTTTAACCTGGATCATTTTTCTAAGTGTGAAATACTTACTACCAAAATAAAGCTTACAAAGATGTTATTAGAAAATATGTAATGTATTATCCAATGTATTCCTATTATCCAAACAGGTATTTCTGGATCTTTATAGGATATTCTTCATTTTAAAAAATGCACTATTTAGAGGAGAAAAAAATCTCTGACTTTGTCTTTCTGTCTTGTCTGTCTCTCTTTCACACACACAGAAACACATAGAAACTCACTTACACACATATATAGAGGGAGGGGGAGAGACAGATAAAGAGAGAGAGAGAGAGAGAGAGAAGATTTTTATGTTTATTATAATTTAATTTTCTAAAGTTGCTATTTCCAAAAAAGGGTATGACAAGACTGGATAAAAATTAAAAGAAGGCACTTAAGGAATTATGGCACAAACATAATCATAGGGCACCAGATTAGGAAAACTGTTATAGAAGTTCCCTGGGACACAATTCCCTTGAAATCATTTTATGTTCCACTGAATTCAATGACACTGCACAGCATATTCATAACTACAGATGAAACATTTATCACAGGATTTATTGAAAAACTCTTTGAAATATATTTTGAGCTTTGTTTATAATGCTGTATTTATGGTACTGATATAAGCAGTAAGTAGCTTTGCACAGAGACAGAACATATCTATTATATTCTTGGATATATTATGTTTCTGGTAGTTTCAACAACATGGGCCTTACTCTTAAAATCAGATAAGTGGATTAAGAGGAACAGTCACTATGCCATATAGAAACTAAGGAGAAATATCTAAGTAAATCCATGAGAAAGATTAATTTAATCTTGTAGGTTCAAAAAAGAAGTTTACATATAATAATGAGAATAATGAAAAAAATGCTCTTTAATAATATAATCCAAATCATTCAAGTGTATGAAGATTTATCTGATGATATGATTTCATATACCCCTCTTACAACTTGCTCCACCCATGAGAAGAGAAGATGGTGGAAGATATCCAAACTTTAATTTTGAAATAATTGCATCAAAATGCAGTTCTGATGATCAGTTTGCCCCATGAACCTTTAACAAGGTGAAAGTGAGATAAAATACACCACTCGTTTCTCAAAATGAGTATAATCCCAATCCAAGACAGATTCCAAATAGCAGGAATTTATAGTTGATATAATTATCGTAGATCTACAAATCTAAACAAATATCAGAAATAAAAAATGCATGCGGAGCTGAATATAAGTGAACAAAGTGTGCAGATAAAGTTTTCAGTTTCATGGACTATTTAGAGTCAAATGATCTCTTTCAGTATAAAATAATTACTCTATTTGAACAATAAGTTTGATCAAGGTCAGTGAAGTCCTAACAAGAAACCGAGGTGGTCAACTGAGAGCTATTAGAAAAGAATAATTAGTTTTATAAACAAGACCTCCATAGTATAAATGATTGCACAGTAGTTTCTTTTTGGGCTGATTTTGTCCTGAACAGAGAAATGCTGGCTTCATTATTTCTGCCCACAAGTAAAGAACTTCAGGATACTTAATAAAATCTTAAATAAACAATCCCAGAGGCACAATTCTTCTTGCGGAGTGCAGTTTATTTTATTGCTATGTAACCAGAGACTAAGGAAACCTAAGAGATATGGGATCATGAAGCAGCCAAGCTTAGATTCTGCTAAACAAAATGGGTGTGAGTAAGATGTCAAAGGCCAAAATATATTTAACATAGAACTCCATGATCAAGATCTTAGCATTTGTGTGTTTTGTTTTACAAAAGGTTACTAGCAACCTTGTTTTGGGGAAGGTGAATTAGGTCAATATGAATAGGTGTTACGCTTATTGCTTTATCTGTTAAAAATCTTTTCCTTTTGTCCAGTGGGAATAACTTGTAAATACATTCCATATTTCTTCCTTGTTCTCAGTGGACTACAGAGATTCAGCACACTGGTTTTAATAGGTGGTACCAGCTAGGTAGAGAAGGACTTTCATTGCCCTCCGTTTTCCAAGGCATTGTTGTTTTATTGAAAATAGTCCAATTTGTTTCCTCCTATTTCTACTTTATAACTCAAAGCAAAGTTAACCTTTGCTTAACCTTTGCTTGGTTTATGCCCCAAACAACCTTGAAACATTCCATTTTCTCCTATTCTTTACTATAATTTGAATTTTCTTCAGTTCCAACCATCCAACTGGTTAGCTTCTAGCTCTTAGCAGGTGTATAAAGAAGTAGGAAGTTTACAATAAGGATTTTTCTCTATCTTCATTCAAAGATCTGAGGAGCTAACCCTGGAATCTGTTTACATGAAGAGCACATTCTGGGATAGAGATAATTTTTCTATGCTGCCTTATATTCTAACTCAACATGATCCTAATTCAGGACTTCTTTCTTCAAATTCAGGACTAGTTTTCTATGCCCAATGTAATGCTACACATAAGAACATATTAAAGTTGAAAGAGGAAAAATTAAGAAAACTTTAAGTGAATCAATTTGTGTAGCCAAATTGGTCCTATAGAAAACCATTGATATACCTACTGGTATATTTTTTTTCCAAAAATCTTAGTTTTCTCAAACAGTGATCTCTTTAAAAAATATTTCAACAATTTGCAATTCAGTAGCTAATATAGAAGAAAAATAAAAGAAGAACAGGAGAATTGCTCTCCATATGTTCTCTTGTATAGAAGATTAAATCAGATTTAGTTTAATGGTATTATAGGACAAGATGAAGATTATTATAGTCTGAAAAAATCTGCACCAGCACTTATATTTAAGAAGACATAATGTCTAAGATATCAGTTATAATATGCTACTTTTAAAGTTGCTATGTCAGTATTAGAGACTTGTGGATAGTAAATAGGCAACCAGACAAAACAGTGCACTAAGCAATGGATTGGATTTATCAGTCTAAGTAGATCTTCCAACTCTATGACTTTATATACAGGTACCATAATTGTGAATGGTGCTTAATCATCGCATAAGATTTGGTCAACATGCAGATCATATATAATCCATGGAACCTATTCTCCAGGAAGGGAGGGAGGGAGGGAGGGAGGGAGGAAGGAAGGGCTAAATCCACAGTCAGTATTGCTTACAAAGATATTGAATCAAAGAGATAAGTAGTACTGCAAAAACTCACATATTTGAAATTTTAATTGGTTGGTTACATACTGGATTAACAATGGGAAGGAACAGTATTATTCTTAGGACAGTAGAAATGCCCAGTGGTCCAGGTTAAGCACTTTGATAAATATATTGTCCATCCAGTGCATTTCAGAATTTCAAGGTTACAAACAATGGTAGATGAGATTAGTCTCATAAATTTGGAAAATACCAACTTGAAAAAGGTTAATTTAGTGCAAAAAAAGTTATCTAGTATTTTTCCAGATGTTTTAGGCTTCAGTTTTCCTAAACTCTTCTTATTGCATATGCTAGGCGGATGGAAGTTAAACTCCAGAACATCTGCAAAACATCATAATGCCAGTCCCATGGTTGTCTATTTATAAATTAAAATAACTTCATCAAGGTCCTGTAGATATCTTGCTTCAACTCGGTGCCTTCAAAATTAAGCACCTGCATGCCAGGCACCTGTATGCTAGAATTGCTAGGCCATCTGCTGTACATAAGGCAGGCTTTTATTTTACTTTTTTTTTTTAGACTTGGGCTGTCAAGGGAAATTGTTAGAAAAGGAAATCTTTGGAAAAAAAAAAGAAAGATTCTAGACTGCAATGCCAGCCCAGACTGTTCAGCTAAGAAAGCCAAGTTTATCATTAGATTTTTTTTAATGTAGCATTTTCTTGATCATCAATACCACTATTACATGAAAACCTAAATATTGGAAGAGGTATTATTGTAATTATTTTAGAAAAAAATTAATGCACAAGAAAAAGAAAGCCCATCAAGCAATTAATCAGGGTTTAAAATTTGAATTAAAATGAGTTTGCATTGAAATGTATTTTACCAATAAGCAAAAAAAATGATTCAGTGTATATAAAAAATTCTCCAAACACACATAATGTATTATTTATCACTAACTGGACTTCCTTGTTTTTCTTTGAAGACGTTTCCCTTCTTATCCAAGAAGTTTCTTCAGCTCTGACTGGATGGTGGGGAATGGAAGGATTTATATTCCTTGCAGACACCTGGCAGAATGCAGACCTCATTCTTTTAGAGAATAGTTGAGGTCCCTTGGATGTTTATCTGTGTCCTTAGGGTCACCTGAGCAATGCAAATGGGTGTGGAGCCTTCTTGGAACTGCTGAAAGGATTGTGTTGTAGACTGGAGATAGATGATGTCATATCTCCCCTCTCTCTCTTGAGAGAAGGCTGTTCAGTTTTGACATAGATGCCCTGTTTGACCCCTCCTTCAAACCAGTGGTCCTCTCTGTCCAAAATGTGGACTTTGCTATCTACAAAGGAATGGTCTTTGTCTTTTAAATGCAGATGAACTGCTGAATCTTATCCTGATGGGTTTGTTCTCCTATGTTGTGCCATGCGTAGATGAAGTGGTTTTTTTTGTTTCCCCAATGTACAGATCTGCACATGTTTCACTGTATTGTACTGCATATGCCACATTGCTCAGTTTGTGTCTGGGTGTTTTATCCTTGGGGTGGACAAGCTTCTGACAGTGTATTCTTGGTTTAAAGTGTGCACGTATGTTGCGTTGCCTGAAGATCCTCCTGAGCTTTTCAGATATTCCTGCAACATATGGAATGATAACATTGCTTTGTTTGTTGTTCTTTTCTTTGTCTGTTATGGAGAAGCTCCTTCTAGGACTTTTTGGGGATTTGATGAGGGCCCACTTGGGATAGCCACACGTTTTGAGAGCTTCCTTGATGTGTTTTAGTTCTTTTTCTTTTCCATCTTTGATGATAGGCAGGCCTTTAGCTCAGTGGTGGAAGGTTCTGATGACTCCCATTTTGTACTCCAGTGGGTGATGAGAATCAAAATATAAATATTGATCTGGATGTGTGGGTTACTGTAAACTTCAGTGTTGAGGCTTCTGTCTTCTTTAAAGCGTACTGCACAGTCTAGGAAGGCTAGGCTATTTTCCTTAACATCTTCCCACATGAATTTGATGTATCTATCCAGAGTTGATATGTTTGGTGAACGCTTCCAATTCCTGTGTTTTGATCTTGACTCAAATATCATCTACATATCTATACCAGTGAGTGGGTGGAATTCCTATGAAGGAATTTAGGGCTTTGGTTCAGGGGTGAGATCCAGCGGTTCTGACAGGTCCTAGTGTGGGTGGGAATGGGGATTTTGCAGTATCCTTCCCCTGCAACGCCCACCAAGCAACACTATGCCCACCATGCCACACCACGCCCACCAAGCCACGCCCACAGAACCAGTAGTAAAAAAAAATTGAATTTCACCACTGCTTTGGTTTCTACCCCTTCCATGTAGTGATTGGCCATAATGGGGGAAATAGATGAACCCATGGCACAGCCATGTTCTGGTCTGTAGAAATCTTCATTGTGTTTAAAATAGGTAGTGGTCAGGCTGGAAAGGGGACTTTTAATGATGAACTGAAGACTCATCTGGGAATTTTTCCCCTATGTAATACTTTTTAGAACGACTCTAAAACCATCAATTTCTAATTGGCTAATCACCAATCATTTTAAAGATGTCATCAATATTCTATCATCACTGGACTGTTTCAAAATTAAACTCGGTAACCTTTATCAGCAGATCAACTGAAAGCAATATTGTTCATTAATTAATATGACTACTTCTCATCCAATTCAGTGGATAGTTGGAGGTAATTATCATCTAATCTTGCTCAATATTTATGATACATCAATAAATCTTACATGTTTATCACTTCAAAGGTTTATCATTGATAACCCTTAGACCAATAATTAGTAATATGTTACTACAGTACTATAATCAATATGATAAGTGATTATTAGAATAAAAAAATTAACAATATTCTAGGATATTCCAAGAAGTAAACAGAAAGTAAACATAGACAAACGAGGAATTAGACTTTGTCTTATCAGTTCATGTTAGCAGCCCACATATCTAATGGTGCATTAAACCTAACAAATCAATTAGATTTCCCCTTTCCACAAGAGTCTGGACCAAGGGTCTGCAACCTTAAACATTCAAAGAGCCATTTGGACCCATTTCCCATAGAAAAGAAAACACCAGGAGACATAAAACCTGCGTGGCCATGGCCAACTCGACGTCACTCACTCCAACCCAGTCACATGACCACCCCCCCACCACCATGCCTTCCCAGGTTTTGTGGCTCCCGGTGTTTTCTTTTCTGTGGGAAACAGGTCTCTCCCTCCCTCCCTCCCTCCCTCCCTCCCTCTCTCTCTCTCTCTCTCTCGTGTGTTCCCTCTTGAACCATTTCCAAAAACAGGCAAGGGTTGAGGGTTTTTTTGTTTTTTGCTGATGTTCTTCTTTTTTGGGTGCTTTTAACCATATTATTTAAATCAAGAGGCTCCAATCAATAATGTACATCAGCTTGGCATCTGGATGGTAGCTTAGCCTGGCTTGTTTATTGGCCTTACCGCGCCCCCCTAACAGAAAATTATGAAACTCCATCTCCCATCTTCTTTAACCTGGCATTTGTTTATTAGATTCCTGGTCTTGACTTGTGCCAAGCCTTGATTTTATTACAGTTGCCATCTTTAACTATAGGTAAGGAGGACTGTTTGTTTCTGAAGGTTCTGCCTGAGTTTGCATATCTATGGATTGTGGCAGGCCAGTAGTTAAAACACAGAAAAGACATGGACAAGGAAGCAAATACCAAAGTGGCCCGCAAGATGTGGCATGTTTGTGCTCCTCCCCGAGGAGAAATTCAACCAGTGGTGAAATTCGGACTGATCTATCTGGCTCGCGTGAACCGGTAGGGCCAGCAGTGGGAGGCTCTGCCCACCCACCGGGACGTTATTATGTCCCATTTTTTGACCCTCTGCACATGCACAGAAGGCTCTGCACATGTGCAAAAGAGGAACATGTGCTCACATTTTCGAACCGGTAGCGAAGGTAAGTGCATTTCACCACTGACCTCAACTACACTTGCACCAATTGCAAATTCATTGCCTTATTGGAGAAAAAAGTAAGGGTCTGTAGGCACATCTTACCATTTGGAGACTCATCATGGAAGATAAGGACTTTCTGAAAAAAAGAGATCTGCCAAATGAATGCAGGAAAGAAGTAGATAGTTCTTGACTTACAACCATTTGTTTAATGACTGTTTGAAGTTACAATGGCATTGAAAAAAGCGACTTATGATAGTTTTTACACTTACATTGTAGCATTCCCATGATCATATGATCAAAATTTGGACATTTGGCAACTGGCATGTATTTATCATGGCTGCAGTGTCCCAGCATCATGTAATCATTTTTTAAAACCTTCTGACAAGCAAAGTCTAGACAAGCAAAGCCTAGCAACCATATTACTAACTTAGCAACTGCAGTGATTCGCATAACAACTGTGGCAAGAAAGTTTGCAAAATGGGGCAAAGTTCACAATAATAACTGTCTTGCTTAGCAATGAAAATTTTGGGCTCAATTGTGGTCATAAGTCAAAGACTACTTGTATTACAAGAAAAATAGAAGTTGCAGGAGATAAAGAATGATGGCATGCAATTTGGAGGACTGAGAGAGTCCTTGTGGCTCAAGCTGCACAATCAATTTCACATCCTCTCTCTAAAGGATGATTTGCAGACTTTTGGAGAAGAATTTTGACCCAGCATTCCAGGAATGGGAACGAGACAAATTCAGACTTCCTCAGAAGAGAGGAATCCAATGGCTGTCCCAAAGAGAAACAGGTGTGCAGTAGTGATAAGTGACTCACTTCAAAGAAATTTAATTAGCAAGACCAGGCAAAAATGTGTTCTCTCCCAGGTGCAGATGTAATGAAGAGAGTGACCCAACTTATCAAATCCTCCAACCACTATCTATTTCACATTATAATAAATTATACTGCCACAAAGAGCCTGGAAATTACCAAAGGCTATGATGAGATAGTCAGGAAGGCAAAGCAGATTTATCAGATGTTCAGATTGGATTTGGCATTTCCATCCTCTTATCCAGCCCTTTTGAAGTACCTGGGATAGGCAGATCTGGATATTTGATGACATCAAACATCATTGCCGGATGTAAGCTCTTTCAAGTAAAGCCGTCTTTTGCAATTGACTGAATTGCAAAAGAATTTGTGAATGTCCATAGTATTCAAATGGCACTCCAGTTGTTTTGGGATTGCCCCCAAGGTGCTGATTACTATTGGTATTACTTTTGCTTGTTTTACCACAGTCATTTTACTTCTATTTGCAGGTCTTTATAATTTGTTACCTTCTCCAAATGTTTTCTTCTATTCTGCTGTGTCCAGCTACTGCCATGTCCACTAGCCAGACTTTTTTGTCTTTCTTATCAACAGTTGCTAAGACTGGGATGTTATGATGACTGTCTGTTTGAATTCAAAAATCTCAGAGCAATTTAGCTTCTTCATTTTCTATGACTTTCTCTACTTTATGTTCCCTCCAGTTGTTGCTTGCAGGCCAATGATATTTATTGCAGATCTCCCAGTGCACTATTGCTTCTAATCTGTCATGCCACTGCTTGTAATAAGTTTGGATGATCTTGGTCAGTAGTTAACCAGTGGTCTACTGTTTCTTCAGCTTCTTTGCAGGGACGTTGCTGTGTGGGTGAAAGGCATGATTCATCATCATTGTTTTTTTGGTCTTCCTATCCAGGGCTTTTAGTTCTGCTTGAGTCCAATTCACTATTCCAGCAGTGTATCTAAATGACTGGAATTGCCCACACGTTGATTGCCTTGATGGTATTTCCTCTATTCAGTTTGAACTTTAAGATCTTCTTCCCTGTCTCGAAGCCTTCATTTCTAACCTTTTTCTTGACTTCATTGTGTTTGATGTCGTCAGGTTGTAGGATAGCCAGGTCAGGGGTGGGTTCTAAATTTTTTTACTACCAGTTCTGTGGGCGTGGCTTATTTTGTGGGCGTGGCTTGATGGTCATGTGATAATCATTTAGGATTTAGCAGAGGTACTGGTCTACCAGCCTTTTTTTTATTTTATTAAATTTTATTTGTTTAAAAATACAAACGAAACAAAACGAGTGACAACAAAACATACTAAACATGTAAACAAAGAATTCAAATATATATCTTGTCAAAGTTATTGCAACTGTAATGTGTGTTCTTATTTGTGTTTTTGACTACTCCTTGTTTGGTTTTTCTCTTATATCTATCTTTGTAGTTCACTGTTAGCCTACGTTAGTGATTTATGTTCCTGTTTCTATAACTCCAATTACTCCCTAGTCTTTTTCCCTTTTCTATTTTCCAACCAAGTGTACCACTTTTCCCATACTAGATAGTAATTGTGTTCCTCTTTATCCTGTAATTCCTTTGTGAGTCTGTCCAGGCTTTTAATTGCTTCAGAGCTGTACCGATCTACCCATTTATTTTTTGCAGGCACTGATCTACTCATGTATTTTTGCAGGCACTGATCTATTCATGTATTTTTGCAGGCACTGGTCTACCCATTTATTTTTGCAGGCACCAGTCTACTTATTTGTTTTCTTTTAACACTGATCAGCCCTTTGAAGCCCCGCGGCAATAGTTTAAACAGTTTTTTTCCCTCTAGCAGATAGCTGGGACTCAGGAGGCAGCAATAGATTGGGGGTGGGGCCAAATAAAAGGTAAGAATAACGCGGGGGTGGGGGGGCATGGGGGCACGCAGGGGGGTGGGCAGAACCGGTTCAGTGATGTCATATCATCACCACTACCGGCTCGAGAGAACCGGGCCGAACCGGGAGGAATCCACAACTGGACCAGGTGTTTATAGTGATCATCTTTATCCAGACTCTTGATATGATTTCCATAGGGAATTGATGTTAACCTCTTCCATTCTATCACCATTGACCAGCAACTGTGTCTTCCATTCTGCCATCAATCTTTGAACAAAGCTTCCGTTATTTCTACTGACTCCTGTTATTTCTAGGCACTTGATTATCCGATCATGTGGCAGGAAGTTGAATGCTTTCCTGCAATCAATCCGTATTACATTCAGATTGGTCTTCCTCTCTTGCAGTTTTTCCAAATCATCTTGTCAACTAGGAGTTGATCTTTGTTTCTCTGCTGTTTGGGCGACTTCCTTTCTGCTCAGGTGAAAGAACTTATTTTCACCTATATGTTGTTGAACTGCATCAGCTACCACACCAACTAGTAATTTAAATGTTGTTAGTAAGCAGGTAATTGACCTGTAGTTGCCTAGGGCTGCCCCTTTTGTGGATCTTTTATTATCAGGTAAGTTTTGCCAGATGTTAGACACTTTTCAATTTCACCTTCTTGCAGCAAGTTGTTAAACTGCTTGGCAACAAGTAGATGTTGAGTAGTCAGATGTTTCACCCAAAATTCATGCAATTTCAACTTCACCTGGTGCTGACCAATTCTTAATTTTCCTTGCCCTTTTCTCCCCCATTCTTCCGCTGTTATTACGAGTTCTTTCATTTCAGCTTCTTCTTTTTATACTTATCTACCTCCCTTACCCAAGCTGCATTCTTGTTATATTTTTTTGGGTTATCCCATATCTGCACCCAGAACTGCACTATTTCTTCTTTGACAGGTACTGACTGATTCACTGCAGTCTCTCCATTTGATGGATTGGTAGAGACGTTTCTGATTAGATTGAAACAGAAGATTCTGCCTATAATTTGCAATTTGAGCTTTGTATCTGCTGATCTTCTTGGCCACAGCTGTTATTTGCTGCTTTATTATTTCCAGTGCTTCCTTGATCTCTGTTTCTAAGTGATATTTCTTCATTAGATATTCTTTGGTCTTCTTGTTGTTCAGCTTCTTTTCTTTCATCTGTTCTAGATTGCTTGCATCTGAACTCAGCTTGCTGATCTTATTTTTCAGTCTGCTCTTCCATTTTGATAGTGCTTTGGCTTTTTTCCCCTTCTTTGTTGATTTTGCATCCCAAGTATTCAGTTATAACAGCAGTTGTGCTATTCATTAGTTGGTTTGTTTTTTACATTGAGCTGGTGCTTATATTTAATATTACAGTATTAGCATCTTTTAGTGCTTGTGCTAGCTGTTCCTTAGGAAAAAGTTTTGATGCAGGCAACCCTATTCTGATGTTTTAATGCTGTTCTAAATGCTCAGTTATTCTTTGTTTTTGTAATCTTTGTCTTTGTAATCAGAGGTCTTTGTTCTTTTTGAGGAACAGTAGATGGTGCCTGGTTTCCAAATGAAAATAATTCTGTATCTCTGCCCTCTAATACCAACTCTCCCTTGTTTGCCTCTACAGTCCGAGTTACTTCTGGCAAGGCTTTGATTTCTCTGCCTGGATAAACCCTTGCAGTTCTTTCAATTTTGCTTCTATTAATACTTTATTTCATATTATAAATTGATGTTAATCTGCTAGTCTCTTTTCTGTTATTTCTGATTCTGAATGTTGTTCTTTCCAGAGCTGGTACATTCATTTCAAATATCCTTTTCTTGTTGTATTTGATCGATAATAACAGATCACTATTTATTTGTTTTCAATTACTGTATATTTGCCATGGGTAAACACCTTTCCTTCCAGTAGTTTTCAGCAAGTCCTGGTCCAATAGCACATTTTTCACCAGATGTCCAGGAACTCTAACATGTAGTGCAGCCTCTGGGCAACAATTGAGCCATTATGGCCTTCTATAATTTACCATATTTTTAATGAGAGATTCTCTTTGTCAGACTCCTCTAATGAGACCTGTTCAATATGGTTGAATTTCTGGCATCTTCCTCAGAGCACACAAACTCCACAGGGACATCAAGGATTATTATTATTATTATTATTATTATAGTTCATCGCACAGCAGACCAGATATTCAACTGGGTTTGGCATTTTTGTCTGCCTATTGTGTCCGTTACAAGGACTTGGGCTAGGCACAGATCTGGATGTTTGATGGTGTTACAGATATCATCACAGGATGGAAGCTGTTCCAAGTAAAGCTGCCTTTTGCAATTGACTAATGGTGAATTTGTCAATACTGATGGTGCTCCAGTTGTTTTGGGATTGCACCCATGGCCATTATTATTATTATTATTTAATCTTCGGTTTGATTCATAGTCTGGGACTGGTAAAAACCTAACAGTTCAAGCCCTAATCAATGCCTATTAAGGTAACATCTGAGTATATAGGCAGTTCCGAGTAAGGTGGTTTTTTGCAAAGTCAGAATATTCAGGTGTAATAAGTTCAAGATTTCCCTGTATCTAGGCAGCCCTTTGGATATTGGTCCAAGTATTCCTATTACTATAGGTAAAACCATTGATTTCTTCCTCCATAATCTTGCTGGGTGGGCGTGGCCATAGTGGGCATGGCCTACTCGGCCTCGTGCACCATGGTGGTGGTGGGGGGGTGATTTTGTCTCTCCAGGCTCCGGAGGCTTTGTCTGAGCCTCCGGGAGGGCGAAAACAGCCTTCACTAGCCTCTGGAGGCCCCCTGGAGGCTGGAAATGGGCCTGTTTCCAGACTTCTGGGAGGCCTATTTTTCACCCTCCCCAGGCTCCAGAGGCTTTTCTTGAGCCTCCGGGAGGGCGAAAACTGCCATCCTTGGCTCTGGAGGCCCTCCAGAGGCCAGAAACAGGCACGTTTCCAGACTTCCGGAAATTCCAGGAGGCCCATTTTTCAGCCTCCCAGAGCCTTTATGTGGGCCCTGCACTTACCTGGCATCCAAAATGGGCCACATGGAGACTCCTGGAAGGGGTGGGGTGCGGTGGGCAGGGCCAGCCAGTCCTTGCAACTACCGGTTTGGCAAACCAGATGTAAAATTAGCATCTGGTTCACCCGAACTGGTCCAAACCAGCTGAATCCCACCCCTGTGCTGGCTCAAAGGTCATCAAGAAAACTTTGGATTCTTGGACCATAATCTACACTAGCTATAAAAAGAGCTTTTGGCAAGATGTGGACCGCACAAAGATAGGAAAGAATGTATTGGAGTTCAGGACATCTGGCAGATTTTAAATTAAATCTGGAGAAGAAGGGGAAATAATTTCATGGGAACCAGGAAGAAATGTAGATAGGTAAGGAAGTGATTAGAGAATTCTGTGAATGAATTCAAACCACTGGGGTCAGATAGATTACATAGATTACATCCACGAATACTAAAGTATTCTAAATACTTTAGTAGCAGATGTAATCTCAAAGCCACTGACAATAAACTTTGGGAACTCCTAGAATAATAGAGAAGTGGCAAAGGACTGAAGAACTAACATTCTAATCTTTTCAAAATGGGTAGGGAGGAGTAGACACAGAAAATTACAGACCAATCAGCTTGACATCAGTGTCTGGGAAAATCGTAGAAAAGATAATCAAGCAGTAGGTTTGCAAGCACTTAGAAAGGTATAGGTGATTACTAGAAGCCAGCATGAGTTTGTTAAAAATAGGTCGTGCCAGACAAACCTGATTTTTTTAAAAAAATAAAGTGATTAGATTATTAGACAAAAAATGTTCCAGTGAATGTAGATTTCAATGAGGCATTTGATGAAATTGCCCATAGCTTCTTTGTAGATGAAATGGAATTATGTGGGGAGAATGGTCTCACTACCAGATGAATTCACAACTGATTAAATACCGTATTTTTCGGAGTTTAAGACGCATCTTTCCCCCCCCAAAAAGAGGGTGAAAATCTGGGTGCATCTTATACTCTGAATATAGCCCCGCCCAGCCTCACAAAAAGAGATTTCAGAGGCTGAAAGAAGCTCCAGAAAAAAAGCCTCTGAAAGGCTTTTATCTAAAATAATATGGCAAGCAAGAAAAGAAGAATCAGTAAAGTTTCTAACCAATCTATGCTAACAAATCTGGAGAACGACACAATAACCAACAGATTGGAAGAGGTTAATCTACATACCAATACCAAAGAAAGGAGATTGAACAGAGTACAGATAGCCTTCAGAATAAGAGCCTCTGAAAGAAGCTTCAGAAAAAAAAGCCTCCAAACAGAGCTTCAGAAAAAAAGCCTGTTTCGGAGGCTTTCAGAAGCAGGAAAAAAAAGTTTTTCTCTGAAACAGAATTTCAGAGGCAGAAAAAAAAGCAAGGCACAGAGCTCACAACCAACGAACCTGTTGCTAAAATTCACCTCTGGGAACAGCTGATTGGGGGTATTCCAGGAGGCCGATGCACCCACCAATCAGCTTTTTTGTTATTTTCCTCCCCCAAAACTAAGGTGCGTTTTATACTCTGGTGTCTCTTATACTCCGAAAAAAACATGGTATAGTTTTATTAAGTGGTAGAACATCCTGGACTCATGGGTGCTCTATCACTGAATTTCTCCCCCTTTCCTTTTTAAAATATGCATATAATTTTTATTAAAATTTTAAGAGCATTAGTAAGTACTAATTCAAACTAAATTAAAAGAGAGAAAAGAAGAAAAGAAAGAACAGAAAAAGCTAAAAATGCAATAAGAAGACAAATAGAAGTTTGAAAAGCACCTTTTTTTCATTTTTATGCAAAACGTTCCCATCACCAATAAATGTAGATATTGCCCTTTCATTAATCAAATAAATTAGTTCCGGGTGGATGATGCCAAATCTTTCTATCTTTGAAAGTTTTCAAACAAAAATTAAACAACCATAGGATAGACCAAGGATTCCTGCTTTGGGAAGGGAGTTAGAATAGAAGACCACCGGTCCCATTCAACTCTGTCATTCTAAGATATAGCATTTCTCAAACGTAAAAATGGTGTCTTATTGGTATTGATTTTTTAACTTTTTGCATATCCAGCTGCACTGGAAGTAAAGAGAAATGAAACGCTGGCTTCAGATCTAGCATGAATCTAATATCTACATGTTCAGCAAAATGCACAAGCCTAAGCAAAACACCCCAAAGTGACTTATCCTGCAGTTTGTAAATCATTCATATTTCATTAAGTATCATGTCAAATGTTTTCTGACTGATGGTAATTGTCAATAAGAGCTGGGTGGGCTGTAAAGAACTTGCAAATGATTTTAACCCTAGCATACACAAGAAATGGTTGGAAAACGATGCATTAAATATGTTCCGAATTTATTTAAATATTCTATCTCTTTAAAAAGTCAGCTCTCCACAAGCAAGTATGTGTGTGTAGAATGATGTCTGCTGCAGCAGATGCTTGCTTCAGCATCTGACGAACTGGCCACCTCTCGTGTTATCCCAGCATGTTCATGGCCTAGAGGACTTGGAGTGGAAGTAATTTCCATATCAAACCCAATTTAGATGAAACATCTTGGTTTAAAGAGAGAAAGAAAGGGAGCGAACGCCGGCGCATCAATAGCCCTTTGATTAGATTTTTATCTCCTGAGCAGACAAATATGAATATTTATTACCATGAATGCAGATTTCCCCCCCCCCTTTCCCATCACTCTGATCTTGAATATTATCCACCACTAATTTTATGAAAATTTGGACAACATAATGTTTTCACATAAACTGACAGTTCTCAAGATAATCCCATTATTGTTTGGTGGAAAAATGAGAGTTTCCACTTATTCATGTGTTAACGAGGGATTAAGTATTGTTTTTCATCACCATAATCTAAGATGGACTGAAAATTAAAAATGGAACATTGTATAGAAAAGAAGAGCTTTTGTGCAATAGAATTTGTTTGCATTCTCTTTAGGGGAATCTATAAATTAGCGGTTTAACAATCAGCATCTTTTATGTCTCAGCTGAAAATAGCATCATGGAATTCTCAAAAGCACTTATAAAATAAATCCATTGTCTTTCCAGCTCAGGGCTAACTTGGACACACAAGCACAGGCACACACACACTCACAGGCTGAAAATCAAAACAAAACAAAATCACAATATTCTTCAGAAGGAAACTCTATGTCTCCCAAGAGTAATAGGTCAAGACTTTTCAGATGTATGACTAAGATTCTTGCCATAACTAAGACTATTTTTCTTTATTTTTCTTATTCTCACATAATGATTTGAAAATAAGTGTTCTTTTTTTCAACATGAGAGATTTATTTACAAAATACTGTATGTTAATTTTTTTCTTGACAGAAGGCAAAACAACTCCTTAAAGAAATGGTTCTACTCTTTATTTATTCAAAGTTGCATGCTTTGTTTTTCTATAGTCAAAGTAATTTACAAGACATAAAATTAAATAATAATCAAATTTTTACTGAAACAATCTACCATCAGTTCTCAATTTCTTAGAGGTTACATAAATTCTGCCTCTTTTCTTTTAGAACATTTCAT
Organism: Ptyas mucosa; assembly: GCA_012654045.1. NCBI lineage: Eukaryota > Metazoa > Chordata > Lepidosauria > Squamata > Colubridae > Ptyas > Ptyas mucosa. The sequence continues at coordinate 7,667,498 of WNWU01013631.1, read as the reverse complement.
GGAAGAACCATAGTGGTAGTAGACAAGAACAAGAAGGAAGTGGTATAATTTTTGTAGCGGTAGAATGATAGATGTAGCAGTGCCAAGGGACTGCAACTTTGGGAAGAAGGACTATAAGAACCTGGGGAAGTACCTGAAGGAGGAACCTGAGAGGATATGGAAAGTAAAGGCAAACATTATCTCAGTGGTGTGGGGTGTGTGGGTGTAACACACACACACACACACACACACACACACACACACACACACACCTGCTTTGTGATCTAAGCTGTTCTGCTATATATTGTTTGTTTTGTACATAGTTTGCATTTGCGTTTTCTGTTTTCCAATCAACCTATTGCAGTATTCTATTAAGGATTCTGTTTCAAAACTGCTAATTTTCAACAAGCTACTTCTCTCTTTGAACAAAGTACTATTTGTTTGCTCAGTTCTTAACTAATCTTGGCTGGTCTCAAAGATTAAATGAATTTGATTAGTAACTTGGATGAGAGACTACCGATCAACCCAAAGGCTGTAGGCAACACTGGAAAGCTGGAAAAACTATCTGAGATGGCTGTAGTGAAAAACTTCAATTCTGTTACCAAGAAAACTCAAATACGTAACCATGGAGTTATCAGAAATTGAATTCCACTTGGAAAATACTTCAGGTACTTAATGCCTGAAAATTGTCAAAAGTATATAAAGCAGTTTTAAATGTATGCTGAAAATGCAAAAGAAAGAATATTCTTTTTACCATCTTGTGGACTTGTGATAAAGCAAAATTGGAATCATATTTTTATTTTAATTCAGAAGATTCTTAAAATAAATATAAAACTGAAACCAAAAGTTTTCTGTTTAGGTTTTATGGGAAATAGGCTTGAAAGAAGATGTAGAACTCTCTTAATATATATGTTGATAGCAGTGACAATCTTATATGCACAAAAATAGAATGATGCACAAATTCTCACAATGGAAGAATGATGGTAAAGATGATAAATTGGCAGAGATTGGCAAAATGGACTATTTTAATTATATCTAGGATTTCTTTTTTCTATTGGGAAACCACTTCTGGATTTGTCTATGAAGATTCTCAACCATTCACGTCATGGATGTCCCAAAGGTGCTTTTCAAAAGACAACTGGACTTTTATTGGTTTTTTCTTTAAAAATATTTCACTTGTCATCCAAGAAGCTTCTTCAGTTCTGACTGAATAGGACTCCATTCAGTCAGAACTCCATCAGTCAGAACTGAATAAGCTTCTTGGATGAATTGAATTCTGTACCATTAAATTGAGCAAGAATTTCCATAGAAGATGAGACATGGTATACAAAGAATGTGTGGCTTCAAACAGAGTAGAAATATTTTTATTAAGGGAAAAGATATTCAGAGAAGCTACATATTTTTTTGCATGAGAAGAATACTTTTAAAGAAGTTGAGTACTGATAAAGAAGAATATTTATAGCTCAAGGTTGAAGTTTGGAGTCCTTGGTGTTCTCTAAGCTTGTTTCTTTTCTTGCAGGTGTTTCATTATCCAAACTAGGTAACAGCATCAGGCCTATGAAGTAGTGGGGTTTTCTCTCAATTTATATTCTCATGGCTTGGCCTGTAAATGTTGGTGGGAATAGTCTTTATTTTATTTATTTATTTTTATTTTATTTTTATTTGATTTATATGCCGCCCTTCTCCGGAGACTCAGGGCGGCTTACAGTGCGTTAAGCAATAGCCTTCATACTTTTGTATATTTATACAAAGTCAGCTTATTGCCCCCACAATCTGGGTCCTCATTTTACCCACCTTAGAAAGGATGGAAGGCTGAGTCAACCTTGAGCCTGGTGGGATTCGAACTTGCAGTAATTGCAAGCAGCAGATGTTAATAGATGTTAATAACAGGGTGCTTTAAACCACTGTACTACAGGCTCTTCCAAGTCTTGATGGTTTGTTGGTTGAACTGTTTATTGTTAGCTTGTTTGGCAACTCCTTGACTGGAAGACTGACAATCTGACCATTTGGCCTTCAATGAACAAATAAGACATAAACATCTATATATTATGCAAAAGAGACAACCAACAAGCCAAAAACAGAACAGGAAAACCAAAACATCCCCATCAGCAGTCAGCACCCAGATGAGCATAGATTAACACCAAGATTAACATCAGACCAATAATCAAGAAGAAGCAATATTCCAGTCAAGGAAGTGCTAAATAAGCTAATAGTGAACAGCCCAACCAAAGAACTACCAGGACTATTCCTACCAGCACTGACAGGTTAAATTACTAGAATATAAATTGAGAGCAAACCCCCGTCCTTACTAGTACTGATGATGTTACCTGGTTTGGGTAAGGAAAGATCTGAAAGAAAACAACCAAGCTCAGAGAGCACCTATTAAAAAGTTGAATATTTATATTATGAGAGCTCTTGCTGCTTAAAACAAAATTCCCCCAATCATCAGTCTGCATTCAATTCTAGCAGGTAGCAAGCCAATTTTTGTTCTCAACATCAAGCACACTTTCCTTTTGCGTTCTTTGGCTGCATTCAGTGAAAACCATTTATTTAAAAACTTACTGCACGGCAAGAAAAATAATTAATATTAACATAAGCTGTGTGCATTGGTGTTTTCTTTTAATTAAAAAAAGCAAAAAGGAAACAGGATGGGTGCAGTACTATAGCCATAAGGCAAAGCTCCCTTCTTCCATTTTATGTGAGGCTGACTAAAAATTGAATTACTACTGCTACCATGGCAACCATTCAATCATTTCACAATTCTGCTGGTTTAAAAACACACACACACACACACACACGCTACTTCCATACAGAGAAATTCATGAGCTAACATGGTATACTCCACAATTGCACTTTTTTTTTTATAACATTCTAAGGAGCAACATGTACCAGAATAAATCAATAGCTGTTTCTGCATTTCAGAACCCATTTGTAACTTTTTATCACCTCCAATCCCCTGTCATTTTCTTATGCAAAATACACAGAAAAACAGATGTTAAGGTATTGGACTCAGAAGATAAGATAGGATAGAGTAAGGGATTACAGAAGACAACTGGCTTTGGCACTGAAGCTGGCAACTTGTCGGTTTGCAAGTCAAAATACTTCTGTGCAAGATTCAAGATGGATAAACACTTTGATAAATGATACCGACAGTTTGCTTGATGGTTGTATGATTAACTTTAATCACCAAATAACTTTCCTGGAAGCTAGTGTCACCTTTATATTTAAAATAAAGACAATATCTGCAGAACATGTTTCAAGATGTCACTTTATGCCTCAAACTTCATTTCTTCCAAAGAATTTAACATGCATCCTTGGATATGAAGCACTTCAGTAGTTGTTTTATCAGGTAGTAGACAAAACTGCAGATCTAGGCACTTTTGTGTGGAAATAAATACCTTTATGTTGGATGTGTGTATCCACCACTATCCACTAATCCACTATCTATTAAACACAAATGCAGTAGTTAATATGTTTGCCTGTGGATGATCTATTCTGGTGTTATTTTCCTTTTATAAAGAGCAATTCCAGATTAGGGCAATATCAACAGAATTAAGCATTATCTAACCTATATAGTAATATCAGGAGCTGTTCCAATTTAATATTCCAATTAAAATCATGGTAGCATGCCACCTGCTGCATGGACTGCAGTAAATGACACAGGTTCATCTAAAATATCACCATCAACCTGGATTGTGACCATCATCCAAAGCCAGTGGGCTGTGTTTGAATCAGCATAAATGACAATATGTGCTTCTTGGACATAGGTTGCCATTCTTCTTATTAGGATGTGTGAGGGTTGATGTCTCAGGGGTTTGCTACTCTTACATGACTGTGAATACTACCTTGTTATTTGTGATTCTCTTTCTAATTTTCCTTGAGCCATATAACAGTGCTGCATTATACCTCGAAGATGTGTTTTCACAATTATCTGCTATGCTTCAGATTTCCTCTCTTAATTACATTAAGGCAGATAATAATCTGACAGTTTGCCTCCAGGAGGCATCTCCTGGATCACAGAAATTTCTCTTCTGCATCCTTCAAGCACAGATGCCAATTCAGAAAAGGTCTGAGGAGCACTTTGGCCAACCTCAATAAAATGAGAATTGCACTTGAAAAGTTACTAACCTACTTAACTGCTCGAGGGCTGATTACCTTTTACAATCACATCCCAATTCTAAATACGTTATTTTGAAGGAAGTGCTACTGATTCACTTACAGGGATGTTTTCTAAGAGTTGTGTTTTAGATGCACATGTTAATTAACAACCTCTTACAATAACCACTTCTTTGTCCTCAAAGAAGCTTTAAGATCAGGCAAATATCATATTTTCAAGAGCCCCATATTTTAGCTGCATTTTAAAAACTGATAAATTTGAAGAATACATTAACCCCATTTTCAATTTATATGCAAACAAGAAGCCAGTTTTCATGTCTCCCTTTTCTCTGTACATTTATTTTAATTATTTGAATACTATTTTAAAAATCAACATGGCTTATACAAAAGGTTAAATAGCAGTAAACTCACTAAAAAAAGAGCAAGAATATAGCAACATTAAAATCAACAACATTAAAATCAGCAGCATAGCATTTACCTAACCAATGAAACTGCATCATCTCTGACCCACACAAAGCTCAGTTGGGATTGATAGGCCATGGTTGGGTTCGCACATTGTTCCGGTGCCACAATATTGTTTGTTTGAGATTTTTGTGTAGGACATATCATCTCAGTAATATGGGTTGCTTGATTGCCATGGAAAACCCATATCATGCTGGTGATTGATTTTGCAATGGAAAGTTTTACAATGAAAAGAAATAATAATAATAATAATAATAATAATAATAATAATAATAATAATAATAATAATAATAATTTAATTTGTATCCCACCCTTCTCCCAGAAGGGACTCAGGGCGGTGGACAGCCAGAATTAAAATACATACAATACAAAAATTAAGATAAATTAAAAGATATTAAATCGATCGGCCTCCCAATTTAAAACCCCAAGTCTATAAAATTCAAAATCCCAATTTAAAACCAATTTAAGCTAGGCCGGCTTGCTGGAATAAGTAAGTCTTCAAGGCTTTGCGGAAGGTACGAAGGTCCGGGATCAGTCTTATTCCAGGAGGTAGCTCATTCCATAGGGCGGGTGCCCCCACAGAGAAGGCTCTCCCCCTGGGGGCCGCCAGCCGACATGACGGCACCCTGAGGGCACCCTTAAGATTATCATTTAAGCTTCTTGCTCTTCTCCAAAGACAAACTGCCCAGGACACTGGCCAATTGCACAGGAAACTGTAGGCAATTTGAGCCTCCAGTAACGTAGAGGTGGTTCCACATAAGCAGATGCCCCATAGCAGCACCTCATCTATTTTGCAAATTGGCCCAGGTGGCTGACCAACTAATCAGTCATCCAGGTTCATAGCTGGTCTTCTGAAACTCTCAATGCTTGTTCACACAATGCTAAGCAATTTTTTAAAATCATAGCTTGCTGAACATGTCATCATGACCTAATTTGTACTTAATATGAAACAGGGGTGAAATGTAAAATTTGTTACTAACGGTTCTGTGGGCCTGGCTTGGTGGGGGGGATAATGTGACTGGGTGGACGTGGCCAACTTTTTTTAAAAAACTTTTCAATGCTTTGAAAAGCCTCTGCCACTCAGGAAACTCATCTGCGATCATCAGAGACTTTTCAAAGCATTTTTTTTACCACCTCTTCGGCCAAGAGGCTGCAGAAAAAAATGCTTTGAAAAGCCTCTGACTATCCCAGATGAGCCGCGCGACCAACAGAGGCTTTTTTTTTTACTTTTAAAAGCATTTTTTCAGCCAAAGAGATTGTAGAAAAAATGCTTTTAAAAGTAAAAAAAAAAAAGCCTCTGATGATCGCATGGCTCAGCTGGGCATGGGGGGGGGGGCAGGGATTTTTGCTACTGGTTCTCCGAACCACCCGCCACCATCGCTACTGGATTGGGTGATCCGGTCTGAACCGGGAGCATTTCACCCCTGATATGAAGCCATAATGATTCATTCATCAAGCTTAATCCCCAAATAAAGAAATTATATTACAGCTTAATGCAATGTGTGAAGCCCACTCCCCTTTTTCTCTCTCAATTCACATGTTTCTCACAATCATAGCTGCTGCTCTGCTAATATTTTGGTGCAACTGTTCAACTCTGAAGGCAGACTTTTTGGGCCTATGGTGGCTATGTAGTCCTGAAGTGCTGGGAGCAGTAACTCCAGATGAATTGAAGGGGACCAGTTGAAGAAGATTGAACTGAGTGCTTACAACATTAAACAGCATCAGGCAGGTAAAGTGAAGCTGTAACATATCCATCCTATATACAATTAATAGCAGATTTTGCAATCTGACAAGTTGTATTAATTTTATAAAAGATTTGGTATGTATCACAGCGTTTGTATAAGAGGAGTGTGCCTTAAAAAAGTATGTCATATACATTAGAAATGTAAACAATTATAAAAGCATCAAAAATTAGTAAGTAGTTCACAAAAGAACATGGCTGGATATCAAGGGATATATTATCCTAAATTTAAATCTTGGTGGTTCTGAAGTTGAAAAACAGCATTAATTGAAACAGGTGGAAATAATCAACTCACCAATTGCATTATTGGTTTTGGGGAATCTTGTTGCAAACATATGACAAAGTCATGAAAATTCTTAAAAGCTATAACGATTTACTTATATGGTTGATGAAATAGGACATTATTATGGCAGAAGCAAGAACTTAATAATCAGAAAAATGTAAAAGCCTTTAGGAAGATTAACACAATTTACCTACCAACATTAAAGAGAGCTAAGATTTCATCAAAGAATAAATCAAAGGATTTAGATAAGAAGATACACTGCATTCACTTACCTTCTCCATGCCAATCTTCAATATTTTCAATCCTGTATGTTTTTCAAGCATACTTTTGTTGTCAGCTGTTAAGAAAATTAAGAACGGCATTGTTAAAGGGGTTGGGATGAATTTACATCATATTCTTTTATTACTATTACACATTTTCAAGCACTCAGATCTTTGTTTCGCCATCCTCACAGAATTACTGTAAAATGGATTAGTATTCAATTTTACAGGGAATAAAAGAAAGGATGATGATAAAAAATAGAAAACTCCCTCAACTACTCTAGAAATCAGTAGGGTGGCCTCCTCTTGAAACTAGAATGTTGTCAATTTTGTCATACAACATGTTCAGTTCATTTATTGAGTGTTCCACCTCTATACTACCACCTCTTACAATACTAGACAACACAGTATCGACAATAGAGTCCTTCAAGTTTCTAGGTTTTATCATATCTCAAGACTTAAAATCAGGGGTGAAATGTTCCCGGTTCGGACTGGATCTCCCGATCCAGTAGCGATGGCAGCGGGTGGTTCCGAGAACCGGTAGCAAAAAACTCTGTCCCCATGCCTAGCTGAGCCACGTGATCATCAGAGGCTTTTTTTTT
>WNWU01013631.1:7620633-7659213 GCA_012654045.1 Ptyas mucosa | reverse complement strand
CCCAGTCACATTCCCCCCTACCAAGCCAAGCCCACAGAACTGGTAGTAATCAATTTTATATTTCACCACTGCTTAAAATGGACACCTAACATCAAAAACATCATCAAAAAAGTACAACAAAGAATTTTCTTTCTGCACCAATTCAGAAAGCTCAAAATGTCCAAAGAGCTGCTGATTCAGTTCTACAGAGGAATTATTGAGTCTGTCATCTGCACCTCCATAACTGTCTGGTTTGGCTCTGCAACCAAACAAGACAGACACAGACTTCAACAGATTATTAGAACTGCAGAAAAAACAATTGCTATCAATCTGTCTTCCACTGAGGACCTGTATACTGCACGAGTCAAAAAGAGGGCTGAGAAAATATCTAACCGAACCCTCACATCCTGGACATAAATTGTTTCAACTTCTACCCTCAAAACAACACTACAGGGCACTGCACACCAGAACAACTGGACACAAGGACAGTTTTTTTCCTGAATGCCATCACTCTGCTTAACAACTAATTCCCACCATACTGTCAAATAATTTACTAAAACTGTACTACTATTCTTCTCTTCCTTACTAGTATCTAACTCTTCCCATTTATTACTATAACCATGTTGCTTGTATCTTTCAATTTATATTGTTTTTATTGTTTCCTAGTACAATTTGATAGCTTATTAGTAACCTTGACTATCACTAAGTGTTGTATCTTTTTATTCTTGATGAATGTATTTTATTCTCCTTATGTACAGTGAGAGCATATACACCAAAGACTAATTCCTTGTGTGTCCAATAAAGAATTCTATTATTCTTCCTGTTTTCAGTTGTTGATCTAAATGGAGTCAGCTGGGGCTATTAGGAAACTAGTTGACTTTAGTACAGCTACGTTAGCTCACATGGGCTCTTCAAAAGCTGGTTCTAATAAACATTTGATGATCTCCAGGAAATCTCAGGACTAAAAAGTACACAGGGAGGTTGAAAACACATTTCCAGAAGAAGGAAATGCAAAACACTTTCTTATCACACAAAGAGAGTTGCATGGGTGTGTTCATATAGTCAGAGAAGCTGAGATTAATTCAATCAGATTTTTACTGTTTTAAGCAATTCAGAACCAAAATTGTATGAAGCTCCCCAAGCTTTGAATAAATCCCCCAAAGCCCCTTCAAAGATTGTTATCTCAATATGACAGAAGGTGAGCATCATTAAATATATGGTTACTAATAAGTTTGATTGTATTTAATTTAAATATATTTAAATTCAGCCAAATTTATTTTTTGTCCAAATATTAATTTATTTAATTTTCTAGATTCCCTCAGCTCTTAGGATGCAGGTGTCAAATCCAATTGATCATCCTCTCTCCAAATTCTGTATCCCAAGTAAGTAAACACATCAAACCAGGTACAGAAAATTAGCTATTTGGAAAGATATATATTCATACAAGAGGCATTCTCCACGTACAGTACTTCTGTACAGTACTTCTGCAAGAGCAGCCATCAATTTCGTAAAACACTTGGGGAGCCGAGAAAAGGCCGAATGGGAGGGCGCGATATTGGTAGTGGCGACCTGCATGACAAAACCGGAGAAATTTAGAGTAGGCCAGATGAATGGGGACGTGCAAATAAGCCTCCGTCAAGTCGATGGACGAGAGGAAGTCCCCTACCCTGATGCCCTCCAGGATGGATTGGAGGGACTGCATCTTGAACCACCGGTAAACAATCCAGCGGTTCAGAGACTTGAGGTCTAGAATGGCTCTCCAGCCCCCCGAGGATTTCTGAACAACGAACAGGCGGGAGTAAAAGCCCTGTCCATGTTGCTCCTGTGGAACAGGCTCAATGGCCCAGATATCTAAAAGGTGTTGGATGGCCTCCCCCAACAGGAGCTGTTTCTGCCGATCCTGAGCAAGGGGGCATCGGAGAAATCTGTCGGGAGGAGTGGACAGCAATTCCCGGGAGAGGCCCCACCTAACCGTCTCCCGGACCCAAGCGTCTGACATAGTGGCTTCCCACTGGCTGGCAAAGAGAGCCAGGTGGCCCCCAATGGGAAGCCCGGATGTGCAGCTATCGAGACCTGCGGGACGGATGCCCATGGCCCCCACGGAAAGGGTGCTTGAAGTGCCCCCTTTGGGACTGGAACGCTTGGCGATCTGGGGGTTGGAAACGATGGGGGAACCCCCTAGGTGACCAAGCCCCCCCCAAAGGAGGAGTCAAAGGTTTGAAAGGGACGATACTGGCCAGAGGAGGACCTCTGGTCGGACCTCCTGGAAACATTGGGAAGGATACGTCTTTTGTCCTTAGTCTCTATGAGTAGAAGATCCAAGGGGGCCCCGAACAAGGAAGGACCTTCAAAGGAGGAAGTGGCCAAGTGCCACTTTGATTTGGCATCCGCCTGCCAGTTGCGGAGCCACAATAATCGGTGAGAGGTGACTGTGGAGCCAATCACCTTAGCCCCGAAGCAGGACGAGTTAAGTGTCGCATCCACGGAAAACTCCAGGGTGGCCAAGATCTTATTGAGGTCCTGGAGGGGCCTTGCATCCGAGACTGGGAGCCTATCCTGCAATTGGCGGAGCCACAAAATTGCCACCCTGTTAAAAAACGAGGATGCCATGGCAGATTTAACTGTCCAGGCAGAGGCCTGATGAGATTTTACCAAGGACTGTTTGAGCCTCTTGTCCTCCGGGTGGAGGTTGTCTTCTGGGGGACCAGCCAGATTGGAAGGGGCCGACAGAGCTGCCACCAGAGGGTCCACAATAGGGATCTGAAGGAGGTTAGCCAGTTCTGGGGCAAGATTATATAGGCATCTGTCCAGTTGGTTGGGGTTCCCCGAGGCTGGAGAAGACCATTGTTTCTTTAAAACCTCCCTAAACAGCTTAGGCCCCGGTATATCCTCTGTCTCAATCACTGGCTCTTCAAAGAGGGGAACCGAAGTACTGGGACCCTCTCCCTGGGAAGCTGAGGATGGTGAAGGTCCCAACCCCGTGGTCAACTTTGCCTTATGTAAAAGGGATCGAAATAACTGTGGTTTGAAGAGGCCCACAAATGATGGTTGATCGGGGGTCAGATTGTCATCATCAGAGAGATCCCCCTCCTGGACTTCTTCCCCAGCTAGAGATGGGTTGCCCGTGGAAGGGGCAGAGGGCACAGCGACTCCAGCTGTAACTTGGCCCTCGTCCAGGTGAGAGCCCTCCATTTCAATGTAGGAGCAGGCAGAGCCCGAGACCCACGAAGAGGTCTGGCGCTGTAATTCCGCCTGAACTCCCTTCTGGATAGCGTCTTGGATAAAGTCAATCAAATGAGGGGGGATAGTGGGCCCTGTTGGTGCCTCCTCCCCCGAAGACACTTATAATGCAGAGCATTCAATAAGCGGGGAGGGGGCAGGGTCCGGGGCCCTTGGCGGAGAAGCCTCAGACTGAGAGCCAAATAGAGCTTCCCAAACCTCCCCTTGGAGGGGAGGGACATATTCCCCACCATTGGGAGACAAGGGGGGAACAGCAGGAGGCGGTTCCGAAGGCACCACGGTTGGGATAGTGGCAGGAGGCGCAGAAGGCGCAAGTCCCAGGCTAGAGGGTCCCGGCACAGGAGGGGAGGAAAGCTCCCTGATGGAAGCCTCCTTGATGGCCTTTTGTATAGACCGTTCTATGGTTGGTGTAGGTGTAGCTCCTCCTTAGGTTGAGCCGCAGCAGCCTTATCCTCCTTAGAGGAGGTGGTTTTCTTTGATTTTTTTGCCAGTACGGGGGCGGAAGAGCCGGGGGCTGAATCCCTAGAGGCATGGCGTTTCATGGATTTAGATTGGCACGCTGCCATGCTGGGGCCTCAGGCAAGTGTTACCTTGGCTGTGCAAAGCAAGAAAATGGCGGCTGCTCACTCAAGTGCTCCAAAATGGCATCAGAGTCTCCTGGTTGCACGCCACGGCTGTAGCAGGGAATCCGGGCCGATCCTCAGCTGAGTCGGAGGAGCGTATGGACAAACCCCCAGGAATGCTCAGAACTAATTAGCCAGGCGCCGCACTGACAAGAATGGCAGCGTAGTGCAAGTGCGGCAATGGCAGCCAATGGCGGCAGGTGGTAATGGTAATTAGCTCAGGACCGTCCAACGAAGTCGTTGGCAAGGGGAATCCCCCGAAACTGGCTAACTAGCGCCTGATTATAAGCGGGCAAGGCGGCTGGACACTCGTTGCGATTGAAGCTGATGGCGCCAAGCGCTTGACAGGAGAGCTGAGCACTGAGCGAGGTGCCTTCGGCAAGCGGGAAAACCCCGACTTGCCAGTTGCCGTGAAGAGAAGCCGCTCGTGAAACGGGAGCCTGATTGAAAGGAGGCTCCAGCAGTGGGCTTGGGCGTGAGCCCATCACGCTGCAGAGGGAAGAGGCTCAACTTAAGGGAGCCTCGATCTCCTCGGACCAGAAAGGTCCCCAGCGGGCTCGGACCGAAGCCCTTCTCGCTGGTGCACCTCGCTCACCAAAAATAGCAGAAAATTCAATTTAGAAAAAAACAATTAAGTGAAAAGGCAAGGCCAAAGTCAGAGACAAAATTGGGTGCGTGCAATCTGAACAGATCGAGTCAGAAAGCTGGGAGACAGCAGCAGCAGGAGGCGGAGTTTTCCTAACGGTCTGACTCGATCTGCCTAGATCCTGCAGTTAACCCCCTCTCATGACCACTGGCCCTTCGCTCCCTTAGAATAGAATACTTTATTGGCCAAGTGTGATTGGACACGTAAGGAATTTGTCTTTGGTGTATATGCTTTGACTGTACATAAGGAGAATAAATGTACATTCATCAAGAATAAAAAAATACAACACTTAGTGATAGTCAAGGTTAAGCTATCAAATCGTACTAGGAAACAAATAAAAACAATATTTATTTTTATTTATTTATTTAATTTTAATTTATATTTATATGCCGCCCTTCTCTGGAGACTCAGGGCGGCTTACAAGCCGTTAAGCAATAATCTTCATACTTTTGTATATTTATACAGTCACCCACCTTAGAAAGGATGGAAGGCTGAGTCAACCTTGAGCCTAGTGAGATTAGAACTCGCAGTAATTGCAGGCAGCTGGATGTTAAATGCTGCCTTTAGTAGGAGGCATTAGCCTGCTACGCCACTCAGGCTCCTATCAATTTTTCAATATAAATTGAAAGATACAAGCAACATGGTTATAGTAATAAGTGGGAAGAGATAGATGCTAGTAAGGAAGAGAAGAAGTATAGTAATACAGTCTTAGTAAATTATTTGCCAGTGTTGTGGGAATTAGTTGCTAAGCAGAGTGATGGCATTCGGGAAAAAACAAGATAGAAACAGTGTGCTCTAAATTCCCTTCCACACTTTGATGCTATGATTGAGAAGAAATATTCACTCTTTACCTTTATTTTTCTGATAATATTGTTCTTGTTTCATTTTTTGTTCAAAACTTACACACACACAGCCAGCCCGGACCTCTCTTGCTTCAGGTGAAAGATTAAGATGATACCCTGGCAATTTCTTGCAACAAGTTTGAATCAGATAGCCAAATGGATTGTGCTACAGGATTTGGTGTGGAATTGCATTCTCTATCACATGGAGGATAGATGGAAAATACAGATCTGAATACAAATTCTTCATTACCCCTGCCCTCTCAACACAGGGGTGGGCTGCTGGGGGTTCACAGGGGTTTGGGAGAACCTCTAAGCTAAGATTCTGTGCAATTCAGAGAACCCCCAAATTCCACTCCTGACTGGCCCCATCCACCCCACTCCGGCCCGCCCCACCCCTCCCAGGAGTCCCCATGCAACCTGTTTTGGATGCAGGTAAGTGCAGGGTGAGCACAGAGGCTCGGGGAGGGTGAAAAATGGGCCTATCTGAAGTTTTGGAAGCTGAGGGCCTCCAGAGCCTGGGGAGGCTATTTTCGCCCTCCTGGAGGCTTGAGAAAAGCCTCTGTAGCCTGGGGAGGGCAAAAATGCCCCCCCCCATGGTGCAGGAGGCCAACTAGGCTACAGCCACCATAGCCACGCCCACCTAGCAACCGGGCAGAGAACCCCTTGCTAAAATTTTTGAAGCCCACCCCTGGTTCAACACCCAATGCCTAAGACAGTCTTACCATTCCTGATGGTAGGACTAGCCTTGTTCATCCTAACATTTTCTAAATAAATTCAGTAATTTTCCAGGATAACAGTTTAGAAACAGAAATCTGTGACTAATTTAATTCATTCTTACTGTTTAGGCATTTATTCAGTGTTACATGGATTTAAACACTCAACGAACATCAGCCTTATTTATCTTCCCATTTCCCCAGAAAGAAGGCTTAGTAAATGTTATTGAATCTCTTTTGCATAAAAAGAAGGGCAAACGAAGGCAGAGAGTTGAATCAGATCACCTTAGCTTCCCTGAATCAATGCTGCAGCGGTGATTAAAATTCAGTACTTTGCCAACACAAAGTGATTTCATGCTATAAGCCTATGGATCTTAATATGTGCTCTTTGTAATATACACATACCATGTTAATCTGTAACAATAAACAGATCATGCAGCTGAGTTGATTTCAAACACTCAAACAACTAAAAAGAAAATGCCTCAAACCCCACTGATAATGTGAATTCATGGTTGCTCTTTGCTGAGAAGCACTTATGAAATGAATTCTGCTATACAAATATCAACTATTTTTTCCAAAGGAGCATATATATTTCACATTTCAGCTTCTCCAAGATAATGCCCAAAGGATATGGAAATGTCAGTGATTTTTTTCCCCTTTATTCTCTAATCCTGATTTTATTTATTTATTTGCTTTTATAATTTTTTTACAAAGTGTAAATTTCATCATAGTCTTTAAGGAGTTACTGGTGGTTATATACACTTTGTTTAATTATTTATTTGGACAGGTTATGGTGGAAAATCCCTGATTGGTATAATGATCCAAAGTGTTTATTTTTCTTACCCAATGTAATAATTCTTTTTACATGATGGGAATTAGCTAGCCTTCTAAGAAATCTCCAAATTTGACAGTGAAAAAAATCTTATGACTGGGAGAGATTTGCAAGTCCTCAAAGGCAATTTAATAGTTGATCTTAGCTTAGCTTAGAAGAAGCTTATGTCACAAAGCACTGCTTGGCCTTGTTCTTTGTACTTTTCAGTTATGAATGCCTAATTTACTATGTAAAATGCTGCTGGATAAAGGTATCCATCTTTAAGACCTGTGATGGCTAAGTAGTTAGAATGCAGTACTGCAGTCTACTTCTGCTGACTGCTGGCTGCCTGCAATTTGGCAGTTTGAATCTTACCAAGCTCAAGGTTGATTTAGGCTTCCATCCTTCTGAGATCGGTAAAATGAGGACCCAAATTGTTGGAGGCAATAGACTGATTCTGTAAACCGCTTAGAGAGGGGTTACCTAGAGTCTCTAAGGTGTCTAGAGAGGGGTTTACTCTGTAAACCGCCTAGAAAGCACTGTGAAGTGATATATTTTTTGGAGTATAAGACATACCTTTCCCCCCCCAAAAAAGGAGGGTGAAAATCTGGGTGTGTCTTATATTCCGAATGCAGCCCCGCCCAGCTTCTCAAATGGAGGTTTCAGAGGCTGAAAAAAGCATCAGAAAAGAAGCTTCAGAAAAGAAGCCTCCAAACAGAGCTTCAGAAAAGAAGTCCCCAAACAGAGCTTCAGAGGCTTTTTTTCTGAAGCTCTGTTTTAGAGGCTTTCAAAGGCAGGAAAAAAAAGTTTTTTTCTGAAATGGAGTTTCAGAAGTTTCAGAGGCAGGAAAAAAAGCAAAAAAAAAGGCAAGGCACAGAGCTCACAACCAAGGAACCTGTTGCTAAAATTCACCTCTGGGAACAGCTGATTGGGGGTATTCCGGGAGGCCGATCCACCGGCCAATCAGCTTTTTTCTTATTTTCCTCCGCAAAAACTAAGGTGCGTCTTATACTCCGGTGTGTCTTATATTCTGAAAAATACCGTAAGTCTTAAGTGCTATTACTATTTTTGTTGTGGTTGTTATCCTTTCCATTATAGTATTTTTTTTTGTCCCTTCCGCATTCCTTCCTTTTCCTCAGCTTCAAAAGTGATATGCACTTGTTTAATCACCTGTAATTTCTTTGTTTGCTAATTGAAATTTGGAATTCAGCAATTTTGCTTAGCGTGAAAACAAGCACAAAAGCAGTATGCCTGCTCAACTATGAGAAGGGGTCATGGAGGAGATAAAGGAAAGTTTTGAGTCAAGATGGAAAAGAAATAACCATCATAGCTGGCACTGAACGGAATCAAGCACTATAATATCTCCACAGCTATCTTCCTTTGAGATTCTTTTTCTTATCTTTCTGTTTAAAAGATTGCCGTTCAGATAAGATACAAAAGGAAGACAAAAAAAAGTAAACCAAAGAGATGCTGTAAAATTGTCACAATTAACCATCTGCATCCATCTAGAGGAGGCCTCAATCTTGTCTATTGGAGGAGTCTTATGAGGTCTGTTATGGATTATTATGGCAATCAATTTCAAGGCTACAGTTCCTTCTGCTGGAAAATGGCTTCTCCTCCACTCCAACACACAGTGACAGAAATAAATTATGCTGCTCAGGAAGTTCACCTTTAGAGACTCAAAGCTCTGAGCTGTGGCAACCTCTCTATCTCGTTGAACACTCAGCAACCATCGAGTTGTGCTGCTTAATAGAGCAAGGCCATTAAGTTGTCCCCATTGTAATTTAGATCACAGAAGAGACTTCTACAGATTTTTCAGGTTAAAATAACTGGTATAAAGAGAGCAGGCGATATTATTGCACCATAGCTACGTGCTTAATTATATGGAATTGTCAAGTGCAAAGAACTATTCTGATAAATTAAAATACTAATTAAATAGACTATTGCTGAATTCTGAGAACATTATAAGGTTCCACTTCCTCAGGTAATTTGCATATCTTCATCGCTGAATTTAATTTTAATGGACTTCTTTTTAAATGTGTATTCAAGAACTGGTTGGGAGTTTTTAAACACATGGGAATATTTTTTTAATTGCCTTAAAAGAGGAGCACCCATTTCTTTCATCTTTTCTAGAAACGTTTGCAATTCAAATTGTATTTTTAATAATTAAGAAAGTGTTACAGGTGTATTGATGGGATTTATACTTTTGTATAACCTAATGTATTTTCTAAACAATCAGTTTTCAAACCTATCAATATTAAAATGCAAAGAAGAAGATCTGAAGTCACTGCAAATGGAAATCTGGTATTTAACATCTGTGCTAAAAGTTTAATATGGTTCTATTTCTCTCAGTACTCATACAAATCATATGATGTACAAAACCACACCCATGCTTTAAATACATGGCTTAATAAAAAATATTTAAAGTATGCTGTTTTTTCTGCACTATATCCTTCTGAAATATGGTTACATTCTACTTCTAACCACCAATTTTTAATCCAAGTAAAACCATTTATTTTGTTTTTTTATTTTTACTTTGAAATTTTTTTTCTTTTTATCAGAATGATATAATCCATCACTTTAAGGATTCTGGAAAAATTAATGTAGTATGCATTTTAAACTGAACTAATTTTCTCTTCTGGATCACATATGATACATAATTATCCTTTGGATTTTGTATTTCTGTGAAACAATCCCATAATGAAAACAGCACATAAAATCTATACATTCAAGAAAGAGCATATAAAAAGTTCATGGTATCCATTTTGAATATGTGTGCTTGGATCAATGCAAACAAAAGTGCACATGAATGTGGAAATACTGGTATAAATTTGGTCTTCAACATTTGGAAGTATAGAAACTTCATCAGTACCCAATCTTCCCATTGACAGTATAATGATTTTGTTACTATTTTTAGCCTAAAAAGAGATTATTAAAAGTTTTCAAACACATAATTGTTTACTAGCAACCACATTAAATTTTTTACTTTCAACATAGAGGAATTGATCATGTAAACTTACATGATTAATTTCACTGCACCACTGCCTGTTTACTAGGTTCAGATGCAACAAATATGATTCATCCAGATTTCTGTCTTATAACTATGGGTCTGGCTAAATTATTTGAAGAATCATGAATTGCCATTGTTACTTTCATCAATAAGCTCTCACTGTACAATTTATGTATCTAATCTCCTGCGTTGAAAGTAGAAACAATAGGCAAGATTCAATGTTAGGATTGAACAGAAAAGGAACTATTGATTTATTTTTAAAGTAGTACACATTTAATAATTTATTCAATGTTTCATATTCCAATTATTGATTCTGAACTGAAGCTAAAATATTGGGTGTAGACAAGAAAATTTCCATCAAGCTATGTCATGAATTTTATTAAAAGATGTTATAAGTGAAACTACCCATGCTTACCTGGTTGCTGTGAACTAAAATTTACAAAGTTTTTATGAAGGAAGGGGAAAATATAGATGGAGACAAAGGAAGAAAAAGATGGTTGAATCTTAAATTATTCTAATAGTAGATGTACTATTTCTGAAAATCAACACAATTGCTCTGCATATAAATAACCTATCTTGTCCATATTCTCTGAATGGATCACATACTATACATATTCATAGTCACATAACTAATTGCTATCTACTGGATTCAATAAGTGATTCTTACAACACTTACTATATAGTTAATCTTTCACTTATGACTACATTTGGGATGGGAATTTCCATTGTTAAGCAAGGTGTTAAATGAGTCACACCCAATTTTATGTCCTTTTCCCCCATGTTGTTTAAGCAAATCACTGCAGCTGTTAAACGAATCAGGCAATTCTTAAGCAAATCTGCCTTCCCATTGATTTTGCTTGCCAGAAGATAACTAAATTGCAAATAGCAATCATATCATCCTGGAAGGTTGCAAACATTGAAAATACATGCCAATTGCCAAGTGTCCAAATTTTGATCATGTGACTGTGAGAAAGCTGTGCCCTTTGTTACACTGCAAGGACTGGTTGTAAATAACATTTTTCAGTGCTGTTTTAACTTTGTGTGGTAACTAAACAATTGATTGTAAGATTAGGATTACCTGTATACAATTTTTATACACACTTTAGTCATTGATCAGTAGTGTAATGAATATAATCACTTTTGTAATAATCTCCAGTTTCCCAGGAAGAGATAAATTCTATCTTTTATGCATATAAATTAAGAACACTATAAAGTTTTTAAATTTAAAATCCTGTATATAATATTGTATGTATGTATGTATGTATGTATGTATGTATGTATGTATGTATTTATTTATTTATTATATAGGAGCCGAGGTGGCGCAGTGGTTAGAGTGCAGTACTGCAGCTACTTCAGCTGACTGCTAGTTCAGCAGATTAACGGATCAAATCTCACCGGCTCAAGGTTGACTCAGTCTTCCATCCTTTCAAGGTGGGTAAAATGAGGACCCAGATTGTTGGGGGCAATATGCTATTTAGTATACTGTCTTTGGTGTAAGCCACCCGGAGTCCTCGGAGAGTGGGCAGCATAGAAATATGAATAATAAAATAAATAATAATAAAAATATTTATTGGTTCGATTTATATGCCGCCCTTCTCCAGAGACTCAGGGCGGCTTACAATGCATTAAGCAATAGCCTTCATACTTTTGTATATACCTGCTTAGTAGGGCTTTCAACCCCCCCCCCCCAAAGCGGTGTTCTTTTTTTATACAAAGTCAGCTTATTGCCCACACAATCCGGGTCCTCATTTTACCTACCTCGAAAGGATGGAAGGCTGAGTCAACCTTGAGCCTGGTGAGATTCAAACTTGCAGTAATTGCAGGCAGCTGGTGCTAGTTAACAGCACTTTAATCTGCTGCACCACCAAGGCTTTTATATAGTAGCCACTATAAAGCCAGTGTTCATATATGGTACTGAAGTTTCAATACCATGAATTGCATTTTCTATATCTTTTGTGTGAGGTTAATCCCTTTCAATAGTAAATTGAGGAAAAAATAAAAATTTCAGGACACTTTAATCCTTTGATTATAGTCTTCCTTTTTAAAGACAGTAAAAGAGCCTTGGATAGTACAGTGGTCTAAAGCCCTGTTATTAACATCAGCTGCCTGCAATTATTGCAGGTTCGAATCTCACCAAGGCTCAAGGTTGACTCAGCCTTCCATCCTTTCTAAGGTGGGTAAATTGAGGACCCAGTTTGTGGGGGCAATAAGCTGACTTTGTATAAATATACAAAAGTATGAAGGCTATTGCTTAGCACATTGTAAGCCGCCCTGAGTCTCCGGAGAAGGGCGGCATATAAATCAAAATTAAAAAAAAAAAGGCCTAAAATCTTGCCTAAAGTTCATTTTGACTCTGTGTAGGAAGATACACTCATATCTAGTGAATATAGTGCATTATACATACAATAAATAATACAGTGTGTGTGTATGCATATGTATTGATTGGCTAATTATATGCCATCAATCAGGGTCAACTGTTAATGTCTACATTGTCTCCATGATTACCTATCTTCTGATCCTTCAGGTCTTCCAACAGTCAAACAGTGCCCAATTGCTGTTGTACTATGAGCCCATCTTTGTTTTATCATATGCAACCAACTTTTGGCTTGCTTTAGTGATATATCCTTATATTGTTCCCGAAGCAGGGGAAAATTCCCCCAAACTTTATAATTCTTAGGTTGGCTGAGAACTCTCAGAGTTGTGGTGGGATACATTTCAAGGGAACCATTGGGGTTGGTCTGAGGTATAGCAAAAAGAGGATCCCAAATAATTTCTTAAATAAGATGGTTCATAAAGGTGATTTTAGACCAAGAATTCAGGAAAACAGCATAAATGAAGTCCTGGAGGAGGAAATTGTGACCAGAACTGAAGCAATTTTCTTCTTTCTCCCAATATGTTTTTCAGCAACCTCATTTAATGGGAAAAATAAGCTTTTTAGCTCTTGCTTAAACTAACACCAAAATTGTTGCTGATTTACATAAACCACAGAGATCTATAGGTAAATGTTAGCTTTAGCTTTCTATCCTAACCTGCCTTTTAATTCTCCCAGGAAAATCTCCATGGCCACAGTTAATACAGAAGATTAGATTTCTCTCGACACAGCATTGTTTCTCTCTTCCCATCTTATTCCTTTTAAGCTAAGCATATTTGGTTGTTTTATTTATTTATTTCCAATTACAATACCACACTAGAGAGATTAATAATTTTAAGAACATCTTTGCCTAGCTATGTTACATGCACTGGAGTGACAATATGGATGAATTAAACGGTCAGACACAATACTGAAACGCTTCCTTTTTCCATATTCAAAGGGGTTTTTTTTTTTGTCAAAGAGAAGGGCCAAGAGGTTGCAGAGAAAGCTATCTTTGCCCCGCCTTTCATATTCAAAGACAGGGAAATATGTAAGACCTTCACATTTTGCTTGCTTCTTTTCTAATCTCTGGCAAAGCTGCAATGAAAACGGAGCCATCGAAAGGCTAAACTGAATGGTAATAACAGTGACAGCCTTGTAAATGTTATGTCAAATCCAATTTTCAACTCATTTTTCAAGTGATTTTAATTAGATATTGTTTCAATCTCTCTTGCATTAATATAATTTTTCATAGAAACATTTCAGCTTCTGATCTATTGAATGGGACCTCCCCCTCCATGACTAGAGCTTGATGCTTTGAATAATTTAAAGTAAGATTTTTATTTATTTATTTACAGCCATTTTCAGCAGACTATCTGCATGCAGACCAAAAGACCCAGAATTGTTTATTTTTGCTGATGTCAGGGAAACTCATAATTTAGCTTCTCCCAGCTCTTTCATAGACATAAACAGACAGACCCCACCATATGAAAAGCTGGAATTGTGTAATAATGCCAATAATTGTACACCATCATTTTCCTTCAGTTGGAACTAGGGCAGTCATCTAACTCAGGGGTCCCCCATCCCCAATCCGTTGACATAAATCAGTCCGCGCAAACAAACAAAGTCTCATCTGCAGGATGCAGGCAGCATGCAAAACCATGTCCCCTCTGGTCTGCAGAAAAATCTCTCTCCACAGAACTGGTGCCCAAAAGATTGGGGGCTGCTGATCTAACTCAAGGACTCTTAGCCAACAAATCATATTAATTTCAAACAATAAACTAAAAAAATAGCTCCAACTCCTCCCTCCATTCTACATATGACTGTCTACATAACGTCTACATAATGCTAAAAGAGTCTGTAGAGATTCTCAATCATCCAGGTCATGGTTGCCCCAAAGGTGCTTTTTCAAAAGTCAACTGGACTTTGTTTTTCTTTGAAGACATTTTGCTTCTCATCCAAGAAGCTTCTTCAGAACTTAAAAAAGGCCTTTCCCTTTGTTGTGATAAATAATGCCTTTATTGTGATAAAGGCCATTGTGATAAACAATGCTCAGATATGTTCCTCTGTTCTCCTTGATTTTTTAAACAATATTGATAGTCCTTGACTTATGATCCTAATAGAGGACAGAACTTCCATCATAATTCTGATGTCCTTAAATAAAGCCACTCATGTAACCAACCTAATTTTATAACCTTTGCAGCAGACATAAAGTGAATGCTATGGTCATAAGACAAGTCTATTCATTTCTATGAGATTTTTTTTGCAGGAAACTACCTAAAAGGCCAGAAACCAAAAAAAACCCCACAAACCCTCACCCCATATCATAAATCACTTGTAAAAGTGAACTGGTTGCCAAGTGCCCAAAATGTGGCATGAATAAGTGCTGCCATTGGAACTCTGGAACCAGATCATAAGTACCTTTTGGGGCATACACTGTAATAGTCATTAAGCAACTGGTCATTAAGTGAGGACTTAATTGTATGAGAAATAAATATGATGGCACCTTTGTTAATTAATTTAGAAGTATACACAATTAAAATCAAGCTCATCTGCTAATGATATCATGTATGTGTCCACACAATTATCTTCACAAAAATACAGAATTGGTTGCCACTGCCAACTTCTACAATCTTTTTAAAACTTCAGCCTACCCTGTAGTCCTGGGGTTGCCTGATGATCTCCCATTCAATCCTGCACAACTTTTTGAGATCAGCCATGGTCAGCCAGGAACTACTTACTGAGCTGAGCATCACAAACTGACTACTAATTGAATATGCAGCATTCAATCCAATAGTAGTCAACACAAATAGGAAGTGTAAGAGTTATAGTCTAGCTGGCTAAATCTGTTCCCTCATTGTTTCTTAAACAACAAGATTGTGTCTCTATAATTTTAATAATTTTCCTGCAAACCTAGCAGTTCAAAAGCATACAAATGTAAATAAATAGGTACCGCTTCATTGGGAAGATTACTGCGTTCCTTATTTTCATGTTGGCCACATGGTGACAGAGGTGTCTCTCAATGCAGGCTCCCTCGGCTGAGAATCAAGAGATGAGTACCATCCATAAGCATTCAGACTATAAGTTAAAGGTAAAGGTTCCCCTCGCACATATGTGCTAATCAACCAGCATGACTAAATGCCAAAGGCGCACGGAACACTGTTACCTTCCCACCAAAGGTGTCCCTATTTTTCTACTTGCATTTTTTACATGCTTTCGAACTGCTAGGTTGGCAGAAGCTGGGACAAGTAAGGGGGGCTCACCCTGTTATGCGGCACTAGGGATTCGAACTGCTGAACTGCTGACCTTTCGATCGACAAGCTCAGCATCTTAGCCACCAAGCCACCTCGTCCTTTTTATTCAGGCTATACAGCTTGATAATATATTACATTTTGCCTGACAATGTTGTTTTGTGGACTTCCCATGGGATCTTCCTCAAAAAGAAATGTTTGCCAGGTAGAAACTATTTTAGATGAAAACAGCATTTCCCAGG
Organism: Ptyas mucosa; assembly: GCA_012654045.1. NCBI lineage: Eukaryota > Metazoa > Chordata > Lepidosauria > Squamata > Colubridae > Ptyas > Ptyas mucosa. The sequence goes on along the minus strand of WNWU01013631.1, from coordinate 7,643,506 downwards.
AAACGTTCTCAAAACATTAAATGAATAAATATTCTTTATTGAGATGAAAAACAGATACCTCAAATTATCCTTCACTGTCTACATATAATCCAAAGATAGGAATAGGCAGAAGGGTAAAACACCAAAAGCCAAAATGGTTTCCAATCTCTAAGACTTGCAAATAAAGCGGTATTTGGCTCTGGGTCAAAGCTGATCATCCCTACCTTAATCTGAATGCTAGTCTTTCTCCCATTATGCTAATATCTACCATTCTCTTCTCTGGTGAATAAAACAGGTGTTTTCAGTGAGGCCAGACACAATGACTTATAAATTTTGACAATGACCAATCCAAAGTATTTTTGATTAGAATTTACTCCTCCGTACACAATTTCAGCCCAAATATCTCACCACAAAAGCATATGATTAATTGTTAAAGTAAAGTTTGAAGGATAATAATCCTTTTGGCTAAACTACTTGGGAATTTTTCTCCAAAATGTCTGCTGAGGGAAGGATCTACTATGGCAGAATTAAATGCACAGACTGAGTTCCACAGTCACTGAGCTATGGTTTCTTTTTAATCATAGTTTGCTGATTAGATGGACTGACATGGTTGGATTCACACAGCACGCTAAACCATGGTTTAATTCTATACTAGAATGAAACAAGTCACATTATGTATAAACCAAGTCACATAGTTTTACAGATGAAACATGCCGGGATAAAACTTTCTGAATTAAAACATAAAATTGGAATGACATTTTTGATGTAGACACTTTAATTATAGCAGTGTTCCCAAGCTTGGCAACTTTAACATGTGTGGGTTTCACCTCCCAGAATTCCCATGCTGGCTGTCCACAGTTGATGTCCACACAACTTAAAGTTCAGGATCTAATTCAGGAAAACTGAATTAGATCATGAACTGGAGGATACATCTGCCAAGAAAGCTATTAAAAGCAGATATAGTCAAAAAATTATTTATACAAAACAAAAATTGAAAGGAAGAAGTTTGAAGATCCAAGAGACTTCCTGAAGTTTGCATGTTTTATTTCAAGAAAGAAGGAAAGAAGAAAAGAGAGAAGCAAGCAGGCCTGCCTATTCTCAAAGCCCAGCTGATGATATTTCAAATGCAAAATTATTCTGTTCAAAGACTGTTCAATCAGCACCTCAACAATAGGACTGGTGTATGCCTCTTTGCTTCTTATTTTTATAGCTCGCATATATTACTTCTTTGGGGAGACCAATTATATATCTCGATGATAGCATGTGTTTCAGAATGCATGAGAATTGCTTTTCAAAATGAAGCTTAAAAAACTCTAATGAACAACAAAATGTATACTTCTGTTTCAATATTGCATTTAGTCACTGATCTGTTCTAAGCCAAATAAGGCCTCACTCTACAAGTCCATTTCAATAATAACCAAGCCTATTGTTTGCTATTCATCTGCTAGTGCATTTATGCTCTCCTGGCACAACCAGATTTGCCAGAGTTGGAAAAACATTTGCAATATTTCAACTGACTGGTTTATTAAATCATAAGTTATACAGATAATGTATTAGGTCACCCACTTGTAAATCTATTTGCTCTGCACTCAAAAAGAAAAGAAAAATTATTTATTACTAGCAATGGCCTAACAAGATACTCTTTTTGATGAAAATGAAAATGAGTTATAGTAACAGGCTCACTTGTTTCTCCACTCCAAGCATCTGCCTACATTTCTCTCTTTCCAATAGTTTCACTTTCATGAAGGTTTAGGAAGCTCTTTTGCAAAAATAAAAAGGATTTATTCTAAATCATCGCACAATGAAAAATTCATTGTAAAATGTCTTCCATTCGAAACACACAAAACTCCCAAGAATGCATGAGACCTGATTCTGTAGCATTCCTTTTCTTCTTCCTTTTTGTTTTTGGTATGCAATTCTAGCTTTTACACTAAATATCTTTTTTCTTTCTTCCATTGTACTGATTTCAACAGGCATTACACTGAGCTGTCAGTTAGTAAGGGAGACTTTGTTCATGGGTAGGATTGTGTAATGTGGAACTTCAAATAGAAACACACATATAGAAGAATAGCAAATTTCACTTCCCTATGTGATTAGCTTAAATCCACACTTAAGAAAATAAAGAATAACAAGAAATTGACATTAATTTAAGCTTTAGGGCAATTCCCTCCTTCTTGCTGAAAGCAATTAAGAGAAATCCCCCTACCACCACCATAATATACAAATACATTCTCTGCTACCCCAAGCTAGTGAAGTAAGAGCTCCACCTTCTGTTCTGAATCAACCTCAAAAACTCTTTTATTGGTATAAATTTCAGCTGTTATTGTTTTCTTGTAATAGGATTACCAGATGTCTGTCCTCCTTTTGTCCTTGTCCTTTGTCCAGTATGCCTAGTCTCAAAATCAAATATTGTCCAGTTTTGAATATCTTCCCCCCCCAATCAAATGTTTTCACAGTAGTCATTCATACTGTCATCTGTTGTGATTTTGTAAATTGTCTCCTTTCCCTTGCTCGCTATCAGACTAAATATCCTAGATATATTGTAGCAATTGGCTAATATAATAATTCCAGCAATTGGCTTCAATCTAATCACTTCAAATCTAAAAAGAAAAAACCAGCACAGTCCTAGACTGCTTTAACTGAGGGATAGAATCAAGATCAGTGAAGTGTTAGTACCACTTTGATACTAGTACACACTTGGAATATTGTATCCAGTTTTGGTTACCGTGATATAAAAAGAACGTTGAAACTCTAGAAAGAGTTCAGAGGAAAGCAATGAAGATACAGAAAGGTGAAAGAAACAATGTAATCTACAAAATCAACTGTAACAATTGCAACCAATTTTGTGTGGGACAAACATGACCGTCAATTAAAAACCAGGATCCACGAACACCAGCTGGCAATTAAATGTCACAATTCCAATTCCTTAATCTCTACCCACACCGACACCAAACAACACCAGTTTGATTGGAGCAACACAAAAATCACACCGACACCAAACAACACAAGCTACCCCCCGCCATGCTCATGAATTTATTAAAGCCTGCACTCCACAAGCAATTCCATCATCAGACACATTGACCTACAACCAGACTACAAACCCCTCACAATTCAAATCAACCACAGAGCCAAACAGAGACAGCACCGACCCTCAACCAACCCACACAAGACCCCCCCAACCAGCACTTCACCTCCCAATGACCCTCACCTAATGTAACCTCTCCATCACAAGACCCATCACAAGACTCTCACTAATGACTTACACCTGACCCATTACAAGATCCTCACTCACACCTGACCCATCACAAGACCTATTGACCACATGAAGCCCTTATAAACAGAAGAACACTGACAATGACAACCCCTAAACTCTGTTGAAGATGTTATCTAGTCTGGTTATGAAATGTTCGGAAACCAATCCGCAAGCTCAGAGAACAAACCTTTACTCTTAAAAGCAATGAAGATGGTTATGGGACTGGAGGCTAAAACATATGAAGAATGGTTGCAGGAATTGGGTATTCTAGTTTAATGAAAAGAAGGCCTGGGGTGACATAACAGCAATATTTCAATATCTAAGGGGCTTCCACAAAGAAGAGGGGGTCAACCTATTCTCTAAAGCACCTAAAGGCAGAATAAGAAGCAATAGATGGAAACTAATCAAGGAAGCAACCTGGAATTAAGGAGAAACTTCCTAACCAACAGAATATCTTGCCTTCAGAAGTTGTGAGTGCTCCATAACTGGAGGCTTTTAAGAAGAAACTACTTGTCTGAAATGGTATAGGTTTTTCTATTTGAACAGAGGGTTGGATTAGAAAACCTCCAAAGTTCCTTCCAATTCTGTTATCCCTAAAGTCTGCAGATCACATGGCTTGCCATACATTTCTATGGTGAAATATGAGGAGCACCTTGTCATTGACTCTATATTATGAATAGTATATGTTCTCATATATAAATATTTGTTGGAAAAATATTGTGATTGTGATCTTTCTGAAGATGACTGGAAAGATCAGTACTTTTCTAGATGACTGAAAAAAGTAATTATATATATAGGCTTTAGCACTTTTCTCTGTTTTTGGCTGTAATTTTTGTCACAGGTGTCAGAAAAATTAAACAGTATGTCCTCCTTTCCTTCCTTTGTCCTCTTTTTCCAATTGTCCACGTGCCTAAAAACTATACCAACAGCAGAATTTGCATTTTACTTGATCTTTTGTATGAAAAATAGCCATTCTATTCCCTACTAAATCATGGTTTGTGCAGGGATAACACAATTTTTAGGTAGGAAAATCAAACTGGGCTAGTCTTTAAGGTGGGACTTTGAAAATACCTGCAGTTTTTCTTTGCATAATATATCAAGCCATAGTTTGCTTGCCTGAATTTCTTACCAAGCTGTAGTTTTCAGGAACAAGTTCATTGGATAGAGGTTACGAATAGAATGGAAGATCAGAATACTGATATCTCCTGAGATGTGAATCAACTCTAAGCCCCTGAAACAGGTATGGAAGAGTACAAAGTACTATTTACACCTGAACACCTGAATATGAGTGTAAATGTAATTTGGCAAATGTAGTCAATTCATACCCATGTTTCTTCATCCAATTTGTGAACTTAAGAATTCATGCCTATATCCGTAGTTTACTAAAATCAGGACCTAATCATTAAAATTAAACATGAAGCAGAACAGGAAATAGTCTGGGCAACAAGAATATGCATGTCAGTTGTGTGTTTTTAACTGACTAGAAATGTTATGTATTATTATATCTTATTTATTTAGTGTATGGCATATCTTAATCCTCATCACAAACACTTATTCTGTAATTATTAAATCATAGCAATTAACATTATAGTGATATTTTATTATTATTAAATCAGAAATGTTTCTTAATTGTAAGATCCTTTGTGCTATTCCTGTTGTGTTGCTATATGCTGTCTTTCTGAGCAAAGTTGTAATGTGTACTTGTTAGCTCTATTTCTGATTCAGCTCTATTTTTCCTGACCACTTTGTACAAATATATTTGTAGGCTGTTATAACTAGATTGCTGTTATAAACCTGGTTCACACTAATTTGCAGTTTGCAGACTATAGTTTATGCCTTATTTTGTGTGACTAAGCCAATGATGACTTACTCTACAAATTATAGTACCCATAAAATTCTAAAAACAAAAAACAACCCTGAAATTTTATGAGACCCTGTGGACTGTGAGGACCTAAATTGTACTTTGTTCAGCTTATGCCGATACACTATCTGCTGTCCCCATTCTTGCATATGTGCAAGCTGCCAAAATCCCAGACTGAATATGATATTGCACAAGTAACTATATTAAAGTGCAATATATAAGTGTGAAAAAGAGAGGATGTTTCCCTTCCCAATTCAACCCACGATCAGATTTGTATTTTGTTTCCTAATTGAGCCCTGATATTCAACACCATCATCTTTATAACCATCCACATTCAATAAATTTCATATCATTTATAGATGTGAAGATACCTGGATGATACCATTTGCATTGTGCCAACAATAGTTCTCCATTATAAATGTTACCATGTCTGACCAAGCACACATAAGAAATTGGTGTGATGCAAGTAACATACATAATTCCATGCAAAAATATTGTTAGAAATCTGCTTGAGAAAGCCTCTAGTTAAAAATAACTTTCTATTATTTCTAAAAATATTATTTGGCAATTCCAGTGTAGAAAACTGAAGAATGCAAAGTTCTGATAAGATATGGCAAATTTGAGGAGAGTCACCATCAGCAGTTTTCCAAATATTTTTATTGCAGTTTGAACTTCAGTTGTTCAAAGCAAGATTTTTTTTCCTTTTGGTTTGAAAATATATGGACTTAAAAAGGAGAGAGCCACAGTAAACACAAAATATTTGATGACACAAATTGTATTACTGATTTCGTCATTTTGAAGGCTTCTTTTATCTTCAATAGCTTCAGTGCATGACTTCTTTCTTTCTTTTTTTCTAGGAGGATATCATATAGTTTTAAGCCTATCTTAGCAAGATCTCTTAGATATCTATTATTAAGTTGCTATTACAAGCACAGCAAAGCAATTCAAAAGAAGGAATGGATATTTTACAGTATGCCAGTCATGGAAATTCTTATTCTCTAGAGACATTTAGGGAATAAATCTAAACCATATACAGAAGATGATGATCAAAGGTCTAGTTTCAAAACAGGGTGTTTTTTTTAATTCACAGAAAGTCCTGCATTAGCTTTTGTCTATACTCTAAAGAGCGTCAGAAATTTATTTTTTATTTCTGATTCTCACCAGAGAGAGAGAGAGAGACAGATCATTCTCCAATTTGGGCTAAGTTTTTTAGAAGCTTGGCTCATCTTGTCCTTCTTTTTTTATTAAATTGTCGTGAAGAACTGCAGATCCTCAAAAGATCTTCAAAGAAATAAAACCCTTCATTAAAATAATTAGGTTTCAGATTTCATTTTAAAACCGGTTAAATAATAATCATTTGAAAATATGGAGATTAAATAATTTAAAAAGGTTCATAAAATTGTTCTGCATATGGAGAACATCTGATAGGAAGATTCACTTGGTAGGATTCTGAACCCAGTTTTCAACCTATAAATTCATTTGACACCAATGAATGAATTTGAAGCTCCAGAAAAGAAGAAGCTTAAGATCTGGGCACAATATCAGAGCCAGCAAGTGGTTTTCATGTGCACCCAGTGCCTCATTGCCAAGTGAGACACAGTGAATTTGTCAGTGGATTCACAGGAGGAACAATATGGATGGAATGGGATATAATAGGATCAGAGAAACCACAACAGCTGAACTACGACATACATCATTAAGTATGTTAATAACTATTTCATTATAGAGCTAATTTGGTCTAGTGCGTTATTTGTAAAAATAATAAAAGTGAGATACAAATAAATAAAAATATTTCCCTTACATGATTAATATTTAGTATGGATCTTGTGTAGACTTTGCAATAAATTATGACAGTAGGATCACAGAACACCTGCATGTATATCTATAGCATTTGTATGTATCTGAGTATTCTTATTATTTTTTAGATATTATACTCTTGTTTCTTTACTTTTTTTCAAGTTTTTTATTTTTTCACAAACGTATCAATGTGTGAACAGTGTGGCATATATTTTAGTACAAATAAAATAATATTAATCATATTTACTACATTTGACAAGCTTATATAGTTCTGGTAATAGTACACATATTTATGTTGCGTTATAATCTTTCATTATTTAGTTATTCAATATTTCAATACGTTATTTTTATGCCAATCACCATATTATTCAAGCATACTTAATAATACCATCGCTCAATTTCCCCTCGTTATTACTTCACCTTATTATATAAAATGTGTATTCTATTAATCCCCCTCTCTCTAGTTTCCATCCCTATTCTAACTTTTAATTATGCCACTATTATATTTTAAAATATTCCCTTTCTATCCATCGTGTCTTGCCTGCTTTAAAGCTTTAATTGTTTGTTTCTTATTCCTCTCTTGGATCTTTATCTCTATCTGCCTCTACATCTTGACCAATCATTTTAAACATTTCTCCATTCTCTGCCCTTTTCCATTGTCTAATTTTCAAAATATTTACGCTTGCCCCTATCTCTCTTCTAAAAAGTCTTCCTGCAACTCCAGTTCCTTAATTCCCTTAAAATACTCTCCCCTCTGCTTATTTCATCAGTCATTATTATTTTCGTTGTTATCTCCTTCTTGTCATCTTGTTTTATTTGTTGGTTTATCTGTTCTGTTTTTTCATCTAGTCTTTCAATTGGCTCCCCCTCTTCCTGGATGTCTTGGTCACTCCTTGTCCTTTGTATCATGTTTTCCAGCTCTCCATCTATGCTCTGCATTTTATTCATAATCTCCTTGTAGTTTCTTGTCAAAATATCCTTAATACTTTGAATTATGGATGCCGTTTCTTGCCAAATTCTGCTAATTTCTTTCTGGTGGAGCATCTCGTTTAATTTTATTTTGTCCCTCTTTTGTTCAATAATCCAAAAACTGTATATTCAAACCTAAAGTCACTTCTCAAAAAGTTCAATATTCATAAATCTTTATATCCCAAAGCTGATCAACCTGTTGCTCAGGATAGTCCCAAATTCTTTTTCCAGAACCTTCATAAATCCCTCTATAAATTCTAAGTCTTGTGTTGTAGCCTTCAGGGGTCACTTTAATAATAATGTCTTTCTTATTCTCATGTTTAAATCTCTGATAGCCAAATATTTCCAGGATTTTGAGAATGTGTTATGCCTTCCTTTTGTCAGCAGGTGGCATTCTTAAGTCAAATTTCAATATTAACCAGTTTTATCCAATTTTAATGGTAACAACCCAAAATATAAAGATGATGTTAGTTTTTTAAGTAAGTAGTTCCAGAATTTTGAGATGCCTATCCAAAACAATGCCTGTCCAATTTAAAATTCCAATTTTCTCTATTTTAAAAGGTTTTTTGACTTTCTCCTTTTGATTCTTTTTTCTTCAATTTTGAAATTCTTTTCAAAATGTTAAATCACTTCTTTTAAAAATAGTGGTGAGCCTCTCTTTTCCTGGATATTCTTTTGGGGTTAAGTTTTGAATAAAAAAGGATTCTTCTCACCCAGTTCCAGACACTGTTCACCAACTCTGCTCCAGTACAGTTCTTAGGTATTTCTCGGCTGTCCCAGCTTTGTGGAAACCATCTTTAGGCTGCCTCTTCTCCTCGCCATGGCATAGAGTGAAAAAAACCTGGGGTTCAGCAGGAGAGTTGTGATTTCTCCTGCGACTTCTCAGGGCACTCCTCCTTAGCTTCACTGCCCCTACAAGGCGGCTTTGGCTCATCTTGGAGTCCACAAACAGGGAGAAGACAGCACAGGGAATGCGGAAACCTGTTCCCTGTGTCTGATATCACCGCAAAGTCAGCCAGAAGTCCTGTTTCTGATATTTTAAAATGTACTATTCATTGTTATTTTATTTTAATACCCGTAAACCACAAGAATTGAGGTGGTAAATAAACTGTATAAATAAAATAAAAAGGCTAGGTCAGATTACCTTCTTTGTTAAGAATGTGTATTGGCATATGATGCTGCTCATGATTACTATTTTGTATATATTACAAGATAAATATCCTATTATAAGATAAATCATAGAATAGAACAGAACAGAATAGAAACTTTATTGTTACTTTAAATTTACACTAATCAGCATACATTAAAAGCTAAAGGATAGCCATTATGCACACCCACATACCCACACATATATGACCCAGAGAAACATCACTGTCTACTTCAGATGTATACATATACATGGCAAGGGAAAAAAGAATCCTGTGAATTAAGATGGATGGCATAAGGAACAAAGCTGTTACAATGTAGTAGTCCTCCTAGAAATACTTCGAAACCTCTTCCCAGAGGGGAGCAACAGAAACAAACCATGAAGTAGGTGTGTGGGGTCTCTAACAATACTTCAAGCTCTAAGCACATTGCGCTTATAAGCAGTATCCTGAATAATGGGAAGCGAGCTTCCTATATTCTTCTCAGCTGTCCTTGCCACTCTCTGAATGGACTTTCTATCTGAGGCACTGCTATCACAAAACTAAACAGTGATGCAGTTTGTTAAAACACTTTCAATCGTGCCACTGTAAATTGTGGCCAGGACAAAAGAAGAAAGATGTGCTCTTCTCATACAACACAGAAAATGCAAACCTTATTATTTCACCTTCCTCTGGCATACACTTTTCTTTCCTTGCATATGACTTTCTCCCTTACTACCAAGTAACATTTTCCATTTATTTGCTACCATTCACATGTCCAACTAACATTTAGCCAACTTGAGAACTAATTAGGGTAAGAACTAAGATTAGATTTAGGATCAGAAAATTACTGTGAATTCCCAGAGATATTGATTAAACTGGGAAGTAAAAAATAAAACAAATACAGGAAGGTCTCTACAGAGTCAACCGGAATTAAACTCAACTCAAGAGAGACTTTACCATCAAATTCAATGGTCATCATAGCTTGCCACACTTACACAGAAAAAGAATGAAAACTGATTGTTGTTTAGATTGTTGGGAAACAATAGTTTTGGGTAATAACTATTAAATAACTAAAGAGCAATAAAATGACGCTAGATAAAGAAAATCTCAGAAATGACCTGGAGGAAGGAATGCAGCAACTAACTGTTGTTAACAGCAAAGTATGATTTAAGCCCAGGTTGGAAAGAAACAAGCTGGCTCCAATTTCAACCTGTTCAGTATAAGGAAAAAAGAAGGAAAATACTGTTGAGCTTTCAAAATTCTGTTACTGTAGCCTATATTGTGGTATTTTTGTGGAATCTGTTTTCTGAGTTGGCCTTGAATGGCTAATATTGGAGCAGGTGGTATCTATCCAATCAATATCTTGTGGTGATGCCTTTAAGAACATCAAACAGCAACATCTGCCTATCCCAGCTGTGTTTCTTTAAGCAGAACAGCTTTGATGGGTATCTTAATGGTTTATTACCAGAGGATGACCACTTCTACAAAGAAATACTAATCTGAGAACACATTCTGGCAAGGTTAGAAGAAAATACTTAGAAATCAGACTAATCCATTATCATAGCAATGAAGTTATAAATTTTATCCATAAGATTATATTTTATGAGATCATGCCCATTCCTATAAATGCTGGATTGTACGAAAGGGATCCTGGACGTTTTTGGTCCATCTGAAATGTTGATAATCTGTCTTGAAGACTCTCCCAAAATGGCTACTATGAAAGAAAATCCTATTATCATCCCTTCAAGATAGGCAAGTTCAAGAATCAAGAGCACCTATTATTTTAGGAACGTGTACTGTATTGTTGTAGGGTGGATTCTGCAGTTGGCATTACAAATTACTGTGTTTCCCCGAAAATAAGACCCTGTCTTATATTTTTTTGAACCCTGAAATAAGTGCATGGCAATATGACCACGTGCTTTGTGCTCGCTTCGGCAGCACATATACTAAAATTGAAACGATACAGTGAAGATTAGCCCCTGTGCAAGGATGACACGCAAATTCATGAAGCATTCCACATTTTGATCCTAAAAAATTATGTTGTATGTACCTAAATTTGCAAGCTAAATGTTGGAGATGTGATTGTGATGATGCAACTTATTATCATATATGGTGGACTTGTAAAAAAATCAAAGCATTCTGGATAAAAATTTGATGGGTGATGCAGAATATTTTGAAAAAAAGGTTGAAGTTTACTCCGCAATTGTTTTTATTGGGTATAACAATGGACTGTACATCATCAGAGACTAAATTGATCCTAAATTTAATATCGGTAGCTAGGCTGCTGGTTGTGCAATATTGGAAGAAGGACTCTTTGCCTACTATTGAAGAGTGGATACTGAAAGTAGCGAACTTAGCGGAAATGGCGAAAATTTCAGCGTATTTGAAGGATTATTCACAAGAAAGATATATATCGGAATGGAGAAGATGGATTGATTATATTCAAAATAAGGATCAGATAAGAAAATACCAAATAGCCTATGAATGAATGTTAATGAATGAATGTTACCAAATAGCCTATGAATGAATGAATGTATTATGTATCCATAGTGGAGCTAAGGTTTTAGGGTGGGATTTGTTAGTTTAAGGACAGTTAGTTTAATTTTGTTTATGATTGCTAATTGAAATACCCTGTATTTTGCTCTGGGAAGTCTAGGGGGAGTGAGAAGGAGTGTTGGGGAGATGGAGGGAGGGGAAAAGGGTGGGGGGAATATTGGGGGGGGGTTTTTTTGTTTAAAACTTTTCAAAAAAAAAAAAGAAGACCACACGCTCAAAAGTCCAATTGGTTTTATTATCAGGGGATGTCTTATTTTGGGGGAAACATGGTAGTTAGCACAAGGTAAAGAACTATAACCTGCAAAATTCACATAATATAAATAACAATTATGAAAAAATAGTTATGGAAATAAATTTTGTTGAAACTATAATTCCCAACTACTATAACTATAGAGAATTGGCCACTGCTGCTTGGAATACAAAAAAAAAATCCTTTAGCTTTTATGGCGAGACCAGGTTGGGATAAAGTAATCTGTAGGATTAATGGAAACTATTCATGCTAAGGAGCTGCTAGAAACTCCAGTCCAGTACTCCTTGCAGAGAAAAAAAAATTAAATTGATATTTGATTTTCCCCCAAAGCATGTCTATGTTATGATCATTACTTAATACAGGGTTTTTATTTATTGGTGCATTTCACATTTTCATTTCTTCAGTGTTACACTCTTGTCCTCTGGGTTCCTGTCATCAGCCAAGAACATGTTGGCTGATGACATGCTCATTTTGCATTTCCTATTTGGCCATTTTTATCCTATACACATTTTCCCAAACTGGATAAAAATCTGTAAATTAGGCTTCCAGAGGTTACTCGTTCTCTCTGTCTCTGTCAAAGACAATCACTATCAAATGCCTGTTTCTGCAGACAGCCAGCCAGGCAGGACAATTATGAAAGTGTCTGGATCTCCTTTTTATAAGACATATGAGGCTAAAGAGCAGAGTGACTTCTGCAGCTGCAGGAGAGCAGTGCCACATGGATAACATCCACCAAAAAGAGACAATCTATTAATTGGCATGATTCATCCTTGAATTCATTAAGGATAGATTAATATTGCTAATGAGATTTGACTATGCCTAGTGAAAGAAAAGCTTCTGTATTAATCCAGCCTGGTTTTAATCCAGCCACGGGTTTCTTTTGACATAAAAACATAGAAGGGAAGTTATTTATTTTGAATAACCAGAACATTTGAAATTCATTAAGAAATGTTGATCTCCAAAATTGGAAGTGGGAAGAGGATGGTTATTTTGAAAAAAAAATGGTTAAATCTCAGACTCTACTATGAATCTAATTTGGCTCTGAATATATTACATAAATGGTATTTAAACTTCCAAGCATCATACATCAAGGGATTTCTTAAGGAACACATGTTTGAATTAGATGCAACCTGTGCTTCTGTGAAATATTTCAGGAACTTATTCTTGTCTATGTTTTCAATTAATATATCAGATTTCTTTGTCTTCTATTATCTATTTATCTGCCATCCATCCATCCATCCATCCATCCATCCATCCTTATATAGCTTAAAATTTCAGCGTACTAGTCTTAATGGAATGCAAGATTCTTAATGGACTGCAAGATTCTTTCAGAAAAAAATTATCTAGCTGTCTGTTGGACCACTCAATTCAGCAGATAAAACGGATGGCAGAAAACAGTACATTGACAAAGGATATAGAGGGAAAAGGGGGCCCCATGTGTTGGGGGAGTCATCAATGCAAATCCTGTCTCTGGCCCTCTTTTTAAGGCCCTAGTTTGGCATATTCTTCTCTCAGTATTGCAGAGTTGGCTTGTCTCCTAACTCAGCATGCACTAGAGTACTTCTAGGGAAGGTATAATTCCTTAATACAAATGAATCCAGAGACTTACAACATTCTCTAGGGATTTCAACAATACACATCCAGTTTCTTTGCAGTGGCTCCATTTTCTGGCCATTGGCTTTGTTTGTCAGAAGGTTGCAAAAGAGAATCACATGATCCTGGGACACTGAGACCATCATAAATATGGACCAATTGCCAAGCATCTGAATTTTGATCACATGACCATGTGCAACAGTTGTAAATGTGAAAAAAGGTGCCAGGTCCCTTTTTTTCCGTGCTGTTGTAACTTCAAAGGGTCACTAAATGAATTGTTGTGAGTTGAGACCTATCTGCAATGTATCTTATGAAAAGAAGGGACAGAATCAGTATATTCTCATTTAACCCTTTGAGGTATTGCTTTGAAGTGGTGGGATCATACAGTGGTGAAATCCATTTTTTTTTACTGCCGATTCTGTGGGCGTGGCTTGGTGGGCATGATGTTGCTTGGTGGGCGTGGCTTGTTGTGCATGGCAGGGGAAGGATACTGCAAAATCTCCATCCCCTCCCCACTCCTGGGGGAAGGATATTGCAAAATCCCTATTTTCCCTCCCCACTCCTGGGGAAGGATACTGCAAAACCTCCATTCCCTCCCCACTCCTGGGGAAGGATATTGCAAAATCTCCATTCCCACCCCACTCTGGGGCCAGCCAGAGATGGTATTTGCTGGTTCTCTGAACTACGCAAAATTTTCACTACTGGTTCTCCAGAACCTGTCAGAACCTGTTGGATTTCATCCCTGGGATCATACTATTATATCAAATGGCAGGAAAACAAATACAAGCATATTTTGTTTCCAAATCAGGCCCCAGGGCATTAATGGGGTAGCTCATTTTGTTACTCACGAATCAGCTATTTTTGTCCTAGCAAACGATGTAGAGGTGATCTTTAAAAGGAAATGTAGAAATCATATGCTGTGATTCTTAATGCTATGGAAGTAGTTTGTCTGTTTGAATTTTAAAGTCCCACAGCACTTTAGCTTCTTCACTTTCTATTAGTAAGTGTATTTTATGATCTCACCAGTTCTCGCTTGCAGGCAACTGGTATTTCTTACAGATATTCCAATGCACCATTGTCACTTTGTCATGTCTTTGTTTGTAGTCAAACAAAGAAATGACCTCTTGAGGATTTTGCAGTGTCTTCTAAAGAGACCACCCCCTATCTAGCATATTTTGAACATTGACCAAGGCATCTTGTGTTTGTTTTATGTTTGCTTGTTTGTTTTATTAGATTTATATACCGCCCTACTCCCGAAGGACTCAGGGTGGTGAACAGGCACAGAATAAAACACATAAATACAAAATTTAAAAGCAGAAATAAAACCGGATTAAATAATTTAGCCCAAGATAAATTTAAAACATTCCAGTAATTTAAAAACAGATTTAAAATTTACAATTTAAAAGAAAAAGGAGAAAAGGTTAGGCCAGGCCAGCTTGATGGAATAAGAAGGTCTTAAGAGCGTGGCAGAAAGGCGCAGATCCGGGATCCTCCGTATCTCCGGGGGGAGCTCATTCCAGATAGTAGGTGCCCCCACAGAGAAGGCCCTCCCCCTGGGGGCTGCCAGTCAACACTGTTTGGCCGATGGCACCCGGAGGAGCCCCTCTCTATGAGAGCGTACCGGCCGGTGGGAGGCTATTTGTGGTAGTAGGCGGTCCCGTAAATAGCCAGGTCCTAAGCCATGGAGCGCTCTAAAGGTGGTAACCAGAACCTTGAAGTGCACCCAGAAGACCACCGGGAGCCACTGCAGCTCGCGCAGGGGAGGTGTTACATGGAGCACCATGTCATTCCCATAACCACCTGCGCGGCCGCACTCTGCTCCAGTTGGAGCCTCCAGGTGCTCCTCAAGGGGAGCCAAAATTATGAGAATCACGGTTCATATTAAATCCAATTTTTTTAAAAAATAACATCAATGACAGTAGAAGTCAGGCAGTTTATGAAATTTGGATATCTCATAGCCATTGTTAAGAACAATTTCACCTGCCTCCAGTATTTGACATTATGTGATTTTATTTATGTCTTTTTTTTTCTGCCTTGAAAGCAAATGAGGGACCTCACATGTTTCACTCTCCAACCATCTTAACTGGCAGAAGCTGTTATAGTCCAAGAGTCTCCTTGCTCCGTCCCTCAAACCACCTTCTAGGTGAGAAGCAGCAACGGACCAATACCTTCTGGAGCTTCAGTGTGCTTATTAAACTTAACAAGCTAAAATTTCTCACTAACTATAATCAAAGGCCAAATAATATGAATGCAACCAAGAGCAATGCAACCTTAACCAAAGATTAGCAGAATAACAGGGTTGGAAGGGACTTTGGAGGTCTTCTAGTCCAATCCCCTGCTCAAGCAGGGGCCCCTATATCAGTGATAGCTAACCTTTTCCAGACTGAATGCCCAAAGCATGTGTGTGCGTATGCAAATGCGCACGTGTGTGCCCCAACCCCCCAAATGCAATACGTCCATGCTCAATGCATACGCACACTCCCCGCATACACCCTGTCCCGTACATGCACGTGCCCCCATGTGCTATGCACATGCGCCCCCTGCATTGCGCTCTGCCCCATGTGTGCCCTGCCCCCACATACACACATGCACTCTGCATGTACCCTGCCCCCATGCATGCACATGCTCCTGCTCATGCACAGCAGAGATCCAAAGACCAGCTGGCCAGCAGAAGGCATGCACGCATGTTCAGAGGACCTAAGCTGGGGCAACGGCTTGCATGCCCACAGAGAGGGCATCATTTCAGACAACTGGTTGTCCAATCTCTTTTTAAAAACCTCCACTGATGAAGTATCCATAACTTCTGAAGGCAAGGTGTTCTACTGATCAATTGTTCTGTCAGGAAATTTATCTTTATTTCTTAGTTGTTCTCTCCTTGATTAGTTTATATCCATTGCTCCTTGTCTGCCTTCAGGTGCTTTGGAGAATAGATTGACTACCTCTTCTTTGTAGCAACCCCTTAGATATTGGAATATTGCTATTCACCCCTACTTCTTTTAACTAAACTAGGCATGCCTAATTTCTGCAACTGTTCTTCATATGTTTTAGCCTCCAGTTCCCTAATAATCTTTGTTGCTCTTCCCTGCACTCTTTCTAGAGTCTCAGCATCTTTTTATATCATGGCAACCAAAACTAGATACAGTATTCCAAGTGTGGTCTTATACCAAGGCATTACAAAGTGATACTAACACTCACTGATCTTGATTCTATCCCTCTGATAATGCAGCCTAGGACTGTGTTAGCTTTTTTGGCAGCTGCAGCAACTGCTGGCTTATATTTAAGTGACTGTCCAATAGGACTCCAAGATCTCTTTCACATTTACTACTATTGAACCAGGTACCACCTATTCTACACCTATGCATTTGATTTTTCTTGCCTAAGTGTAGAACTTTACTTTTCTCAACACTGAATTTCATTTTGTTAGGAACAGAGGTGGGATTCACTTACCTTCCCTACCGGTTTGCAAATGTGAGCACGAGCATGAGCACGGTTGCTTGGCTCACACGCGCCTCCTCTGTGCATGCACATGGCCTTCTGTGCAAACACAGTACTTGCGCATTACATCCGGATAGGCGGAGCAGTTGCCGCTACAGGTTTGCCCGAACCAGACAGAACCGGCTGAATCCCACCTCTGGATAGGGCTCCATGTTCAAGTTTGTATAGTTCCTTCTATATTTTGAGCCTGTCTTCTAGAGTGTCAGCTTGGTGTCATCTGTAAATTTGATGAGTTCTTCTATCCCCTCATCTAAATCATTTGATTTAATATCCAAATTATTAAGTTATTAAAGAATACTGGGTTTAAGATAGAGCCTATAAGGACCCCACTGCATGCTTCCTTCCATATAGAATACATTGAGGACTACACATTGAATGCAGTGAGTCAGTCAGTTGCTAATCCATCTGGTGGTGATACTGTCCAATCCACATTTACAATCTTATTAAGTAATAGGTTATGGTCTACTTTATCAAATGCCTTATTGAAGTCCAAGTAAATTATGTCCACAGCACTTCACTGGTCTACTAATTTAGTCATGTTGTCAAAGAATGCAGTAAGATTTGTCTGGCATGATCTGTTTTTGATAAACCCACGTGGGGTTCGGGTTATAAGCTTGCCTCTAGGTGTTTGCAGAGTTCATTGAAAAATATGTCATCCAGGAGAAATTAAAGAAACTCATTATCAGCTCCCATTAATGAGCTGATGTACCAAAAGAGATGACAATGCTTTCCTCCTTGTATAAGGAGGAATAGACTAAGTCTGACTGGATGACCATACATTTAATACAGGTGAATTGTGTATCCTTTCTAAAAACAAAAACAAAATGGCCTCTAATATAAACCGGCAATGCTACTCTCTTCAAATTTCCCTTAAGTTTGTGATAGATTTAAGATTTAATTATATGCAGTTAAAAAACATCTTCTATACTTCATATACAGAAATCAATTATTTGAAAGTTGAATTTTTTTTTGCACACCCTAGTTTAGGCTTGAGTTCAGGCTATATTTCATGGACAACTCAGTCCCTGAGAACTAATAGATGGGAAACTCAAATGGGATAACTCTCTACATATACCTTCTGAGCCTATCATCCCTTATACCAGGGGTGGCCAGCATGTGATGCATCCAGCCCATGGGCCATGAGTTTGACACCACTGCCTTATACTGTCCATGAATCTTAGTAGGATACCAGTCAAATATTTATTGTTTGTTATAAATAATTTTAATACAGACATAGTAGTGGATTTTATGTGATACTCTCTCACATTACTTTTAATTTTCTTCCATTATCTTTTGCTCAGGTCTACCTAGCTTCCTATATCTTTATACAGTTTACAATTTACAAATTATAGATTACAATTTCAGCCACTAGTTTTTGACTATCTATTACTTTGCTGGGAATCTGTAATATTTTTGTACATTTTATTTTTATCAAATACACTGTAAATGAAATATGTCTGCAATGTATTAACTGTATTTTTTTAAATAAGGGAATTTTTGCATATTGAAGTGTTTCACTTTATTTGTAACAAAGGAATTTCTTTTGTGTGTTGTATATGCACAGATTAAATAGCATAGCAACTCTTAACATGCTAACTAGCAGAAATAACCATCTATTCATAGTAATTAAATCATTTTTTTAACCTTTTTAATTGCCTGACCAATAAGGGATCCTGGAAGCATAAAACCTAAGAGTGAAAAGGATCATTACAATTCCATATTTTAATCATCAAGAATGATCCCAAGTGAGAAGAAATCTTCTACTGTTCTGGGATAAAAAGCTAGCTGTTTTGACTTAATTTAGTATTTTATTTCCATAGCCTAAAGCATTCAGTTAACTACCGTAAATGGCAAGTGATCTCCTGCCAGAAGGAAATTAGAAGACTACACAGATAGACAGGGAATTTAGTCCTATTAATGCAAAGTGCTGTGAACCATACAATTCCAATTTTCAGCTTTCCATTTTAGTATGTATGTAGATCTCCTTTGCAGTGCCCTGGGAGAGAAGATGCCAAAAATCTGGTTATACAAAGGCCTCTTTCCCATGGCAATTGACTTCAGAGGGAAAGGTTTATAGATCTAGTTACAGGTGGTTAGAATCGATCTAAGAATGTACAAAGGCACTGGAGGTTAATAATGTCTCTGATTAATCAAGGCATTTCATTTCTACAGCTCTGGAAATCTTTGATGAGTCCCCTTTCCTTCTCACAAATTTCATGTGGCAGTTTAGAAGCAAAAGGAAAATGGTCTTCCAAGGAACCCTGACATCATGTCCAATTGGCCAAGTAACACGCAGAAATAGACTGACACTAAGAGTCTGATAAAAGTGCTTTATTCTTAATCATTGGATTTCATCATCTGATGTGCTCAGGAAATGCAAAACAGGAAACTGAGCTTAATCTAAACAGGAAGTGATATTAAAGAGAGATAAATTATCTTTGCCTAGACTTATGCAAGGGTCCTCTTTATAGACTTCAGCTTAGCATTCAATACCATCATTCCAGATATTCTTCTAACTAAACTAAATCAATTAGCTGTTCCTGACCACACTTGTAAATGTATCATAAATTTCCTAACAGACAGGAAGCAACAGGTGACGCTACACAAAATCACATCAGATACCTGTACAATTAGCACAGGAGCCCCTCAGGGCTGTGTGCTCTCTCCACTTCTCTTCTCTCTATACACCAATGCATCTCAAAAGATCCCTCTGTTAAAGTACTGAAGTTTGCAGATGATACAATAGTGATTGGTCTCATTCAACACAATGACGAATCTACATAGAGATGGGAGGTTGAACAAATAGCTTCGTGGTGCAACCAGAGTAATTTTGAACTAAATACACTCAAAACCATAGAAATGGTGGTGGATTTTAGAAGAAAACCTCTTATACTGCCACCTCTTACAATACTAGACAACACAGAATCAACAGTAGAGTCCTTCAAGTTTCTAGGTTCTATCATATCTCAAGACTTAAAGTGGACACCTAACATCAAAAATGTCATCAAAAAAGCTCAACAAAGAATGTTCTTTTTGGGCCAACTCAGAAAGCTCAAACTGTCCAAAGAGCTGCTGATTCAGTTCTACAGAGGAATTATTGAGTCTGTCATCTGCACCTATATAACTGTCTGGTTTGGCTTTGCAACCCAACAAGACAGACACAGATTTCAATGGATTATTAGAACTGCAGAAAAAACAATTTTTACCAACCTGCCTTCCATTGAAGACCTGTATACTGCATGAGTCAAAAAGAGGGTTGAGAAAATATCTACAGATATCTATACAATATCTATAAATTGTTTCAACTTCTACCCTTAAAACGAAGCTATAGAGCACTGCACACCAGAACAACTAGACACAAGGACAGTTTTTTCCCGAATGCCCTCACTCTGCTTAACAATTAATTCCCACAACACTGTCAAACTATTTACTAAGACTGTATTACTCTTATTCTTCCCATCCTTCCTATTACCTATCTCCTCCCACTTATGACTATAACCACGTAGCTTGTATTTTTACGATTTATATTGTTCTGTTTGGTTCCTAGTATGATTTGATTGCTTATTAGTAACCTATGACTATCACTAAGTGTTGTATCTTATGATTCTTGATGAATGTATTTTTTTGTTTTTTTCCCTTTTATGTACACTGAGAGCATATGCACCAAAGACAAATATTTTGTATGTCCAATCACACTTGGCCAAAAAAGAGTTCTGTTCTGTTCTGTTCTGTTCTGTTCTGTTCTGTTCTGTTCTGTTTTGTTCTGTTCTATTCTATTCTATTCTATTTAACAGGATAGTAAATAATGATACATCATTTAGATATATATATAGATATATATATATATATAAGAAGAACGTGAGTGAGGGTTTGATTTGGTGCTAGAATTCTGGTTAAATTCTTCGCAATTTTGAAATGACAATAATATGCTTCAGGTGTAATGAAAGATTATTTACAACCAATATTGTCTTCAGAGCATAAAAAAGGAAATTCTTTTGTGTCTAATAAGCTTTTTATTTTGTCAATTGAAAAGTTGGACAAAGAAATTATATGAAGAAGAATTCAACTCAATGTTTCTAAATTTGTAGTTTGAAAATTTCTATATATCTATATTCTTTGAAAAGCAACACAAAATTTAGTCACAGTTTCAGTCAGTAAAATATAGTAACTGGATGAGAAAGTTCAATTGTAACAAGACTCCCAAAGATCCTGAAACAATTTTGCAAAATGATTATATGAAAACTGTGTAATAATATGGTCCAAAGATCACTTCCCAATAGAAAACAATATATTTATTGAGTTTATAGCAATGATTGATGAACAGAAATTGCTACGAGATCCCAGACTTCACTAACTTTCCTCATTCCACAATGCTTTTCTCTTAGGAACAATAGCAGAAAATATTGTTTACTTTCCTCCAAGTTGAGAAGTTTCTTTAAGAGTTAAGCTTGAAATGACAATGCTTCCAAACAGAAATTTCAAAGAATCAAAATATCTGCAACCAAGCCAGCTGCCTCCAATGTATAGGTGCTATCCAAAACTAAGAGAAATGATGTGTTTAGGAGAAACAAACTATATTGAGAGAACAGTACAGGTAATCCTCGATTTACAACTCCAATTGAGCCCAAACTTTATGTTGCTAAGTGAGAAATTTGTTAAATGAGTTTTGCCCCACTTTATGACTTTTCTTGCCACATTTGTTAAGTGAATCACTGCAGTTGTTAAATTAGTAATGATTGTTAAGTGGTTTCCTCATTGACCTTGTTTGTCAGAAGGACAGAAAAAGGAATCACATGACCCCGGGATGTTGCAATAGTCATAAGTATCAACCAGTTGTCAAGCATCTGAATGTAAATTGCGTGACCACGGGGATGCTGTAATGGTCATATGTATGAAAAATGGTCATAAATCCCTTTCTTCAGTGCTGTTGGAACTTTGAATGGTCGCTAAATGAACTGTTGTAAGTCAAGGACTATCTGTATAGAGAATCAGAGATCACAAAAAAGAGAAGCGAAGGAAAGACACTGACGATACTGAAACAGTAGTTATATAAGCAAGAAACAACTGAGGACTAAAATAGAACGAGTTAGCCTTTAATAGGCTGGCCTGTCTCCAACATTCAACAATCTCAGGTGTATCTTGCTGGATCTGAGTTACAGTTTTGGCAGCCCCAACCACTTCTGCAAGCCTCAGAAACTGGATAAGTTTTTAAGTTCCCTACTCAATATCCATAAAATATTTAAATTATTATTTTAAAAAAAAATCCCTGAAAACAAGAAAAAGAATAAAGTTGTTTGTTTCAGATGCATCACAGCCATAATATTAATTTCCCAATGAAGGATGTTCGAAAGAGCAAATCATTATGATTACTTGTTATTACTAATTAGATTTCATTTACCTTTAGTTACTATTTAGGTGCTCCAGGCATGTCTTCTCACTTATTTGGAATTATATTGCTGTACATCTTTAGATACATCAATAAATTATCATACCTAATTAATCTCACGTAGCATTTTTAACTAGAACTCTGAGACCCCAGGGAATTTGTTATTTAAGATGGATTTTTGTTTTTAAAAAAGCCTCTTCTGTTGAAAAGGAATTTATATGTGCTGACTGCATTTTACTTAAGATATGTACTTCATTATGGTATGTGTCAAAAATTTGGAGCTTAGAGTTCTCGGCATTTGGATATGACTTGAACAATAATTATCAAAATATATATTAACTGTTGGTTAATAAGAATTCATAAGAATCAAGTTGAGAAAATGGTGCAAAACTCAAAAGAAGCTTGTTAAGTATTTAAAACCATTTCTTAAGGGTTTCTCAATCTTTTCTTGGCAGAGCCACAAGTTTCTTACGGAGTGTGTATGTATGCATATATATATATATATATATATATATATATATATATATATATATATATGATCTTGATTTACGTAGGAAAAACCTGGATGAAACAAAAATACACAAAAGACCTACGAAAAGAGAATTAA
>WNWU01013631.1:7605588-7615633 GCA_012654045.1 Ptyas mucosa | reverse complement strand
TGTATAACACTTTGGCTATTTGCTTTTTTCTGTTTATATAACTTTTATACAACCTGGTTATTTGTTTTGACTTAACATAATAATGTCTGTTGTATGAGAACTTAAAAAAGAGAATAATAATTGAAATATCTTTTTACAAAGATATTGAAAATTCAACATATTGTAAACTATAATACTGTATATTTTTAACCAATAAAAACTTTTTACAAAAAAAACCCCCATCTCTATGGTTAAAGCATCAATTAAGTTTGATCATTTGTTCTGATTAAAGCCTAATGAAATTGGGGAAGTGCTATTTCAATTGCGAGGTTCTTGGTGTTCTCTTTGTCGTTTTCTTGAAGACATTTCATTATACAAACTAGGTAAGATCATCAGCAAATATTTGAGACTCTATCGTACAAAATTAATTTTTTTTAAGAAAAAAAAACTTAGTAGAAGATGCTGGTAAAAATATTCTTATTAAGCGAAATAAAATCTAAAGCACATAAAATTTATATTTTTATTCGGGGAATTTGCTTTCCACCAAGCCAAGCAATCAGACTAAGTCTATTTTGTTCCGAAAGTACAGAAAGGAAAAGTGCTCATCTAAGGTTCACAATCCTCTTTTTAGGTTTTTTTGGCCCCCATCTTCCCATTTTGTATGTCATTTTTGCACATAGCCCCCAGTGGGAAGGAAGCAGAAGAATGAAAGCTTTGGATTTTAAAAAGATGTTTGTAAGTATCTTCTGCTCAGGCAGCAATTATAGAGAAGGAAATATATCACTTTCTTTGATAGAGCAACATGCAGTTGCTAGTTGCTTTTCTTATTGAATAAATTGTCAGCCTGAAAAAAATAATGAATAGATCTTTTCTATAAGATTCTGCAACATCTGCATTGTTGCAATGAAAAATCAGAAATTTGGAGAAGTTTCTCTGCCTGGTAAAAATGACTGTGAACTATTCTTAATCATATTAATAATAAATTAATAAATGAGCAATTTGCCTATTAAATTGGATTATTCTGTCAAAAATGTACCAGGACTAAAACACCCTAAACTTTTCATACTGATCTTTATTAGAATTATAACTCTGGAACTCAATCTGGATTGAATTTTCTTCCAACATCCAGCTTTTGTGGCTGTACAGTATCACTGGAAAGATCCATTGCTTCAAATATTCTGATCTCTGTTGTCACAGAAATAAACATATTTTTGGCATAAATTTGTCATTATTTCCTTACTTCAACACAGCGTCCAACTAATTTATTTCTAACACCATCAAACCATCACTTCAATTTCTTCTCTGTGGTTAAATGTAAGTTCACTAAGCATACTAGTGAGCATTATCTCTATCTTTTTAATATTTAATCTAGATTTTTTTTTGGTTACTTTCCAATTTCAAATTCATGCTGAGTTTTATTTCAAGTCTTATTTTCAATCAACCAACCAAAATTATCTGCATGGTCAAATTACTAGTGTTTCAACCATCAATTTTGACTCCAGCTTTATCTCTTCCAATCTTGATATGCTTATATTTGCTATGTAAGTTGAAACAGTTCTTTCTGCTCACTGTTAATAAAAGAACTAAACTAAATTGGTTGGGTATTGGTGAATTCAGTGGTGAATACTTATGTGGGAGTGACTGCTTCCACTATCTTAAAGAAGCAAGACCTACTATATTTTTCTGCGTCTAAGACACAGCTTAGTTTTTGGGGAGGAAAATAGGGGGAAAAAATCTGCCTACCAGGTATTCATCTGACTAGCGTCCTTAGTCTGGTCAGCTTCAGCACATTAGTTTGCATTAGGGAATAAAAAACAGCTTCTAAGGCACAGCTGAGAGGAAGCAGCAATGAGAAAAGCCAGCAAAGCGAGGCTGGGGGGGGGGGAGGAGATCGCTTTACTTGGCTAGCGCCTAGTTAGGGCTGAAAAAAAGCTTCTAAAGAATAGCTGAGAGTCAGAGCAAAGCATGGAGATTGCTTCACTTGCTAGCGCCTGGTTAAAGCACAGCGGAGAGTTGAGGCAAGATCGCTTGTTAGTGCCTCGTTAATGCCTTGTTAGGGCTGAAAAAAAGCTTCTAAAAAGTTACACTCGGAGTATAAGATGCACCCTGTTAAGGATATTGATGTTGTTTTACCAACCAGCAGAGTAACTGCACAAGGAAACGTTGAGAGCAATGAATAAGAAAACTGGTTTAGCAAAAGTGTACTTTATCATAGGAAAAAGCAGTAGCGTAGTCATAAACAAATCCCAAGTCTTCACCAATAAATCAGTCCAGTAAATCAGTCCACACAACTCACTCTGGTTAACAAACCACGATGGTAGCAGATCCATCAACAGATAGCAACTCCTTCACATTAGCAGCTCATAGCAGTTCAGTCACAATAGCAGTTCATAGCAGCAGCAGCAGCAGTTCATAGCAGCAGCAGCAGTTGACCAGGTTACAATACTTTGTTTAAATATATTCCCAACTAGTCATTATCCCATTACAGCATGACTCAGCAAGAAGGTAACATTTACAGCTTAAAGTTACAGTATCCATATATTGCCTGGACAACTGGTTCTAACATTATATACATCTTATAGAATCCTAACATTCTCCCCTTTGGACAGGTCAATATATTCAGTTTAGATTCTTAATCCATAGCTTTCACAACATGTTTTATGTTTTATAGCACCTTGCGCTTTGGTAAACGCATCAGCAATATTGTCTTCCAACACACAATATTCTAATGTAACCATGTTGCTTTGGATACATTGACGAACATTAAGATACCTAATGTCAGTATATTTAGTTCTAGTTTTGCCTGCTAAATTTGTTGCCATTTTTATAGCAGCTTGGTTGTCCTCATGTATTACAATTGGATAATCCATCTTTAAACCAATATCCATCATTAATTGTTTGTAATAAATCAAATCAGTGCAAACGAGTGACAAACAGGAAAATTCTGCCTCCATAGTCGAAAGACTAATATGTTTTTGACGAATTGATTTCCAGTTAATCAAACAATTGTCTAACATGATAGCTATACCCGATGTGGACTTCCTAGTGGTCACATCAGTAGCAAAACTGGCATCTGCATATGCACTTAATACTAAATCATTGTTAGGTTCTAGATACAATGCATAATGCATCGTCATCTTCAGATACCTTAATATATGTTTTGCGGCTTGCCAATGTCTATCAGTCGGCTCTGCGTTATATCTCGCTAATTGGTTTACTGCAAACGAAATATCAGGTCTTGACCAATTGCTTAGATAAGATAAACTACCTATAAGAGACTGGTAGATCTCCCTACTGAATTTAGGACTTTGGACCTCTCCTTGTTGAAAGTCCTGTGCCATAGGCGTTTTCGCTGGCTTACAGAGCTCCATGCCGTAACGCTTCAACATTTGGCTTATTTTGCTAGATTGAGATATTTTATAACCCCTAGCTGTTTGATTAATATCTAGACCTAAATAATGCCTAATATTTCCCAAACTTCTGATCTTAAATTTGGTTTGTAACTGTTGAACAATATCTATGGCTTCTTTGTCAGTTTTCGTTATTATGGCTATATCATCTGTGAACAGTAACAAAAACGATACTAGACCATTAGTTTCTCTCTTAAAGAGACACTTATCCGCTACACCTTCATAAAAACCGATCCTATTTAGCTCTTTTACAATACATTGGTTCCACTCGAACCCTGATTGTCGCAAACCATAAAGGCTTTTATGTAACCTCCAACAATCAGTGTGGTTTTGTGTTTCAACTCCTAAAGGCTTCTTCATATAGATGGTGTGTCTTAATGGAGCATGTAAATATGCTGTTTCTACATCTATATGGTTAATACTATATTTATGCTTAGCCGCCCATACTAGCATTGTTCTTAAAGTACTAGCACGTAAACTAGGAGTAAAAACTTCATCGAAATCTTGTTCAGTCTGAGAAAAACCTTGAGCTACAAGGCGAGCCTTATGGGTTACTGTACCATCTATGCTTTTCTTAACTTTGTAAACCCATCTACAACCTATTAATTTTTCACCAGGTGGCAATTTCACAGTTTCATAAACACCTAACTTGGTTAAAGAATTAATTTCCTTACTCATTGCCTCCTTCCAAGCATTTTGCTCCTTATCAGGATAAAGTTTGATATCTTCATAACTTGAAGGCTCAATGTTAATCTGGCAAACCACAGTCGCTTTATAACGATCAGGTGGATGCCTTTCCCTAGTAGATCTTCTAGGTAAAACAGGACTTACAGCAGATGATTCCTCTGACTCCTCCCCTAAACCTTCATCCTCTAAACCTATTGCCTGTTCTTCCTCCTTGATAGAGGATTTTGCATCATCTAAATCCTCAGGAATATCATCAGGAATTTGATGCTCGATACTAACAGTATTATTATCATGTCTATAGTCTGCATGCTCTAGTCTATCCCATCCTTCATGTTCTAGAAATTTAGCATTAGCACTACAGTACACACTCGTAGTTCCCTGTGCCCAAAATCTAAAAGATCTATGGTTTGATTCATAGCCAACGAAAAACATTTTTCTGGCTCTTTGTTGATCCTTTTTCCTTAAACTAGATGGAATATGTACCCAAGCTGGGGCTCCAAATGTGTGTAAATAACTAAGATTAGGTTTCCTCCCATGCCATAAGGTGAATGGAATTTCACCCGTAGAGGAATGAACCACGTTGTTTAACACATGGTTAGCACACATTGCAGCTTCACCCCATAAATTATTAGGCAAAGCAGAATCTGCTAACATAGTTCTAATCATGGCCTGTAATGTTTGACCTCTTCGTTCGATATACGAATTATGCTGTGGTCTGTACGGAGCAGACCGCTTATGCTGGATCCCTGCATCCTGCAAAAACTTTTCCAACTTTTGGTTGGTAAATTCCGTACCATTATCAGTAACTAAGCATTTAACCTTGAATTTCTGTTTCCTTTCTACAAAACGTATCCAGTTGGTAAGATGCTGGAATGTTTCACTTTTTGTTTTCATAAGATAACAAAATCCGTACCTTGAATAATGGTCAACCATGCTTAGAATGTAGCAGGCACCGCCAATGCTAGGTTTCTTGGGTCCAATTAAGTCTATAAATACTACTTCTAATGGGTTTGTAGTTTTAAAACCATTAACACGGTTTGCTGGTGTTATCCTACTCTTCTGTTGACTACAGGCATTGCAATTTAGATATTTACTACATGCTTGTAGTTTTATTCCTTCAGATAATTGTACTGTTTGTTTTAACGTTCTGAAGTTTAAATGCCCAAGCCTCCGGTGTAACAGATGAATACATTCATCATGTGGTTTAACATTATTATAAACAGACTTAGACTTAGCCATCAATACTGGGTTATCTCGTAAAACAAATAAATCATTTTCTAAACTTGCAGTAACAACTTTGCCATCTTTCTCAATAAAACACTTATCATTTTTGAATGTTACTGTAAACCCAAATTTCAGTAATGATTTAACAGATAATAAATTAAATTTTAACCCAGGAATATATAACATAGGCAATGGATCATTGCTAAATGACCAACAAGCAACACCCTCTCCTGCTGCCTTAACTTTCCAACCATTTGCAAGTTTTACATGCTGGTTACTCTTCTCTATTTTAACAAAAAAATTTCTGTTTCTAGAAATAGATTGAGAAGCACCACTGTCAACAACCCAGCAATCCTGGTTAACAGTAGTTGAATTTGATATAGCTAAATTACAGCCCTTCTTGGGTCTAATATTGTCCCTAACAGGCATTTTCATATTTTTACAATACTTAGCTATATGCCCTTTAGCCCCACAAGCAAAACAACGTTTTACAACATAGGCAGTTGAGTACATTTTTCCTTCTTTTGGTTGTTGCACTCTCAACTGATCCCTTTCTTGTCTTCTTTTGGATTCTTCCAATAACCTACCGGTTATGCCAGCCAATGTCAGGTCATCTCTGGACAAAACCTCTAACGAAGAAACATAGTCATCATAACTATAGTCTAATGAAGAAAGAATTATATAAACTTGTTGTAGTTCCGAGAAAATCAGTTCCTTTTCATGTAGCTCCTGGAAAATTCTGGTCATGGATTCCAAATGAGCCATCATATCTCCACCCTTAAGAAGATGTTGTTTAAACAATCTTCGTGTGAGATAAATATGAGCACCCACAGTGTCTCGAACATATAGTCTCTTCAACTTGGTCCAACACCTAGCAGCAGACTCTTCGCCACGAATATGGACAAGCTGCTGGTCACCCAGTGTTAGTCCAATAATGCAAAGAGCTCGTTCATTGTCACTGTTAAACTTGGTTATCTTCTTTGCATCTTCTTCATCATCAGGATTCCATGCTGTTACATCCGGTGGATTATTAACTATGTCCCAAAGTCCTTCTCTACGCAGAAGTAGACTACATTTTGTAGACCAGGATACATAGTTTGTTCCATCCAGCCGGGTTATCATGGAAAAATTTGCTGCCTGTTCTAGAGCCATCTTCACTTGGATTGTTTATCACAAACACAGTTTGTACTATTCACATTAACTCTCAGTTTAGCTTTTAACAATCCTTGTTAGTTATGGTTGGCTCTGGGCCCATAACCCATGTTAAGGATATTGATGTTGTTTTACCAACCAGCAGAGTAACTGCACAAGGAAACGTTGAGAGCAATGAATAAGAAAACTGGTTTAGCAAAAGTGTACTTTATCATAGGAAAAAGCAGTAGCGTAGTCATAAACAAATCCCAAGTCTTCACCAATAAATCAGTCCAGTAAATCAG
This sequence comes from Ptyas mucosa, assembly GCA_012654045.1. NCBI lineage: Eukaryota > Metazoa > Chordata > Lepidosauria > Squamata > Colubridae > Ptyas > Ptyas mucosa. The sequence goes on along the minus strand of WNWU01013631.1, from coordinate 7,608,897 downwards.
TCCACACAACTCACTCTGGTTAACAAACCACGATGGTAGCAGATCCATCAACAGATAGCAACTCCTTCACATTAGCAGCTCATAGCAGTTCAGTCACAATAGCAGTTCATAGCAGCAGCAGCAGTTCATAGCAGCAGCAGCAGTTGACCAGGTTACAATACTTTGTTTAAATATATTCCCAACTAGTCATTATCCCATTACAGCATGACTCAGCAAGAAGGTAACATTTACAGCTTAAAGTTACAGTATCCATATATTGCCTGGACAACTGGTTCTAACATTATATACATCTTATAGAATCCTAACACACCCAAATTTTCAGCCTCTTTTAGGGGGGAAAAGATGCGTCTTATACTCCAAAAAATATGGTAACTGCTATGGAAAATTTTTGTCCTGTTCACTTGTAGAGAAGGTGATTGACTTACAGTTCTAGAGGGCCCTGAAAGACATGCTGCTGTTAATGTGATCAGACCTAATTCTCTGACAAAGTTTCTAATGCTGGGAAATGTGGAAGGAAAGAAAGGAGGATGGCCAACAGCAAGAGGGATGGGCAGACGTTACAATGGTGATTAGTGCACCACTGGAAGATTTGAAAGACCAGATTAAGGACAGATCATCATGGAGAAAATCTATTTCTTCAGTTGCTAAGAGTGGACAATGATTTGATGATATAAAATCAATCAAAATTAATCAATATGGTTGTAGCTGTGTTTTCATCTTTGTACACTGCCCAGAATCACTGTTGTGAGATGGGCAGCCATATTAACCAAATAAGTAAGTAAGTAGGCAAATAAACAAACAAACAAACAAACAAACAAACAAACAAACAAACAATATTTTATGGTAAAGAATGTTGCACTTTATCCAAGGCTATTAATGGCAAGATCACAACCAATTGAAATACTGTGGAATGGTAAACTGATGTCTTACTTAAAAGCATCAGTTGGTAACATATTAAATTTATTGATTAAAGTTTGCAACTGCAAAGACCATGAATTCCAGCATCAACTCAAATATGGTATATATATATATATTTTCTGAGTGTTCTGTTACCGAGAGTAAAAGAACTAGAATATGGATCCAGCAAGCAGATGTCCCCTCTTCCTGATGCACAGCGATATTAAAAGGCATGATTCTACTGAACTTTATGTCACATTGATTGGTTTCACAAACCTGATAATCTGCAATATAATTTGTCTGAAGCTTGCTCAATCTATTTTGTGAATTCATTTATTATGTTTTGTAAACCATAGTTACGTAGCATATATGAATCAAGACAGTGCAGCAAAACATGGTTTAATAAATTGTGGCTTAGCCAACTACAGTCCCCAATTTTAATTTAAAAGAAATTTCCTGTAGATATGAATCAGATCAGTGGTGGGTTGCTATCGGTTCTCCCCGGTTTTTGTGAACCGGTAGTGGAAATTTTGAGTAGTTTGGAGAACTGGTACATACCACCTCTGCCTGGCCCCACCCCCAATCTATTCGCTGCCTCCCTTTCCAGCCAATCCAGCTGATTGGCTGGAAAGAAAAAATCAGAGCTCACTTGATAAAGAAAAAAAAATAAGACACTTTAGCTTTAAATTGAGAAGCCAAGAAGCCTCCCAACTGATCGGTTAGAACCGATCCGCTCCTTGTAAACCGCTCGGTGGTGGTAGATTGTCAATTGAGGCCAAGTTGCCTAAAAGCAGTTTCCGATGTTCTCGGTGGTGGCAGAGCAGTAAAAAACTGTTTAAACTCTTTCCGCGGCATTTCAAAGGGCCACGCTACAGCTGATCAGCAGTAAAAGGCAATGTGGTAGTAGACCAGTGCACTCCAAAAACAAATGGGTAGACTGGAATGTTCCAAAAACAAATGGGTAGATCGGTACAGCTCTGCAAGCAGTTAAAAGCCTGGTAGACCAGTACCTCTGCTAAATCCTAAAGAATTGTCACATGACCATCAAACCACACCCACAAAATAAGCCACACCCACAGAACCGGTAGTAAAAAATATTAGAACCCACCCCTGGATCGGATAGATATGTGTGTGAAAGCTAAATGAGTGTTTGTCAATTTTCTCAATCTAATTTGCTACTTCTGCTATGAATGTTAAAAAGTTACCTTTCTAAAAATAATAAGCAAATACTTTTGAAAATGTCACTGTTTATAATTCACTAGTAAGAAGGCACTTCAATTAACAACAAAAAAAATTCCCTTAATTTATAACATTGCTCCTTTTCAGAGCTCTATATTTAATACAATTAGGGTGGAGTAAAGATAATCAAAGCAAGAAAGGTTATAGAAGCAAATTATGCAATTCATAGTTTTAACATTTTTGAAAAGATAATGAGAAAGAACCCAACTCCTGTATTCTTGCACATTCTCTAGAAGATTGAGGTACGTTTCAGTTTATTCCCATTATCTACATTAAGAACCCATCAAAGGGCGTTCTTTGAAAAATAAATACTGAATGGCATATTTTCTATTTAGACTTGCCTGTCCCTTCCTTTTTAGTATGAAGGATATGAAATGTTAAGAGACCGTCATCCTTTCCTCCTAATCAGTATGATAAGCAATTTAAACTTCCTCACTAATTTGTGACTATGAGAAAAATCAATACAGTATGCAGTGAAATTACTGAGTGTTCAAATTCCGTATCAATTATTGATCATATGCAAGAATGAATAGGAACAGCAGGGGGCAACAGTTGGTTGTCATTGAACAAAGCCAGCACATTTTCTTGCAAAAAGGCAAAGATACATTTAATGGAAGCTTCATAGGAACTTCAATCGTTGATTGTGACAACCAGCATGAAAACAAAGCTCTTTTACAGACAATCTACTTCATACATAAGTAAAGTCTGTGTTGTGTATTAATATTGTAGTTTATAATTATAATTATCACATAAGACCATCTTCATAGTCTGATTTAAATTTAAATTTATTTATTTATTTAAATCAACCATTATATTTTAGATCTTTTTCTTACCGGGCCCAGGGTAGTTTTACAAGCTATAGCACATCCTGAATATGTTCTCTGTAGGCAATCATTTGTATTATCAAGATGTTCTGCCAAGTATGATGTAACCTGATTCATGTGTTTTAGAAAGCTATGATTTGTTTAATCATGATTTACTGGCAAAGATAGAATGGGCAGTGTTCATATACAGAAATTCTTGACTTTAAAGTAGAGTAGAGTAGAGTAGAGTAGAGTAGAGTAGAGTAGAGTAGAGTAGAATAGAATAGAATAGAATAGAATAGAATAGAATAGAATAGAATAGAATAGAATAGAATAGAATAGAATAGACTAGACTAGACTAGACTAGACT
>WNWU01013631.1:7466482-7605488 GCA_012654045.1 Ptyas mucosa | reverse complement strand
TAGACTGAGGATAATATGTATGTAACATGTCATCATTGGAAATGCAACCATCTCAAAATTGAGTGTCTTAGAGGCACCCATAAAGTTATATCCAAAGCAAAATACAATAAGAAAACTAAGAAAAGTAATTGTAACCAAGTAATAGTGGCCAATTCCAATAATAATAATAATAATAATAATAATAATAATAATAAGAAGAAGAAGAAGAAGAAGAAGAAGAAGAAGAAGAAGAAGAAGAAGTTGCAATAATGGATTCGCCTAGGCCTTATGCCCAAGTTTTCACGAACGTCTGAAATACTACAGGTTTTTAATTTTTTTGAAACCACAAAGACAATTTGTTAAAGTAAAAGGTGCTGATTGAAAGATATTATGCAGTTGTTGTTTTTTTTAAAAGTCCATCCTCATCCTGGAAAAGGTGAAAGATGTTAATTATTTGGCTGGTACAAAAGGCATTCTGGAAACTCAGGTTCTGCTTTTACAGAGAATCCTATTAACCTCCAATTGGTACTCAATGTTATCTATTCTTTTAAGTCTGGCCTATTCATAGCCAAAAGTAAAAAGAAACCTAGTTGAAAGATAAAATTCTAGCTTAGATTTTGTAGAATAGCTCCAGCTTGGAGGATTGTTTTCTGCCAATAGAAGGGATAGTAGATTGATGGAGAAAAATTGGTTTTTAAGTCTACAGTAACTGATTGTCAATTTTCAAGGCATATCTTCTAACGAGGGTATCCCCATTTCAGGTTTAAACACAGTGTTAGTCACGCATCGTAGTGGCAAGAATAGCTCTCAATAATTTCATATACTTTGTGGCACAGATGCTTATCTGTGCTCTATATATAATCTGGACTAATGTTTTGGCTTTCAAGAATTTAAAAGTGATAGGAAATATATATCTACCTCTGGAAAAAAGAAAAATAATTGATTAGTCTGTTTTGCTTACTAAAGCGGATGATAGTTTTCATTGTTCTTCTAAGACCATTTGGAGTATGGGATACAATGGGAATATTATCTGCATACAAAAGAATGGGCCTCTTTTGGACAGTCAGTTTTGGAACATGGAAATCCAGGTTGTTAAGGATTGTTGCCATCAAGTTCATGTACAGATTGAAGAAAGAAGGTGCCACAATGCATCCTTGGTGAATTCCTTTCTCTATAGTTGTTCTGTCTGAAGAGTCTGAGTGGAGAGGCAAGAGATTACTATCATGTTAATAGTTCTGGGTAAAGTGACACAGAACAAGTATGTGATAAAGACTTGATCAATTCACAAAAACAGGAAGATGAAACATTGTTGAGCTTTCAAGTTTCTGTTACAGCAGCAGTAGCAATAGCACTTAGACTTATATACCGCTTTATAGTGCTTTACAGCCCTTTCTAAGCAGTTTTACAGAGTCAGCCTATTGCCCCCAACAATCTGGGTCCTCATTTTACCCACCTCGGAAGGACGGAAGGCTGAGTCAACTTTGAGCCTGGTGGGATTCGAGCTGCCAAATGGCAGGCAGCCGGTAGTCAGCAGAAGTGGCCTGCATACTGCACTCTAATGACTGCGCCACCGAGGCTCTTATCATAAGCCATATCAATAAGATGGAGTTCTAATACTTCTTGTATCTTGTTTCCTGTTTTACCTTGAAAGATGGACAGCATGTGCCTTCAGGTCAGCCTTGATTTCTGACAACTGCCTGGAATAATCCTTGCAGTTTTCTTGGCAATATGTTCAGAAGTGGTTTACCACTGCCTCCTTCCTAGAGCTGAGACAGACTGATGCAGAGTCATCCAATAAATCCTGGTTTAATATTTTGAGAGAATTCTACCTTATGCTTGTACAGGTTTTTATATGATCTTTGAATTGATAAAATAGTAAGGCAATTCATGGGGCAAAGAAGAGTGGCTGTGCATACACATGTATAGGAATACCTAGGAACAACCTGCAAAAACACCTTGAGTCTTCGGAGAAAAGCGGCATACAAGTTGAACAAATAATTAAATAAAAAAAAAAACAGCTATACACATCTGGAAAACATGCAGCCGCTTTACTGAATCAGAGTCAAACTTTTGTTATGTATTCCTGTGCTTTGTAAGGCACTTCCTTCACAAAAAAATTCCACAGCTCTATTAGGTATGCTAAATTGCACCCTACACTAATAATCAGTAATGAAACTTGTTCTAGCAACCAAGTCTGAGATTTTTTTCTAACAGATGAAGAGCTCTTAAAAATGTATGAAAGTATTGCTCTTTCATTGATCTGAGCTGTTTGTATTGAATAATAGCAATAATAATTCTAAGATAAGTTCAAGTTTCTGATCGGAAAATATTAGTAGAAAATGTTCACATTTCATGATGCAGTATAAAATTATTCAGCAACTGGTATAAATAATTAAGTCCCTGGACTATTCCATAGAAACTAAGGACCAAAATTTTATTTATTTTTATTTATTAATCAAATTTACACACTCACTACATCACTATCTAAGTAACTCTGCATGGTTTACAAATAAAAAAAACAACATCCATAGAAAAGTAAAGTTAAAAAGACAGGAGGTGCCCTCAAACCACCAATCATCCCCATGGTTGCATAATATTATTAGATCTCCATGCTAATTGACCATATTCAAGCTTAGTGCTTAGTTCATGTTCTGATTTGAAAGTTAATCGAGATTAGAAATAATACATATGTAGAAACCATATTAATCATAGGCAGCACAGTACTAAGTTTGATTTAGGGATGGGATATTTGAAAATCTTGCTGCTATCACCTTAAAAATGATGAATAAAGAAAGTAGTTTTCTATTGAAGATGTCAATAACAATTTTGAAACTTGCTCTAATTAAAATGTAATCTATGTTGTTAGCCATTTTTAATGCAGTCAAAATAGATGACCTTTTCATATTTGTAAAATAAATCAACTGCCGTTATTGATCAGGGGACAAAATATTATCAGATACTAGTGATTCATTGTTACTGATTATCAATAGCTAGAAATAGCTTATCAGTATGGCATTTAATAATATATCTGTATTTTTTGTGTTTGTTGTATAAATGTAAATTTTAAGGCTGTCATAGTTGTTTAAATATAAAAGATGATTAAAATAACATAGATAGAAAGACAGACAGACAGACACCATCTAATCCTGAGGAAACGATTCCTTTAAATTTGTCCAATTCAATGCATAATTTTAGAAAAGCTCAAAATGCTCCTTCTTCCTCTCTCCAACTTTCTTTAGTTTTTCACTTGCCTTCTTTATAAAGAAATAGCTAGTTAAAACTTTCTCTGAGTATTAGAATGCAAATAACATGGCGATTAAATTTGACTTGCCTCATATTTTGTGTATGTTGATTTTAAGAGTTCATAGTTTTGCTGGCTTATTCTTTGAAATCTAATCCATGTAATATAGCTAAAAAGTAATCTTTAATTTTAGGGTCTAATATCTAATTTTACATCAGTGATGCAAAATTCCAGATGACCATTAGGTGACAAATGAAGAGAGATAGAAAACTCCAAATGTTTGGTGCCATGGATTTTTGCTTGGATTTTTGCAATGGCGTTCAAGTAGCCTTATCTAATTTGTTCATAACAAATAATGTTTTCCAGTGGCATGCCTTGTGATTAACATTCATTTTTGTAGTGAAAACAAAATAAAACAACGGATCCAAAATTCTAATCTTTTTCTATATCTCTTCTCACTATCTTTTTATTTTCACAGAAACCAAAGTAGGAGGGTTTTCATTACATATCAATTTACAACTCAGAAATCAGGAATTGATCAATGCAAAGTCTTTAGCATTTTGCAAGTTATAACACATCTCTCTTTCATCATTCTCTGGCAAAGTGGTAGATGTTATGCAAAGCATGTGGTATGCTTTCACAAATAATTTCTATGGAAAACAGTAGTAGTCAGGCAGTGATACAAATCCAAGGTCACCTCATTACTAAAATTTGTTCCAGTTGTCATTAGACATATCACACTGTGTCAGTCAAATCAGGAAAGAAATAAAAGATACGAGACGTAACACCAGTGATTAGAAATGAAAAATACTATCACATTCCAAGAATATTCTCACTGAATGAAGAATAGGTGCACAGTTTAAGAGTCTTATGTATCTGTATTTGTAGCATCTTTGTTGTCCGGATCTTCTGCCAGTTCCACACCATCATGTTATAAATTTTTCACTTTTATAAAGAAAAACATTCCCCTGCCCTCCATGGTGCCTAGGGAAGTAACTTATCAAGATTGTACCTCTTCTTTGGTGTAGGAAAGGTCACATTGACAGAAGACCAAGAAGAAAAGCTACAGAATTCTATATGGATAGTGCGTAGTTGGAGCTTTGTTAAGCCCTTCAGCTGCAAAGCCAATCAAGAAAGTGACATTTACACCAATTTCCTTTGATGAGTTTTAACTTCAAGAACTGGAGGTTAGTGTACATAATTTTGAGAAGTGAGATATGGACCCTACAGTCTTTTTTATTCACAAATTCATTAAGGAAGGGTCTCTTTTGAATTTCTTTTTCTTAGGCTGATTGCACAGAATTTTTAAAATAAATCAATTACAATCCCAACAACCAACCCTTTATGTTCAAAGATGGTCGGTCATCTTTCTTGACCCATTTCAACATTGCTTCTCACAGGTTTGTTTGAGAAAATGAGAGGTGTTTTGGATAACCTTAGACATCTTTTCTCCATCATTTAGTCTAAATTTAGAGCTTAGGAAGGTATTTCTGAAGATTATTATTGTTGTTGTTGTTGTTGTTATAATTATAAATATAAAAAGATAATCTGATTCAAGGTCCCTTGGGTGATTATATAAGCACCCAAGGGACCTTATAAGAATAAAACAAAGTTTTAAAAAAGCAATATATTCAATGCAATAAAAACAAAGGCAATTCGGTCAATTTGATAAAAGTTTGATGAAAGAGATGCATTTGTACCATTTTCTTAACTATTGGGAGAATGCGGGCCTAACTCATTATCTTAGGAAAAACTTGAGTCACAGAGGAGAAAACTTTCTTTCATTCTACCACATAACTGAACTCATACCAGCAGGAACATCTTCAAAATGATTCTCTTGCTGATCTAAGTAACTGGACAGATTCATAACAGAAAAGCCTGAACTAGCTGAGGATTTTGAGAATGGAAGCCCAACCCATCTGTCGATAAAAGAAAACTGATATAGATCCATACAAGTTCAGATGCCTTATAAAGAGAACACTACAAAAAGTTCAACAGTACAAAATTACAATTTCAAAAGTTAATGAACAGGCTCCAAACACCAGATGTTGCACTGGTTTGCTCTTAGAGATAGAGTTGGTCTTAAAAGCGTGTGTTTTAAGACTACCATCCATAAATAGAATATTTAAAAGTACTTCTTCTACTTAAATGTGTCTGTCTGAGACATATATATTGAGTCCAAAGGTCTTTCAGTACGATGTCATTTTGTGAGAGCTTGGTCTTAAGAAATTGCTAACAAATAACAGGAAAGGACAAGCAATAAATACATAATTCACATCATTTTAGGATAATGGAATGCATATTCTAATTATAGAGCAGCAGGTATTCCCTCTTCTTACCAATATTAGCCTATAACTCTTTAGGCCATATTTTTCATTAGAATGTCACTTACTTTGAATGGGATTTGATACCTACATTACTTGATAGCATTTGGGATAGATGAGTATTTTTCATAACAATGTCAAATTCTCTAAGTTCTTGTACAGTGGAGAGAATACAGATATAAATGCAGCCAAAAATTAATGAAACACATGTGGTCTCACAGATCAAATCTGGTATGGTTTCAACCATATATACTGAAAATCATGGGATCTCAAATTTTAATGCTTTAAGATTCAGAGATCTAATGTAAAACAAAACATATTACAAAACTTCTACAATAATCCACATACGTGAAGAGAGAGAGAAAAAAACACTTAGCACACACAACCATGATGCTGCAAACCCCATTAAAACATAGAAACATTTTATATTATTGTATATGTCTTAAATAACTTTCCGGGTACTATACAAGAAAATAAATAGCTTCTCCTTTTCTTTTTAAAGTAATTTTATCCTCCCTGTATTCAAAAGAAAATAACATCCTGCAATGGTCAGCTCCACCTAAATCAATTCTGAGAAATTGTTTTTACAGGAACATTGTTTTTCAAAATTGCTGTCACAGATTAATTGACCATGAAATATAAATAAACATCCTGTTATATCTTTCTTGTTTAAATGAATGCACAACAGAATCTAGTGCAAAACTTCGTATTCTTAGTTACAGATTAGAAACGGTAGCAAAAATAAAATGTGAAAAACGGTCATAAGTCACTTTTTTTGGTGCCATTGTAACTTTGAATGGTCATTAAATGAACTGTTCTAAGTCAAGGATGGAATGGCACAACTTACCACAGCCAACTTGCTGCAGCCAAATCACTATGGCCAACTCACTGTCGGACAATTCGCCATGGGACAACTTGCCACAGGATAATTTAATAATTCAATTTAATTATTTAAAATGCATTAAAATTTATTTTAATTTTTGTCATTCACATTTCATTCTGTTCCTCTTTTTTCATCCTTTTAAAAATGATTTTATTTTATTTATTCAATTTATAAACCGTCCTTGTCCTGCTGGACTCAGGGCGGTGTACAGCCAGAAATAAAAAACAATCAATACAAAAATTTAAAATTTAAAAGAATTATAAATTTTGGCCATAAATTTAAAAGTCTCATAGCTAAAACCCAGTTTAGACAATTTAAAAAATCCAAAATCTTAAAAAAAAAGGGGGGGTATGCCAGCCCTGCGTGTTGGAAGAGAAAAGTCTTTAGGGCACGGTGAAAAACCCAGAGATCTGATATCCTGCATATCTCTGGAGGCAGGTTGTTCCAGAGGGCGGGTGCTGCCACAGAGAAGCCCCCCCCCCGGGGGTCGCCAGCCGACATTGCCTGGCCGATGGCACCCTGAGGAGTCCCTCTCTGTGGGAGCGTACTGGCCGGTGGGAGGCTATTGGCGGCAGAAGGCGGTCCCGCAAATACCCAAGTCCAAGCAAATACCATGGAGCGCTTTAAAGGTGGTAACCAACACCGGGAGCCAATGCAGCTCACGCAGGACAGGTGTCACATGGGAGCGCCCCATCGCTCCCATAATCCCCCATGCGGCCCCATTCCGCACCAGTTGGAGCCTCCGGGTGCACCTCAAGGGAAGCCCCATGTAGAGAGCATTACAGTAGTCCAGGCGGGAAGTGACGAGTGCCTGAGTGACCGTGCGTAAGGAGTCCCACCATTTTATTCCACCATTTCTTTGATATTAGTGTAGCTCTTGTCCCATAGTGAGTTATTCCACAAAGTGTTGACTATGGTGAGTTGTCCGTGGATATTTGGCTGAGGCAAGTTGGCAAACTGGCTGTGGAGAATTGTCATAGACTCCTCACAACACGGGGGGGGGGGAGTCTGCTTCTGGCTCACTGCTGCTTAAGAAGGAGGAATCCAGAACAAATCTTCATAGACTGATGGGATAGATAATTCTTTCTGGAGAAGATGGTCACAACAAAACTTGAACTCAAACCACAAGATTCTTGGTAATAACCAGAATCTTGAACTGAACCAGGAAACAAATTGATCACTGATGCAATGCAATATTACACCAGTTGGAATATTGATATAACTCAAATGAAGCAATTTTCAGCCATCAGTATATGGACCATTGCATTTTGCATCAGCTGACACTTTTGACTATCTTAGGAATAGCCTCCAGAAGAGTGTGCTGAGGTTATTCAGCATCAAAGTAGTAATGGTAGGGATGTCACTGCAGCCTACTATTCTGAAAAGGGCCATAAAAAGCTGAAGCTTCACTAGGTACAGAATCCATTTATTAGCAAAAAGACTTTGAATTCTTCTTCAGGGAAATGCAGTCCTATCCAAAGTTAGCACAGGAGGTAACTCACATTTCTGCACAAACAGCAATATTATCTTGCTGGGATTCAACATTTGGTAAGAGTATCCAGAAACATCTCCCCCCTGTATCGAAGTCTGGCCACTGCCTGGAAGGGATTCAAATAATCTACTACTTCCTACAGGAACCTTTCCATCTGCAATTCAACTATCTTCTCCAGAATCTTCCCTAAAAAGGAAATTTAAGACTTCATAACATGTTTTCTAACATGGGTGAAAGAATGAACAGCCTTTTAAAGTAGGGACATATCAGTGCCTTTTTGGGGAGGCAGGCACTGTTTTGTAAAAAACAAAACAAAACATTGATCACTTTCCAAATTTAGCCATTTAATTTAAGTCAATGATGACTGGCTTATCAGAGATTAAAGGAAAGGGGAGACTTCCGGTTCCGGTCCTGCGGGCGACGGACACTGATCGGACTAGCTCTGGCCCCAGTGTCTGATCCCCCCCATCTGGAGGCCCTTTGGGCCAAACGCCCCATTTTTGGGGGCATTTGCCGTTTGAGGGCGGCTCGCCAGGGGTCCCCTGCCTCACATCCAGGGGCCGGGAGGCCGATGCTGGCGCGCCCGAGGCTCCAGAGGGGGTGGGAGGCGATCGGCGGCCTTTTCTGAGGTCGCGGAGGTGCCACAGCGCCTGAGGGGACCAGCGTTTATTTACAAAGCACAGCGGACCGAGCTGATTCACCGGTGACTTGAGCAGGCATCCTAGAGGTGAGAGGGGGGGTTGGAGTTTCCCCCCCCTTGTAGCTGGAAAGGTGCCATGGCTGACAAGTAGGGGGAAAGAAATGGAAGGAAACCCCTTACTTTGTTGACTTTTCTTCTGAGGATGGCTTTATCAGAATTTGTTGGAGAGGTCTGGTGGCCTCTCTTCCCGGTGGTGAGCTATGGCGGCGGTCCGACTTCCTGCTTCTTTATTTATGATTGAAGACAACATTCTCCTCTAAGGCTTCCTGTTTGACCTACTCTATACTCCGGACTCGTTGCTCCTGTGAGCGCCCACTGGTGGATATTTGAAAAATTACACTGACTGTCAATCCCTCTTTCTTCTCTGGAGGTTTGTCTTTTGATTTCTCATCTTCTATTACTGCAAGATGGCTAAGGGTCATAAATCAGCAGCAGCTGACATGGAAAATTTTTTGGAAAGACTGGCGAAATTGGATCAGAAGTTGGACAAGTTGGATGATTTGCAAAAAGGATTATCTGAAATTAAATCTGAAATGACACTTATGAAAAAAGATTTAAATGATGTTCAACAGCTGGCAGAGCAAAATAAGAAGAAGATGGGGGGTCTGGAGGGGGAGGTACAGGCACTCCAGAGGGTGGAAGAAGGGAGAGGAAATGCAATGCTAACTTTACAATTGGATAAGATGTCTTATTTTCTCAGGTTTCAAAACGTGGAACAATTTGACCAAGAAAATTTGAGAGAAGTGATGGTTAAAATGTTGGGTGAATTTCTAGAAAGAGATTTGGAGTCCATTGGAAGGGATGTGGATTTGGTGTATAGAGTAAACTCACAATTTGCAATTTTACATAGTTTACCAAGAGAGGTTCATATTAAATTTGTAAGAAGGGAACTGAGAGATGAGATATTGAGAAAACAAAGACTGGGGGCGCTGGTGTACAGGGGCAAGGAGGTCACCATCCTGAAGCAGATTCCCAGACAGGTACGAGAATCAAGGAGAAAATATTATTTTTTATCAAACAAGCTGTACCTTAAGGGAGTAGGTTTTAGGTGGTTGATTCCGGAGGGTTTGATGATTTTTTGGGAGGATAGTAAGAAGAAAATTAATAACGCAGCAGAAGCTAAGGCTTTTTTTGACCAACATAAATCCTTCCTAGATGGAGAAGATACAGGAGCCGAAGAGGGGGAAGTATTAGATGATCAGGGAGCGGGGGCGGACGGAGCTGTGGCAGCCCTGGGGGAGGGGGGAGGCCAGACCATGGTTTTAAGAGCTAGAACCAGGAAATGAAGAAAGGAGGGGAATTCATTATTTAATGTCTTTTACTTGACATCTTTTTTTCTCTCTCTCTTTTTATTGTATTTTGTATAACACTTTGGCTATTTGCTTTTTTCTGTTTATATAACTTTTACACAACCTGGTTATTTGTTTTGATTTAACATAATAATGTCTGTTGTGTGAGAACTTAAAAAAGAGAATAATAATTGAAATATCTTTTTACAAAGATATTGAAAATTCAACATATTGTAAACTATAATACTGTATATTTTTAACCAATAAAAACTTTTTACAAAAAAAAAAGAGATTAAAGGAAAGGGGATTCTCAAATAGTGCAGTAAACACATATTAGTATTTGGCATTTAGATATCAGATTGAACCGGAAGAACTTCTGATGAGCATAGAAAAGACTTTTTTGAAAGATCAGCAAGATTAATTGCTATTTTCCCCAGCATTTACTAAGATTTTTTTCTTCTTCTACCAAACTTTGTTATAATGACGTATTTTCCCCTTATACTGAAGAAATGCTTCATCACAATCTAGCAAATTACATCTGTCTAGAACTCCATTACTCCAAAAGAAAGGAAATAGTTAAAAAATAGACATTTTTAAAAATCTCATAGAGGATTACAATTGCTGTGAGTCGTTCAGAATTATGTACTTAAAATGGAAAACTACATAAATTAAAATAATAACCAAACTTACAAATCAGTTATATCTACTGGTTTCTTCTTCCCAAAATTGCTACAGAATGTTGATAGACTTCGGAGGACCTTCAAAAGACTCATGCTAAACCTTCAGGGACAAATTCACTGAGGTCTAATGGCCCTTCTCTCTGCTGAAGACAGCATGTTTTAAGGTCCACTGTCTTCCTAGAATTCTGTGTAATTTACAATTTGCCCATTTGAAAACCTTTATAGCAGGAGAGAAACTATGACACCATAAAAACAGAAACAGACCAGAAATTAAGCAAGTGCATTTTATGATTTGATGTTATTAAATTTAATACTTCATTACTAACCTGATGAGTACCTTGGCAATAATTCAGTAATTTAGAATCAAAGACCATTTTAGACTCTAGTGATGCCAAAGTGATCAAGTTGATTAAAGCAAAACTCCTTGTTGACTAGACTGAATGGATGGTTTTAACATCTGCCTATGTAACAGGGATTATTTTAATGAACAATAGAGTACTCTTTAGGAAGAAAAGCTGATGAAGTATCAACAACAACAAAAACAAAACAAATTGCTCATCGGGAGGATTATTTTCAAAAGTAATTCTTCTCCTCTCTCATCGGAAGTTCTTTCAATTTTTTCTTCCTTGGGACAGTTGGGTGATGGATGACTCAACTTTAATTCCCTATGAAACAATGAAGTAGCTGAAAGATACAACTGAAGTGAGAGAACTAAGCAATATTCCTTTTATGAAAGTAATACATTTAGTCATGTCCAGGCCTTTGTAACCCTCATGGATTCCTTTAACACAATATTGCTATATCCAAAAAGCTTACTGACAACGTTGTAGAAAATTTTGAACAGATTTTATTTCGAAGTGTTACAACACACCAGCACATGAGTAGTTTAATAACGTCAAATTCACAGGGGAAATTCATCCACCTGAATAGGCCTGCTGCTAAAGTTTTTCAAACCACATTTCTGACAATACTTACAAAACAGAGGAGGGTCACAGGGGATTGTCCCTAGACCAATGTGTCCTAACCAAGCTTCCAAACTTTCCAATAACTCTCTTTTTGTCTGCCCAGCAGAATTTTCAGTGGATTTGTGAACTTTCCAGAGGAAAGGCAAAAATATCACACTCTTTCAGATAATGTAAAGCACACGTTAGAGTCAAAGTAAAAACTTAAAAAGCCTCCCCAATCCAATGCCATCTTTATTTTAAATAAAGTACATCTTGTTTTCACTCATATGTTTACATTTCCATTTCTGCATTTGTTTCTAAATCAGGATTGTGACTTAATTCCTTGATGTCCCTTTCAGTTCAATTGTTTGTTTGTCTTACGAAGCTATTTGATATGAAGAATTTGTAAACAGTGGGTTTACAAAGGATAGCCTTGGAAAAAAAATGCAGAAGTCTGCTCAAGAGAGACCTCTTTTTATCAGCAGCAAAGGAACACTGAATATTTGGAGTTTCATTTTCTGGAAAACCGCTTTTAAGTAAGAATAAAACATCTGTAATTTAAATCTATATCTGTTTTATATTGTACTTGACTCCATTGTTCAGTTGGAAACAACCCAACAATGCTCTCAGCACCACAGCTTGTGTTTTAATTGCCAATGGAATAGTAATTTCATTTGGACTCCCCCCCCATTTGAACTTATTTTCCGAGAATAGTGAACCTGCATCAACACAAAAGCATTTACCAGCTGCTTCTGAACATATGGTGATCCTAATTCCCATCAAAGGCTATGCTTCTTTCAGAACCAGCATTTTTCCCATCTTTCTCAAATAGAATAATGATTCTACGTAGCCCAAACCAATCAAGAAATTAAGATCTGATCTCAGTTTCCTTTTCTTTCTAAAATTTTGGAGAAAAAAGAAAGAAATAATGATTTTAGAAAAAAAGTTATACAGGTAGTCCTTGAGTTATGACCATAATGGAGATTGGAATTTTTAATCGTTGAACAAAACAGTTGTTAAGAGAGACATTACATTATCAATTCATACAAATGCTTTAATCCCAGTGCTATTAATTGCAATTTTAACCCTGCCCTCTCCACAAATACTCTTTTGTCAGAATTAGGATTAGGATTAGGATCCACAAAATAATACTCTGTAGCTAGACTGAATCAGGGTATGTAACCAGATACACAGCTCCACAATTATTGCCATATCCTCAGACCTGATTTCTCAAGCTGATTCTTCAAACTCAAATCAGAAGAACCAAATAATATATTACTCAGGCATGGATAAACTATGCCATCTAGATATATCCCAAAATAAAACCTTTATTCCCTAAATGATTTCTAAAGGAGTCCTTGCAGATTTTCTTGGGTTCCAACATCATTTGGAACTAGATGTTAAAAGCACACACACACAAACTCAGATGACTACTTGAAGATGCAACAGAGGCCATAAAGAAATCCTGTTTTATTGCCCTGCAATAGACACAAGAATATGCTTTCATTTCAGTTCAATCATCTTCTTGTCAATCTGTCTTTCCCCTATGCTCCAGTCATCTCCTCACATGCTTCAGTAGTCTTGTTTAAATCGCAATTAAAAGATAAAATCTCTTCAAACTTTTTCATCACAAAATTTAAAGGTAAGCAGGGAACAAGGCATTCAGATGAAAAGTATAAAAACTGAACCCTGAAGTATTCCTTGATGCATGTGATGGCAAGGATGTCTGGCCCACTCTCAAAAGTACAAATATGTTACTCTATATGAAAACTAAGGAAGAGCACACTTTTCTTAAGAATTTTTTTTATTTTTGAATCCATTTTATGACAGATTGGACGGAGCTCCACAACATATCTGAAAAGCTCTAGCAAATTCATTGAAATATAACAAATTCATTCTTGGCTATGTTTCATATCTACATATCCCATCATATCCATATTTTTTTGGAGCAAAAGTTATAACAGAGCTAAATACTTGTAAAATTATCTGCCCAACTTGTCAGAATAAAAAACTGGGAAATAGGATATGGACTAGTTTCTATACCAGCAAACTTTTGGGTGGATATTTTTATCTTTTTAATGTTCTTTAGGTTGTTTTGTTTTAAAATGTTAAAATCGTAAGCCACCCAGAGTGCACTTGAGTTAGGTGGTTATAGATATTGAATAAATAAAACAAACAAACCCATTCTCTCTTCTTTCAATTTCAGAATCTACAGAAATCCACTATTTGCTCTTAAGCTACCTCTGGTAATGCTAAAGACATACAGAGGTGGGCTCCTGGGGATTTGGCAGGGTTTGGGCGATCCTCTAGCCAAGGATTACCGGGGTTCAGCAAACCCCCAAATGCCACCTCTGGCTGGCCACGCCCACCCCTCCCCTCCCAGGAGTCTCCATGTGGCCCGTTCATCATTCCAGGTAAGTGCAGGGGCCGTGTGGAGGGCCTGGGAAGGCAAAAAATGGGGCTACTGGAGGTTCCGGAAGTCTGGAAACAGGCCTGTTTCTGGCCTCTGGAGGGCCTCTGGGCCCCGTGGGAAGCAGTTTTCACCCTCCCGGAAGGTCAAGAAAAGCCTTCGGAGCCTGGGGAGAGTGAAAAACAGGCTTCCTGGAAGTTCTGGAAGTCCAGAAACAGGCCTGTTTCTGGCCTCCAGAGGGCCTCCGGACCTTGGGGGAAGCAGGTTTTGCCCTCCCAGAGCCTCGAGGAAAACCTCCAGAGCCTGGGGAGGGTGAAAAACACCTCCCCTGCCGTGGTGCAGGCGGCCAACTAGGCCACGCCCACCCAGCAATGAGGCAGTGAACCTGTTGCTAAAGGATCTGAAGCCCACCCCTGAAGACATATAATGGAGCTTGGCAAAATAGTAAGAGAAGGGAATCATTTTTTTTCATGCAGTTTCTTACCAGATTAATAGATATGAAATATATAACATATAGTGAGGTCATTTTTAAATTTACCATTTTGCCCAATTTTTTATATCAGAGAATTGGCAGAGTTTCTACCAATGTGAGGATTTATTTAGCATATGGCTACCAATTTAAGGGAAGATATGCCCGGAGGATTTTTTCTTTTTACACATTCCTTTCATCTAAGATTTAGTGAAAGCCTCACATTTCAGTTAACAAACTTAACCAAAGTGAACCAGAATGTTTCTCACTGAATATTTTAGTAGACATTTTCCATAGAAAAAAACAATAAACTTTAAATAAGAAACCAACTCTTCATTTTTTTCAAGTTTTCAAAATTATTTTTCTTATTTCTTACACATTAAGTTCATCAAATTATGAACACTTGGATCTTCAGTTAAACAACTTAATATTGAACAATGGCATTATATGAACAGATGAAATAATCTGCTGTTTAAATATTTAAACAGTAGAAATGAGCCAAAATGTATATGAGAGAAAACGAACAATCATCTAAGGTGAACAATCATCTAAGATAAACATTCATTCATATATTTTTAAATTGTTCCAAGTTGTCTCTTTATCTGTTGGACATTTCTTGAGTTTGTTTTTTTAATAGAAATTTTATTTGAAAAAAATTACAGCCAAGTGCCTTTAAAGGTCCAGCTGTGGTTGAATAAAACGACTACTTCCTTATCTCCTAGAGCTCTATGCCTGCTGAAGACTGCTGTCTCAGTCTCCTCAAAAGAAGCAATTGTACTTGTGGGTTATCTCAAATCTTTCCTTGTCTCAAGAAGAATTAGTAACAGTAACAGAATAAGAAGGTACCTTGGAGGTAATCTAGTCCAACCCCCTAATCACTCAGGAGACCTGTACTAGGGATTCAAACTGCCGAACTGCCAACCTTTCTGATCGACAAGCTCAGTGTCTTACAAAGAGCCAATCTACTAGCTGAATCTTCATTCTGCTACAGTCATCAATTCTGCTTGCATCAGATCCATCTTCAGATTGATATTTTCTCTTCAGAAGTGAACATTCCCAAAATTCCTAACCAGTATGGCTGTTGGCAAAAGGCTAGGTTACAAAATATAGCAGCACAAATTTAAAAATCACAAATTGTGCCATTAAATCCTAAATAATTTCTGTAATGCTGATAGAGGCAAGTTTTATTCTCTAATTAGCATTGTATCCATTTTCAAGTAGTCGATATGGAGCATAAGGTTGATTAACCTAAGGAATCCATAGGGTAGGGAAAACAGAAATGTCTGCTTTATTTCTGATAATTCATGTCTATAAATATGTATTCAGTAAGGTTTAACTGACTGCAGACCCCATAGTTACAAAAGAGGTGACAGGTTCAATACTCTAAGTAGACTTGGTCTCTTCTGCTGTATTTTCCTATAGAATAATTCATACTAATATTGTCAATTCTAGCTTTCTGTAACATTATCAAAGAAAAGAACGACCATACAAAAATATTCCAATAGTGATTTTGTGCATTTGCAACATTTCAGGTTTTCCTTTAGTGACAAATATCTTTCTAAGGATAGTCTTGAAAGAAAATACTCAGGCAGACAGATAGATTTATTAATGATATATATTCTGTTCATAATATTTTTACATAGTCCAAATACATTTGGGGAACAGCAGCATAAAAAGTGATTGTGTACATTATAAAAGTATTTTGAACAATTAATCAACAGGCATTATTATTCACAGGCTGCGAACAATAGGAATGTGAAGCCAAGGATCAGTGATTTGCCTAAATTAATTCCTACATATTGTAGAATTACTTTTTTCCCCAAGTTTTTATTGCTCTGTTAATTTCTGGGTGCTTCCTTCTTTCTGCTACATATTTTAAGATTTTTAATTGATTTTCACAATGCCTGTTTTATAGTTTTATATTTTTATAGAGACACTGCCTTCTGCTGTTAATTCTTTTCCTTTATCAAAATACTGCTATTAATTTTTATGGCATCAAAACACAAAAACATTTGCAGCACATGCTAGGATTATTAAATGTTCCCCAAAACCACAGGCAGGGATTCCTGGATTTCATTACACATGATTCTTTGACTAGGAGGATCGATCAGGAAATTATCAATTATTATTGAATCATCAATAAGATTTCCCCTTCCCAAAACTGTATGTGGCATAGCTTTGCTTAAGCAAGATTTGGCAAACAACTGTATAAAATCCATGGGGTTGCGGTAGGTCGGACACGACTTTGCTACTAACAACAAAAATATAAAATTTGAATTGGGGCTCTGCTGCTCTATAGTTCTTAATTAGTCGTGGTGACAAGACATCCTTTGACTGAGAGAGGAAAAAATGTAATATGCAATGTGATGTACAATGTGTAAATTGTTTTCTAGTCTGACTCAGCAGTAGCTGAGCAGGAGGTCTGCCTAGGCATGGCCTGATAAAAGTCTATTCAGTTTAACTGCTTGTTTGCTAAATCATACCTTCTAACATGATGTACTGGATTGCTCTGCTAAAAATTAATTTGGATCTCCATATATCACTAGAAAAGGAGTGTGATGGTTTACGTAATTTGGATCCTGGGTTCGAGATTAGCAAGCCTATGTTCAAGACCTGAGTGCTGCTGCATGGTGGAGCGAGCTCCTGTCATTCACTCCAGTTCCTTGACAGGGACATAATGCTTATGTTCCAATCTATGCTTAGTTCATAAGATTATTTACCAAAAAGTCCTACCTGTAAATTCTAAAGAACTTATAATTGACTTCAGGAGGAAGAGAGATGTACATCTACCATTGTACATAAATGGTGAGGAGGTGGAGAGGGTGGGTAGTTTTAAATTTCTGGGCATTTATATCTCGGAGGACCTCTCATGGACTATGAATGCTAACATGCTTGTGAAGAAGGCACAGAAGAGGCTGTACTTCCTGAGAATGCTCAGGAAGATAAATCTATCTCAGCATCTACTTCTGTCCTACTGTCGCAGCACCATTGAGAGTGTCTTGACATACGGCATTCTTGCATGGTATGGGAGCAGCTCTGTGGTGGACAAAAAAGCTCTATAGAGAATCATTAAAACTGCCTAGAATATCATCGGACTCCAGTTACCAGCCCTGGATGACATCTTCAAATCTCTCTGTTTGAGGAAGTTGCATAACATTCTCAGAGATTCTTCCCATCCTGCTTACAATCTTTTTGGACTGTTGCCTTCTGGCAGAAGATACAGAACAATTAAAACTAGGACCACATGTTTTCTGAATAGTTTTTATCCCAGAGCTATAATTGCACTCAACAATGAACTAAAGGGCCACCATCAGTGAGTTGTTGGACTGTTACTTGGTCTGTTGTGTGGATGTTTGGGTGGTTTAGGGGTGGAGAATTGTGGTGGGTAGGAGTGTGTTTGGGGATTGTTATGTGTATTGGACCTGGTCTTTGGGTATTAAGTGAATTTCGTTGTATGGGTATACTGTGTATACATGTACAATATTTGTTTGTTTGTTTGTTTATTTGAGTACATTAATTTCAACCGTGATAATACAAGGGCTATTAATAGATTCAAACTCAATGTAATTTGCTCTAATCTTGATTGTAGGAAATATGACTTCTGCAATAGAATAGTAAATGTCTGGAACACTCCACCTGATCCTGTTGTTAGTCTCGCTAACCCCCATATCTTTTACCTTAAACTATGTACCGTGGATCTTTCATGTTTCTTAAGAGGTCCCTAAGGGGGCTACCATCCCTGTCCTACTGTCCCCATTTATATGTAATCATTCTATGGCTATGTTTTGCCTATTTATAGCCTTTTCTTTTTGCTAATTTTTTTTCATGTGTCCATGTCTATGTCTATACTGTTACTTGTTTCCTTGTACTTGTAAATAAACAAACAAATAAGCAAGCAAACAAAGAAATAAAGTCCCCACAGCTGTCCCCAGGGCAACGGTTGTCACTGGCTAACCCTTTCAATCCAAAAGTGCCTTAAATGGTGCCTCTGACATGAATAAGATAGGGACTAGAATAAACTTGGAACAAGAAGAGAATAAGACTCTAAATAAAGGAACTGCAGCTATAAACCATGTTTTTATGCTTTTTCTGGAGATCATTTTCCTTATCTGAAAGAGATCATTTTCCTTATCTGAAAGAGGCAGACAAATCCTTCTCACAATTTTCAATAGTCCAAAAGCAAGCTGGCTTGTCTTTTAAGCAAGAAACAACACTGTCTTGTATTCAGAATTGATTTCCTTGAAAGGTGAACAATTATACTATCAATAACTCTTTTTGCTTTCTCTTTTTCTCCTGTGAGCTAAGATAAAAAGGAGTAAACATTATTGATATAGTCTAATTTCCTCTTCTTCTTTCTCTTTACTTAATGGTTTACAGCAGCAAATATGTACTACTGGCAAAAAGCCCCCAAATTATAATTTTCTGAATCCTTTTGAATATTTTGACTTGATTTATCAATGGCCATCAGTGCAGTAGACTGCAGAATAGATAGCATCACCGCCAGATGGATCTGTAACTGGGTGAATACTGGGCCCTATCAAGCAAAATACAATTCAGTGGTAAGAAAAATAAGGTTTTACACTTAGGCAAGAAAAACTAAATGCATAAGTATAGAATAGGTGAGTACCTGGTTCAACAGTAGTAACTGTGAGAGAGATTTAGGACAATCACTTAAATATGTAGCTGTCAAAAAAACCAATACAATTCTAGGCTGCATTAACAGAGGAATAGCAACAAGATTACATGAAGTATTATATACTACCACACTTGGAATTTCACATCCAGTTCTGATTACCACAATATAAAAAAGACATTGAGAGTGCAGAATAACAAAGATGATTAGGGGTTTGGAGGCTAAAACATATGATGAATGGTTGCAGGAATTGGGTATGTCTAGTCTAAAGGATTAGAATTGAGGTGATAGCAGTCTTCCAGTATCTGAGAAGCTGTCACAGAGACAAGAGGTCAACCTATTCTCCAGAGTACATCTATATCTACACAGAGAGAGAGAGAGAGAGAAAGAGAGAGAGAGAGAGTTTGTAAACACTCATTTAAATTTTCTCATAGGGTTGCCAGGTCTGCTTTCAAAAAATAGCAGACAAGCAGGGGGTGGGGGTGGGGGTTAAGTAGTAAAAAAATAAAACAAAATTTACAATTAAATTATATATTTTCTTACAAACGTATTAAAATAATCACTTCAAAACTTTACTTAAAATTCGAAACATCAAACATATAATAATATGTAAAATATTAAATTACATTTTACTTTGCTGTCATGTGTATTTTTTATTTGACTGCGCAGCTTTGATCAATTCTTTGTGTTTAAGGAATAATTCCTTAATTTCAGTACAACATTGAGAAATATTTAAAAATATACAAAATTCACTTCGAACTGATGGTACAAGCAGTCAGTTACGTTCGTCAGTCCACAAATTTCCCATGATGCTGAAAATTCGTTCAACGTTTGCATTTGATACCAGAATTGATGCACAATACTGGAACAGTTTCAGTAAACTCGGAGCTGGCTCTTTCTTGAAAAAGTACGTCCACTTATCAAGGGATGAATCGCCCTGCAGATGAACATAAGCTTCTTCTAAGGCAGAAATTTCATCAAAGAGAGTGTTGGGTGGAAGTGTTTGTCATTTCTTCTAAAGTTGGAGGATTATTGCGATCAATTAGATTGAAACAATTTTATATACTTTTATTAAATGTCTTGTGAAACAATTGAGTATGATTAATAATTTTTTCAGAGAATCGAGTTCAATGGATATTCGATCTTTGTCTCATTCTAACTTATGAAAAAAAAGACAAAATGTGATTCTCCTATCCTTATTCTCTTACACTGTACAGCTTTATGTACCATTTCATCATAAAGCTTTTGAATAAAAAAAATGTCCACTATTTTGTGAAAAAAAATAGTGAACATAATGTGAAAAAAGCGGACTGTCCGCTCAAATAGTGGACACCTGGCAACCTTATTTTCTCATACTGTACAGTTACTACATACCACTTTTTCATCAAACTCTGGTGATATCAGGATTGTTTGCAATGAATGCAAAAAGAGAGCCAATTTGATTTAGTGTAACGCACCAGGCTAGAAACTGGAAGATTGTGAGTTTTAGTCCCACCTTAACCATGAAAGTAGGTGATCTTGAGCCAATCACTCTCTCAACCAATTCACTTCACAGGATTATTGTTGTAAGAAAAATAGGAGGAAGGTGTGCTGGGTATGTTCCCTGCCTTGAATTATTTGTAAAAGAATAGTAAAGGTAGAATACAAATAAATAAATAAGTAGGAAGTGGCTTCAATTTCATGCTTGCAATCGTCCTCTTGATTTGTTTTAACCTCTCTCTCCCCCTCTGTGGTTGGCATTCCAATTTCAAAAACTACAGGATCTGAGACTTCTGGAAACTGTAATCCCTGTAAATCCTTTGTGTATTTTAATATTTTACAAGCGGAATCTTATCTTTCTATGAATATCTACTGTTTTACTCTCCGATGCACATCATGAAAACGTGATCCTTTTTAATAAGTGCTAGTAATTTTTCAGGTTATACTTATTTGAAAAAGAATTGGACTGAGATATTAATACCTCACATATCCAGGTTTTCCAAGATACTCCCACACTGAATATAGAAATGAGTATATATAGGATGTTCAAAGATTACCCTTTTTTTTATAGCTAGGGTTATTATTCCACTGATCTTGAGGGAGGAAAAAGGGATAATTCAGCCACTTTTTAAATTTACTTTCATTGTGTAGAGCTGCACATATTCCCTAAATTCTAGGTTTCAAATACTTAAATTGCCTAAATAAAAAAGCATGCTACAAATCTAACATAATACTACCTCCTCTTTTTTTTATAAAATATTTGTCTATCATCCAATACAGCTTCATCTACAGTCTCAGTTCTGAAAAAAATGAATGAAAATATTAAATGAATATCCTATTTCCCATAGCCTGGTATAGACCTGTTTCTTTAATAGTGCAATATTTTATCTTAAATTTGGGGTTTTTGAATGAGGTTTCTTTTTTTGTTTTCAATGAAAGAAGTTATAAAATATCTTGTTAAACTGTATAGATTTAATAATCTGCTAAGTATGTATTAGTTAAATTGAGTAACGATAGGTTTGATTAGGTAATATTTAACTGTTTTATTAACTGCTGCAATTATAAATGGATACTAATTCTGTTAAATTAGATGGAATAAGAAGAAAGAAGACTTGCTTTCCTTTTATTTACTTGTTTAATGATTATGATAAGTGAGAGATGGAGTTGAATTTAGGGGATTCAAGCTGTATTTTATATTTTGTATTTGCTCTGGGAAGTCGGGGGGGTGGTTGGGGAGGGGGGGAAATGTATGTAAAACTTTTAAAACTTTTTCAATAAAAAATAATAATAATAGTGCAATCGTGGGCTTACTGCCATTTCCATGTTTCTTGTAAAATAGAGAAACGTATGCTAGCATACAGTTTTGGCCAGTCACCTGAGCAATATTAAATTTGTATGAATAATTTGAAAGCTGATCTAACGTAATTCTCATAACAAAATAAATGTGAGCTTAGATTTCTTATCACCAATATTTGCTAAGTAATTAACAAATCATTACATAGATTGCTTCAGGCAGGCTATTTCTATGCAAGCCTTCTATGCCCCTCCAATTACTGATGCCTCGTGGAACATATATAATGAAATTCAAAACTCATAATGGAAAATAGGAGGATCCATACAGGAAAGTTTCTCTGTTTTTTGCTGAAACAAAATCTCATTTGTGTAAATATTTTTTTAAAAGGAAATCACTTCTCTTATATTTGGACACTTGCCATAAAATCTGTGGCAAGAGTAGTTGGTAAATGTGTTATACGGAATTAATATTTTCTTGAGGAAATTAAATTATCAGCATGAAGACCCCCAGAATAAAATCTCTATGGATAAGTCACAAATCTTATTAACAAAAGGAATTTTCATTTTCCAGCACTGATACAATACCTCCTGGTTTAACTATTCGTTAATTAAGGTTTTCCATATGTTTACTCATTTCCTTGGCATGTTTCCTTGGACAATTTGATTATTAACAAACAATCCTCAATTCCTTAGCTAATCAAAATTTGCAAAATCATACTATGCCTAAATCAAAATTCTGTTTTATTGAAACTAAGGCAGTTTCCAAGACATTGTTTCTATACTATCAAATCAGTTATTATGAAATGTCTTCAAAAGAAGACAATTTCCCCATTTCCATTGTGAGAGATAAGCAGAAGCTGATTGCATATTCCAGTTTGGTCTTATGTAATAAAAAAGGAATCATTAAAGGCAGCAGGCTAAAAAAAACCATTCAGGTAATTTATGTATACTTTATAAAGTACAAGTAGTCCTCAACTTACAATCATTTATTTAGTGACCATTTGAAGTTACAATGACACTGAAAAAGGTGTCTTATTATCATTTTTCACAATTGCAACCATTGCAGCATTCCCATGGTGAAGGAAAACGCAAAAGCCCTCCTCCACTAAATTTATAATCTCTAAAGAGAATTGGTATTTATACACATTTGTTAATGCGTGATAAGTAATGGAATTAGCTTAGCTAGTTAAAACCTCAGAACATATTTGCTGAGAGTGGACAAGGCAATTGCATGCACAAGAAATCTGAGGGTCACAAAAACAGAGAACAGATGGTCGTGCTAATATATATTCAGGTTTTACAGATATGTCAAAAGCAATGGTTTGGGAAAAGAGGATGTTGGGGGCTAATGTACTAAATATGGCAGGCTGGGCTACTTATTATTGGAAATTAGGTGCAAATGTGTTAATGATTGCTAGACATTGCAAATGCAAGTTAGGCAATATTAACAAACCTTGTTAAGGTCATAGGATGACCTAAGAAGGATAAGTTTAAGGTGGGTTTATGGAGAAGTATCTGTAAAATCTGTACTATTGCAGGAGTGACCTTGGACAGGCCTATTGGGAATGACAACCTCCCCCCCCCCGGTGTCCTTACTTCTGCGTAGAGTAAAGCTTTTGTAAATCTCCACCTCATTGTGTGGTTTATTGGCCATTGCACAACAAGCAGAACCAGCCTGGCTAGGTGGCTCAGTGGCTAAGACACTGAGCTTGTCGATCAGAAAGGTTGGCAGTTCAGCGGTTCAAATCCCTAGTATAGGTCTCCTGTCTGAGAAGGAGGTTGGACTAGATGACTCCAAGGACCCTTCCAACTCTGTTACTGTTAAGACTGTTAAGCTTTCTGGGACAACAATGGTCACTTGATCAACGTTCAGACATTTGGCAGCTGACTCATATTTATAACAGTTGCAGTGTCATATGATCACCTTTTGCAACTTTCTGACAAGCAAAGTAAATGGTGAAGCCAGATTCACTTAACAACCATGTTTCTAACTTAATAACTGCAGTGATTCACTTAACAATTATGTCAAGGAAGGTTGTAAAATGGGGCAAATCTTACTTAGCTGTCTTGCTTGGCAAAAAAAAGGGGGGGCAATTGCGTTGTAAGCCAAGGATCATTGACAATTTATTTTGTACTCATAGAGAATATTTGTAGCTCAGGGTTAAAATGAGGAGTTCTTAGTATTTTTTGAGTTTGGTTGTTTTCTTGCAGCCAACTTCATTAGCAAGTGTCCTGATGATGTTACCTTGTTTGATAATGTATCAGCTAGAAGAAAACTTAACTGAGCACCACTTACTTATTTTCTGTTTTATAAGAAGCAAGGAATAGTTAGCTAACATGGTTTCTGTGTTTGGAGAGACACTTCAAGCTAGGGAGACACATTATCTTTTAACTATCTAGAACAGGGGTCAGCAACCCGCGGCTCTGGAACCGCATGTGGCTCATTCATCCCTCTGCTGTGGCTCCCTGTCGCTGCCACCATTTTGAGAGGAGCTTCCAGTTATGGGGAGGAAAAGCATGCCGCACCAGGAAGAGACTCTATGGCAAGAGGCGAGTTTTCTGGTCAGCTCCACAATTGATAGGGCTTTCAGTTAAGACGGGTAGAGGAAAAAGGATGCCATGCTAGGAGGAGGCTCTATGATGGGGGAACTGGACTTCCGGTCGGCTCCAGAATTGAACGGGGGGCTTCCAGTTAGGACCTTTGTGGCTCTTTGAGTGTTTAAGGTTGCCGACCCCTGATCTAGAACAAACACTGAAGAAACAAACTTAACATCCTGACCATTTTTGATGTGTTCATGAAATATTATAATGGTATTATAATAATAATATTGTATATGTATACCAAGAACTTATGCACCCGAGATAAATTACTTGTATGTCCAATCACACTTGGACAATAAAAAAAACTCTTCTCTTCTCTTCTCTTCTCTTCTCTTCTCTTCTCTTCTCTTCTCTTCTCTTCTCTTCTCCATTCCATTCCATTCCATTCCATTCCATTCCATTCCATTTTTCTATTCCATTCCCTTCTAATATATGGGGCAAATTCACTTACTAATGCACCCACTAACCCATGGAGGATTATAAATATGAATTTAAGTTTTTCCAAGTGGAATAAAAAGAGCATTACAATAGAAATGGCTAATCTTTGGCTCTTGGATCTTCGCACAATGAAGAGGTCATATCAAAAAAAGCAAAAGTCCCTTGCACAAGTATTCCAATGCACAGATCCACACACAAATGTTTTCTTACATTGCATGGGAATGATCTTTACAGCCCTCAACGTTTGTACGACTCAGATAGACTGAAGTGATAAGAGGAAGGCTACTTGGAAAATACATAGTTTTCCTACAACAGAGTTACTGCATGGAACTGCAAGGCATGCATATCGTTTTTCTGAAATAATCTGACATTCATCCTCCCAAATCAAACACGTCCTCTGATTTTTAGTCTGGGGAGGAGTATCTTCAAGGAGGAAAGAAAATATTTTGTTTCAGCTCTTAGGAAAAGTTAAGTCCTTCCCCACTGATTTTTAAATGGACTTTAAAGATTGGATTTTGAAGCCATCTCAGATATCACAAGTGTCATCACCAGAACAGCAAACCACTTATTGTGCAGAAGACTTTGTCTTTAAAACTTATCTGTTCCAGTTTTTGCAATTCTGAGCTTCAGTTCTGTTCTTACAGTCCAAGGGAGCACTTGGATTACTCCAGTAAGATAACTTAATTATTATTTTTTGTTCTTCATAATGTTTTCACTTTTTTTAATAAAAAAAAAATCCCCTTGATCTTTTTGTCTGTATATTAGCTATCAGATAGCTTTCAGCAACAATTATTATTCTTGTTTCTCTTTCGGTCGTGAACTAAAAAGAAGACAGCAATGAATTTATCCTCATTTATTTCTGTGATATAAATACTTGTCCTGTCAGAACACAACATTTCCAGATTTAGCCATTCAAGTGCAGGATTTTTTGGCAAGAATTTAAGACCAAAAATGTTTCTACTGGTAACTGAAAAATTGCTATCCATGGTCCTGAAATTCTTTTTTTTTAATTAATTAATTTATTTTTATTGATTTCATGGTCCTGAAATTCTTGATCCTTACAGCTATAGGAAGGAGGAAATGCCCAGAAGTCTTGAGATTTCTTAAACAAGCTACTAGTCAAAAAGAACCCACCATTTAGCTCTCCATCATCAGCCATTCAGTCATGACTGATCCTTGGTCATTCTATGGATCAGTACTTTTCAGTCAATTAATATTACCTGATGTGTTATTTGCAGGACTGCCTCATTAACTGGCCAATTTTTGTGGTTCTTACCTGGATACATGTAAGATGAACAATTCTGCTTTTTCAATGGCAGGACTATATGGAACAAGTTGAGTCTGCTTTCTTATTAAAAATTTAGGAAGGGTTTTAAAATATACCTTTTACTTAGGTGCTTTAATATTTTACTATTTTTTCCCAATTTTTACAAGTAGTCAAGTATTGGTCAGATTTTTTATATTATTTACACGAACTTTTTAGATTCATGACTCTGCCTTATGCCTGAATGTGTTGGATTTGCAAAACTCAGAATTCCAAAGTAATATGGTTTTTAGTTAGAAATTCAGTGACTTGCAGCCCCAACTCTCTGCAACCTGGGATTCTTTATAGATTGGAAAATATATACGTAACTCTCATTACATCTTTTGAATCTTATTAAAAAAAAACAACCTAGTTTATACTATGCTGCCTAAAAATTCTCAGGGGGAGAAATTTCCTGACAGAAAAATTAATCAGTGGAACAATCTGCCTCCAGAAGTTGTGGGTGTTCCAACACTGGAGGTTTTTAAGAAGAGATTGGACAACCATTTTTGTGAAATGGTATTGGACCGTGATGGCGAACCTATGGCACGCGTGACACAGGTGGCATGTGGAGCCATATCTGTGGACATGCGAGCGTTGCCCTAGCACAGCTCCAGCATGCATGCATGTGCCGGCCACCTGATTTTCGGCCCTTCTGGGCCCAACAGAGGTCAGGAAACGGGCTGTTTCCAGCCTCCTGAGGGCTTTGGGAGGGGTGGGGAAGGCGGTTTTCACCCTCCCCAGGCTCCTAAAAAGCCTCTAGAGCCTGGGGAGGGCAAAAAACAGGCCTACCAGGCCCACTGTGCCAAAAGTGGGGGAGTGCGGGGGGGTCACACACATATGTGTTTGGGGGGGCCGAGTGCATTAAATTATGGGTGTGGGCACGCACGGGCGCTAACCCCCTGAGCTCCCCCCACTTTTGGCATGCCATGACAAAAAGATTAGCCATCACTGGTATAGGATTTCCTGCCCGAACAAGGGGTTGGACTAGAAGACCTCCAAGGTTCCTTTCAACTTAGTCATTTTGTTTTTTTGTTATTCTGAGATATAGCTTTCCTTTGAATCTGAAAGACTCAGATAAAAAAGGGGAAGGACCTTTGCAAGTTCTTCCTATAAATCTTAAAAATTTAAGATTATTTAAGATTATTTGTACTTTCTACTTCATTATTTAAATAAACAAATAACAATAAAGTTTCCAAAAGCAGTTTATCTCTAAGGAAACAATTCAACAGTTCAACAGTTAGATATCCTTTTTAAAAGCAGGCACTTTTAAATAAATATGCATGTATACCTGTTATAAAAACCTGCTACTTACCTATCTGGAACATTGTTAAAAACAAAGACTTTCTATACTAAATGCAGTTAAACTAATGAGGAAAATATCAGTGGTTTCTCCTACTGAAGGAAGATAAAAATAAGTCTCTTTTTCTTGAAGTAAGAAATGTAAAATGCCAATTGTTCTATATCAAAATTTCTTACAATATTTATTTTTATGGGCTACTAAATAAATTATTTGATAATATGGGAGCCATCCAATTACAAATACTTTAGCCCCATGTTTAGAGTTTAGTTTAGTATTTAGTCTGTTTTTCACAAGATAATGATTTTGTCATTTATGTATACCTTCCCCAGATTTTGAAAGGCTTTTTGAAATTATAATTAATATCAAAAACTAATCCTTATTGTCTGAGTTACTTCATGCATGCCACACCAAAATTAAAAAGTTCTCTTTGCATAAACCTGGTCAAAAATATTTCTTAGAAGAAATCTGCTTCTAACAGGCTGGGTATGAATAGATCTCCAGGTTAATTAATTAATTATTGTTAATTCAATATCCTGTTCACAAGATCACAATTCTACTCAGACAAAATATGTGGACTCACATTTCGTAACAGCACTTCAGATTTGTTCTCTAGTGTCGGTTTTCTAGATTTTAATAGGCTCTTTGCAACATGTTTTATCACTAGCATACTTCAGTGAACAAAGATTCAGCCATGATTCATTTTCATGAACAGTAATGACAACTCGCAGCTTTGCTCTCAGCTGAACGTCAGAAAACATGAGAAGGCAGGGACTGATATGATAAGCAGCTCTGGCTAGTAAACACAGGGAAATTGCACAGAAGAATTATTGCTCTAGGATGTTACACATAGCATTATGTCCACAACCATTCTCTATATCTCTAAAGACAAAAAGAGTTCTAAAGTAAAACAGGTTCCTTATAGTTCTAATTCTCAAGCTCAAGTCTTCTACATTTTATTACTCAAATTAAATAAAGTTATAAAGCATTTATGTTTAAAAGGAAAAGACACTTTAGAGTGTTCCTTAAACCAAAGGCAACTTTCCCAAGAGATTCCAAGAAAAGATACACCTATTTAATAAGTTGTCATCAGGTGCTATGTCAGCTCATTCTATCCAAACCGTTACATGAATTATAATTAATCATAATTAATTATAATAATTAGCCAAACAACATAGGATTAATAGGCAGAGTTGTGTTTAAGTTCAAGTCCATAGTGATCATGAAACTTAGTTTAATGAATGTCACCTGGAGTTGCTGGATATACCACTATAGATATGTAACAAATAAATATGAAATGTAAATGTATCTGTGAAAATATACTGCCACTCAGTTAAGAAACTTGGAATTTGATCCTGGTTATTGATTCAAATCTCAAGTCATCAGTATTTGATATCTCCTAATCTAAATTAGCATCTTATATGTTGTTTTGATTGGGAACCCCCCAGAGTTGTTAGTAGATGAGGGGCTATATAAATGTTTTAAATAAATAAAATCTCTTTCTTAAACATAAATCTGTGGATGGTTGTAATAAATTACTGTAAGAGTTTCCTCTAAACCTAAGAACACATAGTATAGCAATTATGAAACAGGTTCATTATATAAATCTTGTAGTTAAATTAGGATTTCTAACCTACATTTTACAGAACTATTTTTAATATATAAGTTTTTTTAATATTTGCATTAATTGCAAAATTATTCAGTTCCAGAAATAAATAATGCTTGATGTAAGACTGCCAGATTATGCCAGATTGTGATTTGTAAGGTCATTGCACCTTATGTTAATAAATATGAAAAGGTTACCATTGTTTTATTTTGAAGATTTCCTACTGCCCTA
The DNA here is from genome assembly GCA_012654045.1 of Ptyas mucosa. Taxonomy (NCBI): domain Eukaryota; kingdom Metazoa; phylum Chordata; class Lepidosauria; order Squamata; family Colubridae; genus Ptyas; species Ptyas mucosa. The sequence goes on along the minus strand of WNWU01013631.1, from coordinate 7,576,193 downwards.
AAACATAAAAAGCCCAAAAGGTTACTAAGCAATCTTTCTTAGCTAGCTTAGAATTTTCTAATCCAGCAATAAATTAAATAAAAGAATAGGTTGGCAGTGTATATTCTACACACGGATAATAACTTTGCAAATGCTATTAGGCTTCCTGTAGGTTGTCATGATAATATATTCCCGAAAGAAAAATATCAGTCATTCTATCATTCTATATTGTATAGTTTTACAATAGTTAACATTCTTAAATAACACACTATGGGTTTATTTCAAAGTCACCAGGCTAATTCTGTGAATTATTGGTAAATTGTGTAATTATATCATTATTTTAAACTTAAAGTTTTAGAACATAATTTAAAATGGTTGACAGCTACTGTGGGAAATCTTCATTTTAAAGGCTTGCATGCCAACTTAAAAAAAAACAAACAAAAATCAAAACATTTAAGAACAAAATCAGGAGAGCTATTTTATTTCCAGTTTGCTTGGATTCAATCCTAAAGCAACCAAAATGTAAGATAATATTTAGATGTTTTTTTAAAAAAACAAATAATAAATATGCAGCTTGTAACACTGGAAACCAGAACATTTCTGCTTTTCATAAGAAGTTAGTTATAAATGTCACAATGAGGAGCTGACCCAAAAGAACTGCTTCATGCTGAAGTTTTAAATGGTAAGCTAGCCAAACATAACCACAAAAGGACCAAGTAATACACCACTTAGTCAATCAGATAGAGTCAGAAAAGGACTGAGAAACATAACAATTAATGCAAAAATGCTTGCTTACTTAATAACAGAGTTTAACAGTAACACAGTAACAGAGTTGGAAGGGACCTTGGAGATCATCTAGTCCAAATCCCTGCTCACACAGGAGACCTGTACTAGGGATTTGAGCCGCCGAAATGCCGACCTTTCTGATTGACAAGCTCAGTGTCTTAGCCACTGAGCCACCTTAAATTGTAAGGAACCGACTTATTTGCCTCACTTCATGATCTTCCTGCTTGAAGTGCTTTAGTGAGAAGTTTTCAGATATGATTGAATTCTAAGATACTTCAATGTAAAAAATTTAAACATGGTAAATCATAAGTATTTATGTTCATAAACTTAGAATAGAGCAAACCCTATTATGTCTTTAAGAAGTATTCTAGGAAATTATATTTTTCCTCCAAAGGCTATCACACTACAGAACCTACTGAGATCTGCAAGCTCTACCATGTTTCCCTGAAAATAAGACCCTGTCTTATATTTTTTTGAATCCTGAAATAAGTGCTTGGCCTTATTGCCATGCGCTCAAAAGCCCAATTGGGCTTATTGTCAGGGGATGTCTTATTCTGTGGGAAACAGGGTATTTAAGGAATTGGAGCTTAACACACTAGTAGTGCAGAAGAAACAGTCATACTGTTATCTAGATGTACAATATAAAGAGCATTCAAACACATAACAATAAGCAAATACTATAGTGTTATGTGAAGTCATTCACATAACACTATAGTATTATGTACACTATAGTATTTGCTTATTGTTATATTTATAACCTTAGTATTCTCAGGTGTTGCAAGCTAGGAGTTGTGGCTTAAACAATAAACCAGGGAGACCAAGCTAAATTCCTACTGGACTAAGAAGCTCATTGGGTGAGATCTTCCTCCTCCCTCCTCCCTCCTCCCTCCTCCCTCCTCCTCCACCAACACCTCCTCCTTTCCCCAATCTATCTCACAAGTTGATTATTGTAGAGATGAAAAGAGCTCCATATACAGATCATATACCTTGATCTTCCCCAGGAACAGCACCATAAGAACAAAAAATAACAAGAACAAAACAAACCTGAAAAAATAATACATGAGAAGAATGCTTATGGTTATGCCCTATCTTAAGTCTCTGTCTAATCAAGAACCATTTGATCTTTTATAAATCTTTCACCTCCAGGGTTTTCTGCATCCACAATAAGCTAACTATTTTGATTAGAAAGATAAGAACAAAGTTAACTTTTAAGGTTAGATAAATCCCACAATTAAGCAAGCAAAGTGCCTATTACCGAAAGTGCTTTCCATCTGATCTTTACATACAGAAGTTGTGATATCTGGGCCCTATGAGAAACATACTATGCAGCAAGAAATAACTTTATACATACATACATACATACATTATGATGTTTATATACAATAGCAGTATTTAGAATGTAATAATCACTTACTTGCTAGCCCTGATCACAAGAGTGCCATAATATAACCCAGATGAGTTAGTATCTGAACATCATTAGAAATGAGTATCAATACACATACACGCTATTATCAGATTAGCAGCCAGACTGGTAACTATGACAACAAGGGGTCAAGAAAGCTGGCCAGCATTCAACATTATTTTTTTTTAATCCCCACATCTCCTTGGAGTGAAACACAGTGCTTGCAACTCTCTGATCTGCCCTTGTCTTTGAATGTCCATCTAGCACAGAGTAGAACTAAGCCAATTAACTTTTACGGAATTGGTAGAACTGCAAAGAACCTGTCAAGGCTGTTTTTATCAATTACCTCTCACCTCATTTTCTTGCAATCAAAAACTTCCACCTCATGCAACAAAATAAAATAGGAGTGCTAATTACAAATCTACTAATTGCATTCTTAAAGACCCACAGCTAAGAGATGAAACACATGAGAACTACCCACCATGCCTCTGTAAAGCAGCTCAATAATCTATATTAAAATAGATACAGAATCTTGAAATCTCCTCTTCATTCTTCTCTGAATTTAGACCCTTTTTTACATTTTGGAATGTTGAGGAAAAATTCCCGTTTCTAAAAATTGAATTCCAAACAAATTCCATTAGTAATTTGATCAGTCAAGATGATGTCTATATGGCCATATTGCTTAGAAAATCCAAAATGATATATGCTCTTTTTGTTGTTTAATTTTAGATATCTTGATATAAATATTACATGCTTCCTGGAAGGTAGAAGGAAGATTGAAGTGCCTCATAAGCAATCACTTGTTCCATAAGTCAACTGATTTTTCAAACACATTCATAAGTAAAATGTGTTAAAATAAGTCACATTTAAGAGACTTCGTTGCTTTCTGAAAATAACACTAATTGTAGCTTTCAGATTCTTCCTCAGAATCAAAGGTAGTCTCATTTCAATATCTGATATGCATAAGATCCAATATTCAAGTCAGAGAAACTTGATAAAGTGGAAGACAGAATACATTATTTCAGAATATATTATTCCATTCTATTAAGATGTTTTATTATATATGACTAGCAAAAACTGGCATTCATTTTAAAACTCACACTTTTTCCTTCCTATTCCATAACCAAGTGCTCCAGTGTATGCAATCAGTGGCTACAGGGGGAAAAAATGTCGGTTCCTGGCAAACTGAAAATGGAGATTCCAACAAATGTTATAAATTGCGTGACATGATATTGTGCAGGTAGTCATCACATAACAATGATAGTTGACATTGGAAACTCCATCACTTAGCAACACAATCATAAAGGACAATGTCAGGTGACCATGCTGGCTTACTAAGGCAATTGTGGCAGTTCCAGTTGTGACCATTAGGTAAATCCTACACAGTTGTAGCATCCTACAGTCACATGATTGTCATTTGTGGCCTTCTGCTGATTTCCCCATTGACTTGTTTGTCAGAAGCTGGCAGTAAAGGCTGAAATGGCAATTGTATGACTTGCAGGATGCTGCATCTGTCACAACTATGATCCAGTTGCCAAGCATCCAAATCATGATCACATGACTGTGTAACTATAATGGCTGCAACTATGAGAAATGATTTGTAAATTCACTTGTTCGACAGTCCCACTGAAACTTTGGTGTCTAAATGAGTGATTGCTGAACGAGAACTACCTGTACATTTCAAATTTAAAGAAAGAATTTCTTATAACTCTGAACTGAATTGGACTCTGAGTGCCAATACCACAAAGAGCTTGTGAACAAGATATGAAATATATAAATAAAACATAACATTTTACATCTGTTCAGCAAGCCAGCAAAAGAGGACACTGAAGCTGGATGCATCATAAGTGAAAATGGACACTTCTCTGATTCCACAGCAGAATTTGTATCAAAACATCACATGTGACTTTGATGGAATTACACTTTACTACACATAACTACAATCTCCTAGAAGACAACTAGACCAGAGATAGGTTTCAGCAGGTTCTGACCAGTTATGGAGAACCGGTAGCGGAAATTTTGAGTAATTTGGAGAACCGGTAATAAAAATTCTGGCTGGCCCTGCCCCCATCTATTCTTTGCCTCCCAAGTCCCAGCTGATTGGGAGGGAATGGGGATTTTGCAGTAACCTTCCCCTGGATTGGGGAGGGAGTGGAGATTTTGCAGTATCCTTGCCCTGCCACGTCCACCAAGCCACGCCCACCAAGCCATGTCATGCCCACCAAGCCACACCCACAGAACCAGTAGTAAAAATTTTTGAAACCCACCACTGAACTAGACGTATTCTACCCAAGGGATGGATGTTTCTACCATTCTTGCCATGAGTTTTCTCCACTGCCTGGAAAAGTTTTCACCAAGATAAGATTCATTCTTGCACCTTGATAAAAAGAAGAGATTTTTTGAAGTATGAAAATGACCTCTCTAAAGGTCATTTTAGCTTTACTGTAAAACAGCTTTACTGTATACAGCTTTACTGTATGCCTATAACATTCTATATTTCCTAACAATTTGTTTGCCTCATTCAATGAATTTTTTGTATTGGTCTCTCACTGTGAAATGTAGAATGAAATGTTTTATCATTAGAAATGTGTTTTTATTGACAGTAGCTATTTTCAACTGCTCTGTGGATTCTTTTGAACTTTAAAATTTGGCAAGCTTTAAATGAACTGTATCAATTAATATTGTAAGCTAATTACGCCAGCCCTATTTAACTGGCGTAGGAAGAGCCCATAAAATAAACTCAGTACTGTACAAAACAAGAGACAAGCAAGTATTTCAGAGTCCAAATACAAGCTGCCTATGCTGAGCCTGAATAGTTTTGTACATGACTAAGATGATATCATAATCTGTAGAGTACACACTTAGGTGCCAATAAACTGTTTGCCTGGAGAAGTTAAAAAAAATGGTTAAAAAAATCAGGTACTAAGTGGTAGCACAGATTTACATCTCATTGTCAGTTAAGACAATAAGGGACAACAAGGACAAAGAGTCACACCTGTATATACTATACTCTCCCATTATACTCTACACCCTCCCCCCCACAAACTATGATTAGCATATGATCTTGTTCCATGTCCGGTTGAAAATGATTGCCTTTTCCTGTAATTTATTTCCCTAATTTCTCATTTATATCAAATGCAACAATTAGCACTACGAGGGTCAGGGAATAAATGTGAAGGGTTAATAAGAACCAATCCTGGATTCAAATAATAATTACATAATGAGATCTTTCACAGTGATGAAATGCAATGGTAGATTAAATTGCTCCCCTTCTCCACCCCATTTTTGTATCTGCCACACAGACTATATCATCCCATTGTCTGTGTTACAAAGAAGGAGTGATCATCACTGACCTTTTCTATGGCAGTAATATAAATACATATTTGATATATTTGAGGAAAAGTTTCTTTCACAAAAAAAAAAGGATGTGCTACAGCTTGTGCTACTATAAAGCAAGTTTAACTACTTCAGTATGCCAAATGCATATCATGCTGTGAACCATCACAGCAGTACATAGTATTGATTTAGAAAGAGACCAGAGGATTGGCAAGGTAGATAGGGCATAGTGTGCTCTCTGGGGCTTATGCATTATTTAGCCTTCATAGTTTCATCAGAAGTTGGTGCCTACATGGATTTTTAAAAATGACAGAATTTCTGTTCTGCAGGCAAAGCAGCCATCATAGATGAGAGAACAGTAGCATGGAACATACCAGAAATTGCACATCAGGATATTTTTCTTGGCAGAAGTAAGGAGAAAAGAGTAAAATAGAAGAGTGTATGCTTACATGGACTGGGGGAAAAATGAAGCTCATAAATGGAAAACAAAAGAATGAGACAAAATGAAAGTGAATACATGAAGGGAGGGGAGCATAATTCAGCCTTCTCCAGCCATTACTAATATACCCTTAGGACATCAAATTGAGATGGTAGTAGGTGCTAATTCATTCACTAGTACTGCTTTTGGTTATGACATGTACGATACAGAAGAAACAACAGGGTTTTTTTTGTTTTTTAAAAAATTGGATTTATATGCCGCCCTTCTTCGGAGACTCAGGGCGGCTTACAATGCGTTAAGCATTTGATGGGTTTGCTACTCTGCTTCCCACAAATAATAATAATAAGCTTACTATGCTGGAGAGTCTAAACTGGCTTACAAGAAAGACCAAATTAAGAATAGAAAAGAAGCATGGGGGAGTCAAAGCATTATATGGCAGTACATTAAAATATAGCAGAAAAACAGATAATAAGAAGAAGGGGCAATGGCAAAGAGCAGGAAAGTTGAAGAAAGATGGCCTAACCCAGCCTTAAATATAAATGCATACAAAGCCAGAATTGAGAACAGCAACAGATAGCAAGTGCCACCTCTGCAAAGAAGTTGAAGAAACAGTGGATCATCTGATTAGCTGCTGCAAGAAGTCTGCACCAAGTCTCTACAATTAACATAACAAAGTGCAACAATGGTACATTGGAAGATCTGCAAGAAATATCATTTACCTGCAAGTAAGAACTGATGGGACCATAAAATATAGAAAGTCATAGAAAATGAAGAAGCTAAAGTGCCTTGGTTCTTTAGAATTCAAACAGACAAATACCTGCCACATAACACTCCAGACAATTGTCTGGTTAGAGCACATGGCAGTACCTGAAACAGAAGAAGAGAAGAGAAAGAACTGGAGAAGATAACAAAATACAAAGACCAGCAAATAGAAATAGAACAATTTTGGCAAAAGAAAGCAAAAGTAGCACCAATAGTAATAGGTGCTTAGATCCAAAAACAATTAGAGCACCATTTGAACACCATTGGCATTGACAAATTCATCATCAATCAATTGCAAAAGGCAGTTTTACTTGAACAGCTTACATCCTGTGACGATACCTATAAAACCATGAAATTTCAACATCTGCCTATCCCAGGTCCATGGGAAGGACTCAATAGATGGATAAAAATGCAAATTCAGTTTAAACATCTGGCTGACTATGAGACGAACTGTAGTAATAATAATACCTGGCAAAACTACCTAATAATGAAAAATTCAACAAAGGGAACAGTACCAGGCAACTACTGGTCAATTACTTGCTTACCAACAACTTTCAAATTGCTAATTGGTGTGATAGCTGATGCAATCCAACAGCATCTAGGCAAAAGCATGCTTTTTTTTACCCAAGTAGAAAACTGCCCAGACATTAGAAGAACAAAAGATCAGCTCCTAATTGACAAGATGATTTTGGAAAATTGCAGGTGAAGGAAGACCAAGTAGAATGGAGTTTGGATTGATTACAAGAAGGTATTTGATTCCCTGACACATGATTGGATAATCAAGTGCCTAGAAATAACAGGAGTCAGTAAAAACATTAGAAGCTTTGTGCAAACATCAGTGACACAGCTGCTGATCAAAGGTGATAGACTGAGAAAGGTTAATATCAAGAGAGGAATCTTTCAAGGAGACTCGCTATCACCACTTCTCTTTGACACTGCACTGATTCCTTTGCCAACGGTATTGAACATGTCAAGCCAGGGCACATCACCTTTCTCTCACATGGATGATCTGAAGCTATATGGAAAACACCATCTGAAATAGAATTGTTGCTTACATGGTCTATAGAGAGAGAGCCAAGATATTGCGATGGAGTTTGAACTGGACAAATTTGTCACCCTTACCATCAACAGGGGAAAAACAGTGAAAACTGAAGGAATCAAGGTGCCCTATGGAAATAACATCAAGAGCCTGAATGAAAATGATCACTGAATATTTGGGAATCCTTCAAGCTGACAATATCAAACGTCAGGAGAAAGATTAGAAATAAATACATCATGAAAGTGAAGAAGATCTTGAAGTCCAAACTCAGTGAAGGAAATACTGTCAAGGCAATTAACCCCTGGGCAATTCCAGTCCTTACAAACACTGCTGGAATAATGGATTGGATTCAAGCAGAACTAAAAGGCAGAACTGGTGGATAGGAAGACCAGAAAAATAATTACAATGCCTTCCATCCATGAACGGATGTTGACTGATTCTACTTACCAAGAAAAATAAGTGGGTATGGAAGTTGCATGTTTACCAGAGTTTTGAAGAAGGAAAAAAGGGTATGGAACAATATCTGAAAGACAGTAAAGAAGATGCACTGAAGCTAGTAGCTTCACCATGAAGGCTTACTGAATACTAGAGATGGCAAACTGACCTACAGCAAAGACCAAATGAAGAACAGAAAGGAGACATGGCAAGGCAAAATATACACGGCCGCTACATTAAAAGCTAGCAGGCAAAGCAGATAACAACAAGTCTTAAGCTAATTCTGGCTGCACAAGACCAAGCCTTAAAAACAAATGCATACAAAGCCAGAATTGAGAAAACAGTAATAGACAGCAAAGCCAAATATATAGCTTCTGCAAAGAAGCTGAAGAAACAATGGACCACTTAGTTAGCTTCTGCAAGAAGCCTACAAACAAGAGCATGACATGACACCTTTCCCTTTGTTCTTAAAAATTATCAGTGTGTAGAAAGAATGAATGATACTTCCTTTTTTATTTATTCAATTTGGGTAGAAGAAGGGCACTTGCATTTCCCCTCTCCTTAAACTCCTTCAACCAGATGCAGTATACATGCTGTCCAAGTAGTAGTTCCTCCCAACTGAAAAGTGAATATTCATTTGGAAAAGAAAGGTGGGGAAAGATGAAGAAGAGATACTAACTAAAGGAGACATTTCACAACAGACTGCAGGGTGGAGTCAAGGAAAGAAGAAGATGCAAGATAAGGAAATGCAGTAAAGATGGTCTTCATCTTATAACCATTCATTTAGTGACCATTCAAAGTTACAATGGCATGGAAAAAAGTAACTTATGACAGTTTTTCATACTTGTCTATGGAGTTTCTCAATCATCCAGGACATGGTTGTCCCAAAGGTGCTTTTTCAAGAGGCAACTGGACTCTCTGGTTTTTCTTTGAAGATGTTTTGCTTCTGATCCAAGAAGCTTCTTCAGCATTGAAGTTGGGTTTTCACACTTACGAACATTGCAGCATCAAAATTCAGACACTTGGAAACTGATTCATATTTATGACGGTTAGAGTGACGGGGTCATGTGATCATCTTTTGTGACCTTCTGATAAGCAAAGTCAATGGGGAAGCAAGATTCATTTTAACAACTGTTTTACTAACTTAACAACTGCAATAATTCACTTAACAATTGTGATAAGAAAGATTATAAAATGGGTCAAAACTCAGTTAACAAATGTCTTGCTTAGCAACAGAATTTTGGGGCTCAATGTGGTTGTAAGTTGAAAACTACCTGTAACAGTATTTTAAAAGTTTAATTAAATTCATAATGAAGGAAATTTCTTTGAAGCTGAGTAGTTCTGAAAGCCAAAAGAAGCTTTGAACTTTCTCACTGTTTTCCCTCTAAGACAGGGTTGTCAAACTCGCATCATCATGATGGCATCACATGACGTATCGGGACTTTGTTCTCCTTTGTTAAAACAGGGGAGGGTGGGGCCAGCACATGACTCATCCAGCCCACGAGTTTGACACCTTGCTCTAAGAGAAGAGGACCCAATGCCTCACAAAACTTCCAAAAAGCCACCATCCTTTGTTCAGCAGGTGTCGCCATGAGTGAGAAATTCAGTATCACGTCACACTGCAGAAGAAAGAACTATGTAAAGAGAACTACTTGGCAAAGAACAAGAACAAATATGCTTGGATCAGCAAACAGAACAGTTACAAAACACAACATCATCCTCCCAAAAAGCTAGTAAGTGAGATTGTATGTTTCTTACACAAGGCAACCCAACTGCTTCAAATGAAGAAACAACTTGTGGTGTCCACAAAAGATTTTTTCCTAGGATAAAACAAACCCCATCAAAAATTCAATGTGAACGTACCTGTTTCTTTTTACCACTATTTAAAACTAAATACTTTCCCACTACCCAGTGTGAACAAGTTATCATTAGAGATAATGATAATCACATTCACTCAAACATGCAAGCCATCATTTCTTGTTGCTATGGTTTCAAATTGAAGCCACACACCCCAGCTTCATTTTAATATGTACAATGGGTCAAATCTGAATGTGAATAATAGGAGCAGAATGAAAAAGGGAATCAAAGGTGCATTTATAGTTATTCTTATATAGCATAAACTATTTGCTACAATATTCTTACAAATATCAATACATAATTGGGTGTGAGAAAAAACAAAATGATTTTCATTGTTTCCAGTTTAAATTATGTTACATTACATTCAATGAAATAGTGTGAGACTTCTAAGCAAAATATATTAAGTATCTTCTATAGGAAGGAGAGGGGGTGTGGGGGGGGGGCACCAGCTTATGAAAGCTCCAGCAGGTCAATTTTTGGATTCAATTCTGTTTCGGGCCTGATGAAATCGCTTGGAGCACTAGACTATAAAATGTCCAGATAGCTAAACCTCTAAGGTTCCCTAACTTCCCTAACCACATTTGAGACATGTGGAAGAAGGAAGAAATAAGATAAAGTGAATCACAAAAAAACCCACCAAAAATTATCATACAAAGTTTGCTGCAGCTTTGTATCTAGCAATATCATTATGTGGGAATGAAGCTAAGGTTGCTTTTCTGCATTTGGAAAAAGCACGTTTAGCCGGGCAGAAACGTTTCCTGCTCCTACTTCCCCAAAGCCAACTCCTTTCTTCTCTCAAAGAACCATCAAAGTTTACAGCCCCAAAAACATGAAGGAGATGGATTCGTTCATTCATTCATTCATTCATTCATTCATTCATTCATTCATTCATTCCCCTATTCACATAGATTACACATAAGGATCTACATATGTATTTCAGGTCTCTGGCTAATTTAGCCGCATCCTGACATTTTTACGAATGTGCCAACATCCATAGGTATTTCATTCCACAAAAGGTGGAATAAGAATACCTATGTAGAATAAGATACTTATTCTACAAAAGTGTGGGTGTATGGGAGAGAAGGAGGAGAAGACAAATGAGGAAGTGGGAAGCAACTTCTGAGAAAGTACAATTACTGCAGGCAAATTGTGGGTGGAAGACAGATTGGAAATCATTTGACTGAAATGGTACAGGGTTTCTTGCTTGAGCAGGGGGTTGGACTAAAAGATCTCCAAAGTGCCTTCCAACTCTGTTATTCTGAGACAGCTATCAGTCAACTGCCAGGACCACAATCTCTAGGAAGCAGCCCATTGTGGTATGATTCCTGGCTAGAGCTTGGCTTAGAGCTTGGCCTAGAACTCAGTAGCAACCAGAAAAGCAATCTTGCAGAGGCAACAACTGAACCCAACCAGTGTAAAAATGTTTGGAGGAAGGCAAAGGCTGTAAGCCATTCTATAAATTTTAAGACTTATTTGTTTTAGGAACTGAATTATTTTATTATTTACTTTATTCATTAAACATGAAACTCAGTCAACTGTACATTCAAAAATGCACCACAAATACCATTGACTGGTGCTAATGGTTGATACGGGTTGCTGCCAGCGTCCTAGGTATCAACCAAGTACCTTCTTAAGTTGTACGATGTTCCAAGTAGCGCAGTTTTTTTGCTGGTGTTATTGCAGGAAGCTGCAATTTGTTGATGCATTTTATAAAATTCTTGGACATGGTACCAAGTGCCCCGATGACCATGGGTATCACTGTTACATGTTTCTGTTGTGGCTCCGACCCCCGAGCCCATTGTATCGGAGGAAGAAGGCTCCGAACATGAAGGAGAGGAGTCGGCCAGGCCTCCCTCTCCCGGCCCCTCCTCTCTGGCAATTCCTCAGGTGTCGGCCAAAGGAGAGGAGATTGGCCAGGAGCCAGGTGTCTCCGATCTGTTGGAGAGTGATGAGGGAGACAAGTTGTGGCTGGATCCACACCAGTGTCGGAGTGCTAAACGGTCACAGCAGATGAGGAGGCGTGCCAGAGATTGAGCTGAGTCACTGGACCACACCCCACAGGCTATATAAGGGAGGGTGATGGCCATTCCAGCTCTGTGACGGACAAAGCAAAAACTCTGGCGAGTCACTAGCCCTTTTGTACGAACAAAGCCTCATCTATTGTGGATTTCTGTTACTGGATTACTTCAAACTGTCTGTATTACTGTGTTATCTGGTGAAGGGACAACTCCTCCTTCTTGAAGTAAAAGCTCTTGGCAGGCAGCTGCTGCGTTGCTGCCAAGTTTTGATAATGAACCTTTGACTGTTTTGAAACAATTATTTAACCCTTTGGGGTGGGTGTTTGTGCGTGTGGGAGACGGGGACAGAACAGTTTCATCCATAATCATGTAGTTTCAATGGCCAGGTTGTGATGTTTTTGTGATTTTTTCCCAGTTCTTTTTCTTAGACTCTGGCGTCGCCTGGTACTGCAATGTCAATAAATTGTACATTTCTGTTTTCAACAACTGTGATATCTGGTGTGTTGTGTTTCAAATGACAATCATCTGTACTCGAAAGTCCCACAAGATCTTTATCTTCTCATTTTCTATAACTTTTTCCACTTTATGTTCCCATGACTTTTGGAATACAGGTAAGTTGTATTTTTTACATAATGACCTCTATTATTAATAATAATAATAACAACAACAACAATAATAAACACTTGCTTACATGGCTACATGTAAACCTGCAAGCCTAGGAGGGTGGAGTTAACTCAGAGCAATAGGAAGAGTGTATGTGACAATAAAGTATTGTGTACAATTATCTTCTACACTGTGGTATGTCTAGTCCTTGGAAAACAAAACACTTACAATTATATGCACGGAGAAGCATGCCTTTTCAAAGAAAGTTTTTTAAAAAAGTAAAATAGTTACGGTAATGCGATACCATTTTTTAAACAACTGTAGAGGTGAGGTGGCATTTTCCTGGTCTTTGCAAGAGTTTGAGCAGCAATAAATCACTAGCAAGCTATTAAAACCTGGTCTTGAGGGATTTTTTAAATAGCTGTGATCTGTTAATCATTTTCAGAGGGTCTAGTTTAAATCACATTTGCCTATTAAATCCTAGACGTAGAAAATCTGCTTAAATTATAAAATATGTTGTAGGAAATACTTCTAGATATTTTAATTTATTATGTGTAGTCAATAAATAAAACTAATTGGTGCGTATTGACATCTTTTTTTAAAAAAAAGATCGTACAGCCAGTAAATGGCTCAGAATTGGTATAAACTCTTTGACTTGATAGGGTGTATTTATTTGTATTTTATTTGTCCTTCCATAATAAAGAATTAATTATTACTAATTAATAAAAATCATTTCATTTAAAGCTTATGGACTACAGTGCTCAATGCAGTGATATCTGTTAATCAGGATTCTGATAACTCTGATAATTAGTCTAAAGATTCTTATGTTGAAATGTCAGAAATAGAATTCAGGCCTTAGCAAGCCTTCAGAATTATGGAAACTTTGATAAAGAAACCACAAGTTTACAGCTGAACATGTGATCATAATCAAAGAATGAATGCACAAGAATGCTTCAAAATGCACTCGGGGTTCTTCCTGTCTTATGGGAGGGACCACCTTTGTTCGGCATTGAATAAACATTTGATTTAGAGAAAGAACTTGGACTCTGCCTTCTCATTTGCACTGAGCAACACCTCCTTTCCTGCTTAATAGTATCTATCCACCAATGAACTGGCAGATTTACCAAAGAAATTGTATAACTTTTTTTTGGCAAGATATCAAACCTTTTAAAGGGGCTGTAGATGAAATATTGTGTAATTATATTTGTGTGCAATGATAGATTTAACCATAACAATGGATAACTTGTTTATGCCAAAATTTCAGAAAATCCTAAATGCCACTAGAACAATGACCCACCTGAAGTGGTGTCCTCCCACTGGTCGGCAAATAGTGCCAGACGGCCCCCTATGGAGGGTCAGTCAGGGAGTTACTTTGAGCATCGAAAGGGATGACCCCTCCTACCCTGAAAAGACCATTTGGATGGGTACCGTTGTTCCTGCCTGTCCTGCCTGTCCTGCCTTTGTCCCTGTCTGAAAGGAAAGGGTCTTTGTCCTTTTTGTGCCCCAGATCCGCTGTCCAGTCCCCAAAAGAAGGAAGGACGAAAATATGGGGCTGGGCAAGAATTGACCCATTTAGTCATGCTAGGCATAACTTTGTGTTTGTGCCTGGCTCAATTAAAATAGGGTCCAGGAAGTCTCCAAACAGCTTATTTCCAGAATTCGGGGACAATGCCAGCCGCCACTCATTCCTGGCATCGGCCTGCCACTGGCATAGCCAGGGGAGGCATCAAGTTACAATAGACGAACCGATGACTTTTGCTGCGAACCTGGAGGCATTTAAAGTGGCGTCTGCAGAGAATTCTATCGCCACCATTATTTTGTTGAGGTCTTGGTGAGACCTTGTATCGATGACTGGCAGTTGGTCTTGCAATTGTTTTAACCAGAGTAATGAAGCTCTGTTAAAAAATGATGCAGTTGAGGCTGTCTTGACAGCCCAGGCTGAAGCCTGATGAGCCTTGACCAGAGACTGCTCCAATCTCTTTTCCTCAGGACAGAGGTGTTCTTCTGGGGATCCTGGCAAATTAGATTGTGATGACATAGTCACCACTAGGGCATCAACCATTGTAACTTGCAGTGCCTTGGTCAGGTCTGATCCCATGTTGTACAAGCGCCTGTCCAAACCATTGGGATTGGGCCCAGATCCGGGGGAGGACCATTGTCTTTGCACAATGTCCAGAAAGAGCCTGAGAGCCAGAACTTCCTCTGATTCTTGGTGGGCTCAGCAAACAAGAGATCTGCAGGATCAGTAGACTCTATGGCAGTCCCAGGATTTGCTTGGACAGAGACCTGCTGGGTGATGATCTTAGCCTTGTGAAGCAAGAATCTAAAAAGATGAGGGCAAAACAGCCCCACAAAGGCCAGCTGGTCAGGCATAAGGCCTTCGTCATCTGACAAATCTATATCACACTGTATCTCTTCCCCTGAAAGTGAGGCTTGACTGGAAGAACAGCTGAGCAGTCCGGGTCATTGAATGGGGTGGGATCCCCCAACCCCTGAGGTCTTTGATGATGAACTTGAGCCCTGGAAAGATCAGAGGCTACAGAAGCTGCCCTTTGTTGCAACCCGGCTGCGATACCCTTATAGCCTCAGAAATCAAGGCAGACATGTTAGTAGGAAATTGTGAGTCACAGGGCAGATCAGGCCACAGGCCTGCAGACATGGGCAGGAAGGTTGCCTCAGCCAAGGTCATTCTCTGCTCCACTCATTGCCCCCAATGAGGATCAGTTAGCTCTGAGGCGGGCATAATGCCAAACAGCAATGCACTGTTGCTGGGCAGAACAGGGGCCTGCTCAAAGTTGTCATCTGGGGACCATACTGGTAGCAGTGTCTCCTCTGGAATATCCAGCAGTTCTGATTGCCCTGCATGAAAAGACTGCAGTGGTGTAGACTCAATACCTGGAGGCTCCTTTGTTTCTTGGCAGCCTCCTTTTGGGCCTTCTGGAAGGCTTATTCTATAGCCTTACGCCTCTATTGGGCTTCCTTTTTGGAAGCCTTGGTGGGCTTCTCTGGTTCTTTACATGCTCAGGAGCAAGCCTTGCCCTGCTTTTCAGGCCTAGAGCCCAAAAGCACTGCCTCATGGTCACTGAAGGGAGTGTCCAGGAAATGCGGCAGCCATCTTAGAATCCCTGAATGGGAGTCTAGGCCCTGGGATATTGGTAAAAATGAGGCTAGTCCCTCAGGATGTAAATGTGCCTAGCTCGGAGAGCCAACAGCACCAAAATCTGCCCTCGTTTGAGGCCTGCAGTGGTAAATCAGAAGGACTGGGGGGGGAGTGAAGGAGCATGCAGCTTGGGCCTTCCCCCCATGCTGCTATTTCTTCCTGAGGCCCAGCGTCACAGAGTTATGCTCGTGAACACTGGCCTTCTTCCAATTACCATGGATCGGCTGTCTTGCAGGAGTCTCCCCGTCAGAGCGGTCTTACCAGCTCTTTAAATTGGCACCAATCTCCTCTGTTGCTCCCTTGATGCAAGCACTATCTTTCTGAGACACAATGGGGCCAAATCCTTGGATCCCCAATGGGTCAGCAGTTCGGGGCTACACCCATGAGCACTGTCCTGAGATCTGGCAACCAGCAGTCTCTTCGCCGCCCATGCGGCCTTCAGCGGGCTCAGGCTGAATTGCCCTTCATGCTGGAATAAACAGGGAGGCTCAACCAGCTGAACTGGGAACCGTCCCTGCAGATCTTTAAGAGTTCGTCCAAAACAGTGTTGGAAAACAGTCAGAAATGGATCAGCTCCCCAAAAACACATCTGTCCAGCTAGACTGAGTCTAAAAGCTGGGAAGCGCGAGGAAGAGGCATGGCTTAACAGTTTGCAGACTCAGTCTTAGCAGCTAACAGACAGAGTTAACCCATTCCTGACTGCTGTTCCCTCCTTTATGGAGAAGTTCTTCGTTTTCTAATTTTCTCCCATTCCCAATTCACACACATATAAACGCACCCGCAAACACTCATACAAAAACATGTTTGATTAAGTTTGGCTCTTGCACATTTATACATAAAAAAACATTAGGTAGTATAAACAAACAAATTCCTGGCACATCTTCAGGAGCCAGATTTTCATGCATAAGCTAATTCAGAAGCATAAAAGCTTGGATTTAAATTCTTCTCAATGACTACCTGAACAAAGACTGAAGAGAGGCAGGAAAGGTAATATTACTCATGCATGAAGTGAGAGAATGAATATAGACATTTGCCTCTCTTTGTCTCTGAAGGCAAACTATTGACAAGAGATGCTCTCATCTGCATATGCAGCTGTCACGTCAGATTAGCTCATCAGGTAATGGAAATCTGGCCTCTGATCCAGAAAGGATCCCTTTGCACAGAAGAACTGAGACTGTTTCAAAGAGATTGTATTATCTTAGGCAGCAGCATTAAATTAATATGCGAATGGTTGCTACTGGACAAACTTTTTTGTTAAATATGTCTTAGTGATTCTTATTTATATACCCTTTACCTCAGAAGTGATTTTACATGAATTTTTGCTTACTGCTTTTAGATCTTCAGAAACTATGAAGGAAAAAAAACCCCTTGGCATGAAACAAAATCTACTGGATCGGTGGAGAAAAAAATATAGAAAGCAAAATATATTACTAAAGCAAATGCTTTACACAGCTTCAATTTTTAATCTCAATTATATCAGAAAGCCACAAGTTGCCCAGGGTTACTTAAATGATTATTTAAAGGGCTGAACAATGAAACAAAGTAATTTAGTGTCCATCAAGTTTATTGTAATATTTTACAACTGGGAAAGATAGAAATATTATTTTCAACACAAAATGTATAAATTAATTCCACAGTCAGAATTGCCTTCTTTCAATATCACAGGTAGATTCTAGTTTAGGACAGCACTTGCTGTTTTCATTTTCAAATAAATCAATGTGTGAACTTGAATTACGAGGGAGGGAGGGAGGGAGGGAGGGAGGAAGGAAGGAGGGAGGGAAGGAAGGAAGGAAGGAAGGAAGGAAGGAAGGAAGGAAGGAAGGAGCCATGGTGGCACAGTGGTTAGAGTGCAGTACTGTAGGTTATTTCTGCTGATCACCAGCTGCCAGCAGTTCGGCAGATCGAAGGCTCAAGGTTGACTCAGCCTTCCATCCTTCCAAGGTCAGTAAAATGAGGACCTAGATTGTTGGGTGCAATATGCTGACTCTTTAAACCACTTAGAGAGGCCTGTAAAACACTATGAAGTGGTATATAAGTGCTAAGAAAGGAGAATAAAAAGATAAAGAGAGTGGAAATCAAGCAAATAGCATTTTGTAAATTATAAGGATAAAGAAAAATAGAATAAAAATAGAAGTTTGAGGTGAGAATAGATACATTCTGTGTTTCATTTAATTTACATTAGCAAATCAGCAGCATTATTATTCAAGTATATTAACAAGAGAGAGAGAGAGAGACAGACAGACAGACATAGTGAGAACAATATAGAGATATAATTAAAATATATACATGTAAAATGTTCCACTTAATAGATATATTTGAAAATGACAACTTTTGCATTATCTAGGATCAGCAATTTAGAATAACCTTTTATCAGATTTTCTATTAAAAACCTGAATTTGTTTTAATTGAAATGAAACAAATATTGCCATATAAAAACTTTGATTGGATATCTTCCTTCTGCAATCAATGGAAAGTAACTAACTAAAAAATAATAATAACAACCCAGGAAACCCATTGTTGTTTACTACAGTACTGGGTTTTAATTGTAACTGCAGCCTGGTTTATGATAACAATGAGGAAGATAAATCTTTTCTGTTGAAGGAAGCCAAATAGTAATCGCCATCCAACATTGCCCCAGCCTCTTCAACTCCTTTCAAATATCACAATATTTGTCAATTACAGAGTATTACCTATGGACCAGGTAAAACATAATTCATATTTACACATTGCACTTTAGGAAAAGGTGATAGCCACAGCAATGATCCTTGAAAGCTGAATTTTCCAGAAAAACTGAAATGTGCATTTTTTTCAGTAGAAAATGGAAAAACATCATTCTGAGCACTTTCATTAAACGTGTTATAAACATAGGTGTTTGTGGGGAAGAAGGCGTTAAATAAGGTCAAGATGGCAGCCACAACTATGGATCCAAATTGCTACGTCTGTTTTTCCCTTACCCCTGCAGCTATCCCTGATTACAACATTGTGTTAGTTACAGTGTCAAATTTTTGCCATGGTTAAATTTAAAATGAAAGTTCTTTTTCCAAAACATTTGTTAGTTTGTTGTAGTTGTCTCACCACAATCCAAATTCATTGTTGGTTGTTACATATCAAGGAGTTAAGATATTTGGACTCTTCTGGAGTTTTGCCTCTATGGCTGCCTTATCATTGGGGAAAAAAATGAAACAGATTCTTCACTATCCGATCCCAACCAATAAAAAGTTCTCGAATATATGTTATGAATTCACTGATCACATAGTTAACGAAATTGCATCTTCATGAAGATAAATGGAGGCCATAGAGTTTCCTTATTCTTGTGAGATGAAGTCAGTGTGTGTCCAAAGAAAAAGACAACATTTCCTACTGCACCGTGTTAATAGATGCTTTGTCTACTGAGGTAATATAGCACTTCTAATTTCAACACTTCTAAACTTAATCTGAGTGCATGGTGTTTCAAAAATTACCTTTATTTATTCTAAAATAATGCACTCATTAAAGGTGCATTTGTATATGCATTTCTATCTTGTTCCAAGGTGTATTTTCTCCTTTCCAATGAGACTCAACACTATGCATGATGGTCTGACTAATTAGAAGCTCAAGGCTCAACTGCTGATTTCATAGGGTTCCAGAGAAAATGCTGATAGGCAGCAGATGAAGGCGTCTGACAAATGATACCATAATGTTCACTACTGGATTTTCCACACTTCAGTTTCTGTTCCATCTCTCTTTCTTTTCCCCACTCAAGAGTTTGTGTCCTTCATCTGGACTCAGGATGAGCATCTGACTTTTCACGAATCCTTCATATACTATCATCTCATTGTTCTTTGTCCCATCAATCCCATAATCTTCCTAGGAGGACCTACTCAGAATTGACAGGACCTCAGAAAAGGAAGAGAAATAAAAATTTGAACTATATAAATTTTTAATGCTTTAAGCTTTAAACAGATGTTTTCTATTTAAAGCACTTTCTTTAAAAAAAAACAGAATATATCAGAATATACGGTGAATTAACCAGAGAATAATCACATTTTTCATGAATAAATTTGGCAAATTCATTTACAATCCCACCCTAAGCCACCTTTTCAGGAGGAAGAAAATGACAAACTAATTGACTGCCTTTGGAGGACAGAGTTGTCATTTCTCAAGCTCTGTTCCATTTTAATTTTTTTTAAGGTCATGATTTCTCATGTTTTTAACAGAAGCCAGTTTTCCTTTTTATCTGTAATTAAATCCACAAGTTGTTATTCTCTGAAGGTCTTTGCAAATTGTGACTTGATGTTGTAGAGAAAGAGTAGCTTTAAAAGGTTGCCAATATCAGTTTAGTTTAAAAATCTCATTTATTATTCATTAATTTGCCTTTGAGTTTAGAATCACTATATTTAAATATAGAACATTTTGGCACATGCCTGATACCCAAGCTATATTCCTTTATACAGCAGGATGAACAAGTCAAATTTTCAACTGAACACTTTACTGAGTTTAACTTAAAGGGATGTTCAAGGCAATAATACCAGTTTTTCTGCTGACTCAGCATGGCAAATTTCGCTCAGGCAATTTAATATTTGTTTGTTTTTTAATTTTAAAAAATCAAAATATATACTTATGGATCATTCAGAGATAAATCTCTGTTTGGTTGAATAAGTGGCGATAGGAAATGCCTAATAGGAAGTGTTTTCTTTGTAGGAAATACTGCAAAGAAAAATAAATATTTGTTGAGATAACTGCCTGTCTGATAATATTGCTATGAAAGGGATAAGTCAACACATGCTTGTCTACAGTATTTGGGGGTGGGGAGGGGATCAAAAAAGAGAATATGGTAGCCAAAACTGTGCAACTGAAATCCCAGTCCTTTTGATTCATGGACTAATGGAAAGAACAAAATTAGTATAGACAATTTTCTCACTTTAAGGAAATGGTATTGGGACCAAGTCACAATTGTTGGCTGATCAACAAACTAAGAAGGATCAAAGCAGATTACTTCTGGATGGTTGACAATCAGGAAACCCCAAGGTCATAGCTGGACTGGGAAGTTAAAAAAAAACATCAGAAAGTGGCAATGGTATGTTACTTCCTTATTGTTGTCTAGCAAACTAGACACAGACTCAAGGGAACATTGATTTCTACTTAATAAGAACAAAGAATGATATCTAAAAGATGATGCTATAGATGAAGTAATCAAATGAATCAACAGTCTTCATTTATATCAGCCATCAGTTAAAATATATTTGAAGAGTTACGTGAGGATTTGGGATTTCCCCACACATCCTTATTTACTATGCCATTGATTACAAAGGAGAAAAAAAATAACAGGAATAAAATAATTGATATACAATGCAGGGAGAGAAAAGAGCAGAATCAATTCGATGTTCTGTCAGCAATCTTCTCAGGATTTTTCAACAACTTCAGCACCAACCACCTTTGCCCTAATGAAAATTGGGAGCCTTACTTATAATCAAAAGCTGTCAATATGAATTTGCCGTACTCTATGGCAAATTCATGTTATGTACAAAATAAGATGTTTACTAGCAAAAAGGCTGTCATATGCCTTTCCTAATATTTCCCAAAGAAGCTTTAGTTTCGAACCCCAAATATTCCTGTTTTTGCCATATTCCAAGACCAGCATGGATCACTATCATTCCTACCATTGCCAACACCTTTTTCTTATATTTTAAGCAGTAGCCACCACACATATTGTTAAAATTTTTCCACTTCCTTTAATTCTCATTTTCTCCAGAAAATTAATTATTTTGGAAAATTGAGTTACATTTTATGTCAGCTTCACCTTTTTATAGTTTACAATGGTAATGAGGCAAGTGTTACAAGTAGGCAAACTTATTTAAATTTAAAAGAAATAATGGCACAAACTGCTTTTAATGAATGCTAAAGTGTCATCACACATGACTCCTCCTATTGATCTAACTATGACATGAGAAGAGAAGCATGCATACTAATAACATCAACATTACAATCTTCACAAACCCTAAGGCAGCCTTAGTTATTTATTTCACACACAGAGAGACACACACAAAGAGAGAGTGCTGATTTGGTTGCAGCAAAATTCCTTAAAATTCATAGTATTAAAAATTTAAAAAATACTTTTAAGTAAAACACAAATATCAGCGCTGGGTAGAGAAATGTTCTTTTTTTCATGTTGGTCTGTCTTTCACTTAGCATGCTAAAAACCTAGAATGTTTATTGTAAAACAGATTATCCCCCTTTCATCAGAAATTTTATGGATAACTAATTAATTCAGTTTACACCAGAAAAGCTCCATTATGGAAAATATCTAGTGAGATTTTATTCCTTATAAAAATGTGGCATTAAAAAAATCATCTGCAAACATTTTCAACAAAATTCCACTTCAATTGATCACTTGATGTGCCACTAGTGGATATGCTCAGAAGCTGCTGTGGTTTTCAAATACGGTATCTGCTCCACCTCAGTACTTTGGTTCAAAGGGATACTTTCACTGACATCGCAACAGCTTGCTGTTCCTGTGATGATATGTACAGTCCTAAGTAAAAGAATGATGCAAATTCCAAACATACCTGTCTACCTATCATAGACTTTTAAACCATACATTTAAAAACAAGTACCATCTGTAGCTGTTAATAGAAGAATATCCATGGACATTCAAGTTACAGATCTTGGTAGGATTCATTCCCTTTGAATGTTGAGTTCAAAAAAAGAGATCATAAGAAAGTCATCTATATATGGCAGAGAAATAAATTTGTGTTATCTTTTCTCTTGAAGGTAGTAAACGAAGTATAAAAATAGGAACTGAGAATTAAGCTAACAAAATGTGTGTTGGTAGCAGTAACAACAGGGTATTGGATTAGAAGACCTCCAAGGCCCCTTCCAACTCTCTAATTTATTTATTTATTTATTTATTGGTTCGATTTATATGCCGCCCTTCTCCGGAGACTCAGGGTGGCTTACAATGCGTTAAGCAATAGCCTTTATACTTTTCTATATACCTGTTTAGTAGCGCTTTTGGCCCCTCCTAAGCGGTGTTCTTTTTTATACAAAGTCAGTTTATTGCCCCCACAATCCGGGTCCTCATTTTACCTACCTCGGAAGGATGGAAGGCTGAGTCAACCTTGAGCTTGGTGAGATTTGAGCTAGCAGTAATTGCAGGCAGCTGGCAGCTAACTTTAGTCCGCTGTGCCACCAATAATTCTGTATTTTGTACTCATACTTCATTTATACATAGGGTTTTTTAACGGTTTTCTATAGAAATGTTTTCTATGTACTATTCTAAACATAAATTATGTAGCCTACCAAAACAAACCACCCAAAAACTCAGAATAAGGA
This sequence comes from Ptyas mucosa, assembly GCA_012654045.1. Taxonomy (NCBI): domain Eukaryota; kingdom Metazoa; phylum Chordata; class Lepidosauria; order Squamata; family Colubridae; genus Ptyas; species Ptyas mucosa. Next base: position 7,553,066 of record WNWU01013631.1, on the reverse strand, counting down.
CCAAACATATTATTTATCAATAATCCACTAATTATAGAATGTGCAATTAATATCCTTCTCTATTATCTATCCAAATGAAACAGCCACATAATTCAGTGCAACATGATGTTACTTAGATGTTGGAATGGAATAATGGGTGAGCTTTTGCCTATTTTACTTGTAAGTGATCTAAAACAAGTAGAAAGCTTTGGTAAGAGTTACACTCCCTTGGTCGGAGCTCGTATACAAAACTGTTTGTGAATCTGTTACAGCATTTTAAACCTCATAACTCCATGATCTCTTGCCAATCAAATCCATCCTTATTAAAGAAGATTTATAAGACTGACTAGATGAGTGTTTCATTTCTATGACTGCTGTCACCACATATTTCTAATATTGAATTATAAAAGAAAACAAACTTCGAGCAATGTATGTAATTACTATATACCATACACTGTTGTATCTTACTAATGAAATAAACCAAGAATGTTTATTTTGCAGATTTCCCTGCTTGTTCAGTTTCATGAAAAGCCACTTCGTTAATGCATTAACTTCAGTTTGGCTGACAATATGAAGTTATTTTTATAAGAATGAGGTGGACACATTAGTTTTCAGAACATCAGGTCCTTATTGCTGTGTTTTGCAAAAGAGTCTAAAGTGGCTATGTGAGCTTAGCATTTTCTGGTACTTCTGTTCGAAAAGAGACACTTGATGCTTCTTTTTTCAGAAGTATCATTTCAAAAATTGCATGCTTTCAGCTGTTGTAACTATAGTGGTTTTATACTGAACAGCCATAAGTTGATGTATGAATGACCTTGATTTATCCAGAATAATAGAATTAAAGAGACCTTGGAATTCTTCTAGTCCACTCTCTGTCCAAGCAAGAGACCCTATATATCAGGGATGTCAAACTCATGTCGTCATGGCATCGTCACATGATGTATTGGGACTTTTTTCCCCTTCGCTAAACCAGACATGGTCAGTGCGTGACGCGGGCCGCGAGTTTGACAGCCCTGCTATATATTCTACCAGACAAATGGTTGTCCAATCACTTCTTTAAAACTTTTGTGATGGAACACCCACAATTTATGAAGGCAAGCCATTCCATTACTTGATCTCGCTGTCAGGAAATTTATCTTTAGGTGTAGGTTGGTAAGTTTCTGTCCGTTGCTTCTTGTCCTGCCTTCAGGTGCTTTGGAGAATAAGTTTACTCACCCCTCAGATACTGGAACATTGTTATCATGTCTCCTCTAGTCCTTCTCTCCATTAGACTAGACATACCCAGTTCCCACAGCCATTCTTCATAAGTTTTAGCCTCCAGGCCTCTAATTATCTTTGTTGCTCTTCTTTGCACTCTTTCTAGGGTCTCAACAGTTTTCTGTATTTGGCAACTGTATTAATGGCTTCCTGCTATGCTATATATTACCATGAGTACTATTGAAGACTTCCAAAGTGACCATAATACTCTTTGAATATTAATACAGTGTATTAATTCATATCTGAAAGAACTTGTCCAGAATTGTTTATAGTATATGGGATGCACATTACACAATTACCGTATGTACTCGAGTATAAGCCAAGTTTTTCAGCACATTTTTATGCTGAAAAAAGCCTCCCTTCGTTTTATGATCAAGTGAGGAAAAAATGCCTTTTTTTCCTGCAACCGTTTTGGCTCCCAGGGGTTGCAGAGAAGCTTGCTAAAGGCAAAATGGGGCATGGGGGGGTGCAGCGCCCCTCCCCCGCACCTCTTTTTGGCTCCCACTGGCTGAAGGGAGACTTGCTAAAGACAAAATGGGACGTGGTGGGTGTGGCGCCCCTCCCCCCGCCCCTTCCCCGTGCTCATTTTTGGCTCCCAGGGGCTGCAGGGAGGCTTGCTAAAGGCAAAATGGGGCATGGGGGTGCGGCGTCCCCTCCGCGCCCCATTTTGGCTCCTAGGGGCTGCAGGAATGCTTGCTAGGGGCATGAGGGGGGGTGCCTGGCAAGACTCCCTGCCGCCCCCTAGAAGCAAAAATGAGCTGCAGGGGGGGGGGGCTTCAAGAGAGAAAGAAATAAAGGGAGATCCCATGTGCACTGAGCTTGAATTGAGAGCTTATTGTAATTGAGAGCTTATTGTAATTGGCTGCTAGCTATCCTTGCTCAGGCTAAGCCAGGAGTGGGTAAATGTGGCCCTTTTACAACCTGTGGACTTCAACTTCCAGAATTCTCCCAGTTTGGCTGTCTCAGGAATTCTGGAAGTTGAAGTCCACAGGTTGTAAAAGGGCACCTTTGCCCACCCCTGGGCTAAGCTAATCAATAGTGGAGCTCTAAGAATGCCAGATGAGATGGAGAAAGGGAGGGAGAAAGAAAGAGAGAGAGAGAGGGAAGAAAGAAAGAGAAAGAAAGAAAAAGAAAAAGAAAAAGGAAGGGAGAGAGAGAGAGAGAAAATACAGGTATCTCTTAACAGAGGCTTGAACTTGCCTGAAATTAGATCAAGCCCTACATCACTTAACCCAATGTATCAGATTAAATTGTTATTGAATTATTTTTGGTATATATACTACATTCTCTTTTGTAATCTAGTTATAGTGTAAAACTAGTCTATTATGTCTCAAAATAAAAGGGAGATCAAAAATCCAATTAGTGCCATGTAAATTCTGGAATCCCCAAAGACCTTTCCCATTGTATTTATTAAACAAATTTATATAGCTACCCAACTCATATACACTACTTTTAAAGTTATTGTTGATACCATATTGTTTTTGTTGATCCTCTTTTCCACTTACAGAGCTAGCTTACTTTTTTTCTTTGAAATCAATAGTCAAAAACATTTAACCTACTGATGCCTCAATTAATGTAATTTTATTGGTATCTATTTTTATTTTGAAATTTACCAGTAGCTGCTGCATTTCCCACCCTAGGCGAATACTCAAGTTTTCCCAGGTTTTTTTGTGGTAAATTTGGGTGCCTCGGCTTATATTCGGGTTGGCTTATACTCACGTATATACAGTAGTCACTGTAAAAATATACATAGAAATGCAGAATGGTAAATACATAATGAAGTACATAGGAAGAGAACAAAAAATGTTCTGAATGGCCTACACGTACCCATATTCTTGACAGTGGTATCTCAAACTCAAATATCGGCACTATTTTCAAGAACAACTTCTAGGCACCATGTTCAGTCGTATTATTTTAATGAGAATTGGGGTTCCCCAATCCTCACTTAGTTTCATTCCTCTTAGGCCAACCATTTTAGTAACAGCTTCTCTATAGTATATCCTTCAACTAATGATAGTGAAGTTAACCAAGGGAAATGTTACTGTGGTGCCACTTATGTAATGAGGCCAAAGTAAACAACATCACATAAAGAATTAGCAGATGTTGTCTATACATGCTTTAAACTGATTTTCAATCATTTAAAATTTTACAGTACATTTATTTCCATCTTATTTCTTCAAAGATGTGCACTATCAGGTAAATATCCACATACCTAGCAAGTATAAAAGCTCCAATATGACTATGTATAAAACAAAATAATATAAAATCTGCTGAATTATACTCTTTCAATTCATGTATTTAACTATTTATAGTTTTTTTTTAAAGTTAACATTGGAATTCAATCAATTTGAAAATAGATCTCAACTTTAGCTAATTTTTTTTTAGTATTTTAAAAATAAAGATGTATTTATTTATTTATTTATTTATTTATTTATTTATTTATTTATTTATTTATTTATTTATTTATTTTGTATACCGCCCTTCTCCCAGAAGGGACTCAGGGTTGTGGACAGCCAAAATTAAAAATACATAAAGTACAAAAGTTAAGATAACTAAAAGAAATTAAATCAATCGGCCTCCCAATTTAAAACCCCAAATCTATAAAATTAAAATCCCATTAAAAAACCATTTAGGCTAGGCCATCTTGATGGAATAAATAAGTCTTCAGGGCCTTACGGAAGGTCCAGAGGTCCAGGGTCAATCGTATTCCAGGAGGTAGCTCATTCCACAGGGCGGGTGCCCCCACAGAGAAGGCTCTCCCCCGGGGGCTGCCAGCCGACACTGCTTGACTGACGGCACCCTGAGGAAGCCCTCTCTATGAGAGCGTATTGGCCAGTGGGAGGTTAACAGTAGCAGCAGGCGGTCTCGTAGATACCCTGGCCCTAAGCCATGGAGCACTTTAAAGGTGAGAACCAATACCTTAAAGCCCACCCGGAAGACCAACGGGAGCCAATGTAGCTCGCGCAGGAGGGATGTTACATGGGAGCGCCACATCGCTCCCATAATCAACCGTGCGGCCGCATTCTGAACCAGCTGGAGCCTCTGGGTGCTCCTCAAGGGGAGCCCCATGTAGAGAGCATTACAGTAGTCCAGGCGAGACATAACGAGGGCATGGGTGTCTGTGCATAAGGAGTCCCAATCCAGAAAGGGGCACAACTGGCGTATCAGGCGAACCTGATAAAAAGCCCCCCTGGCCACGGCTGTCATATGCTCTTCTAAAGACAGCCGTGTGTCCAGGAGGACACCCAAGTTGCGAGCCCCCTCTGTGGGGGTCAATGACTCACTCCCAATAGCCAGCGATGGCACCAGCTGGCTATATCGGGACGCCGGTATCCACAGCCACTCGGTCTTGGAAGGGTTGAGTCGAAGCCTGTTCCAGTTACATTACATAAATAAATAAATTTGCATTACAGCAGACAAAGATGCTGTGATAAAGCTAAATCACAGCATTTAATACATTGGGAGGCCTTATATAATTAATATTTTAATTCAGGATGATAAAAACTACAGAAAATGTAAGTAAAACATAAGATTTTTTTTTTGTAATTGTCTTCATGTACTGTCATTTTCATTATTGACTACAGCTGTTTTAATAAGCTTACTGTTTCCTTCAAAACATTTTCTTTGGAAGACGATGTACCCCAAGGTGATATGTGTTTCGATTTAATATAATTTGTAGATAGTTAGGTAATTTAAGGATAAGATTCCCAAATGTAACTGCTATATGCACAGCAATTATGTAAATTATAATTACACATATAATATATCTACAAGATCTGTAAGAATCTCCCACAGAGAGAAAATTTGTCTTATTGACAGTAGTTATCTACATTTAGGTTAGCTTAAAGGGGAACCAAAGAAACTATGTGACACAACCTTTACGTGAATGGATATTGTTTTACATTAAGTACAGCATTGCTTCCAATATTGTTGGTAATCGATTTCTAGAAGAGACAGGAAAACCTGAGAATATTTCCAAGATCTTGGAACTAGATTACAAGGGTCTTTGTCAAGCCAGAAAATATTTTCGTCTCTAAGCAAGACAAGTGGTCAATATAGTATTAGTAAATTCAATTCCACACATAATTTCTAATTACAACAATGAATTTGGAGCCAGGGCATACCTAGTAAAGATAGATTTAGGGTTTAGTGTATTTTTCTCTTATTATCATTCTCCATTTTTATGGCAAATTTTTGCACATGTCATAACATAAACAATTTCCATATTTATAGAATTTAGACATTTCTTATGTTGGCAAGATTAAAAATATTTTCTTAGCTTTTCCTCTATCAGTGCTACTGCTAATCAAGTCCCTAGAAAAGTGATAATTATTGTACATTTACAAAAATGGTCTTGATGGATCTGTTAAATTGTCAGAACTTATTATACATGGCTATCTACTAGCAATCGAGTACAATATGAAAATCTACTAGGTTATTTGCTTGCAATGTTTTCAATATCAAACATAATACTCTTTTCTTCAGCCAGAAATCTACCCATGAACCTTGCTGCCCACTGTTCATTTTTCAATTGCTTTTCAGGAGATTTGTACAAATTTTACATGCTAACCCAGAGGTTCCCAATCTTTTTCGGTTCGCGGCTCCCATAGCAATCCGACTTGCAACTGCGCATGCGCACTAGACGTTTCAGAAATGGCGCATCAGCGTTAGACCCAGCGGGCAGAATATTTCGCGGCGCCCTTATGACGATAGCGCGGCTCCCCAGGGAGCCGCGGCTCACACTTTGGGAACCACTGTGCTAACCTATGGTCAAAATAGTGAACAGAGTCAGTATGATATAGTGATGAAGAGACTGACATAAAAACTAGGAGACTGTAAGTTCTAGTCCCACCTTGCATATGAAAGCTAGCTTGGTGACTGGTTTTGGATTATCACTCTCTCTGAGTCAAACTCTTTTTATGGAAAAAAAACAGGAGGCAGGAATGTTAGATATGTTTGCCATCTAAGTTGACATATAAACAAATTGATAATATAATCTAATAGTAAAAATAATGATCATGGCTATGGAAGTATAACTGAATTTTTTCATGTGATAGACATAAATAGATTCTTTATTAGTTGTAGATATTGCAACTTTACTTTTTTTCTTAATCATACCCTGTAGACATACCTGTTAAGTACAGCTCATAGAGTAGACTTTAAAAATCTCTTGTTTTAATCTTTCTGTACCAAACAGTACTAATGGGTTGTTGGATTGTACCTCCTGTATACAGTATGTGTTCGCTTTGCAAGGTGTATATTGGCTATGCATAAAGTTTCATCATTTTACGGTGGATTCATACGGTGTCTGGAAAATTTTTTTCATATAGTCTGAAAGATACTTATGCTGGGCTATCCCTTAATCAGTAACAGTAACAGAGTTGGAAGGGACCTTGAAGGTCATCTAGTCCAACTCCCTCCTCACACAGGAGACCTGTATTAGGGATTCGAACCGCCGAACTGCTGACCTTTCTGATTTATTTATTTATTTATTTATTCAATTTATATGCCGCCCTTTTCCAGAGACTCAGGGCGGCTTACAATGTGTTAAGCAATAACCTTCATACTTTTGTATATACCTGCTTAGTAGGACTTTCAGCCCCCCTCTAAGCGGTGCTCTTTTTTATACAAAGTCAGCTTATTGCCCCCACAATCTGGGTCCTCATTTTACCTACCTTGAAAGGATGGAAGGCTGAGAAAAGCTATAGCCTGGTGAGATTTGAACTTACAGTAATTGCAGGCAGCTGGTGTTACTTAACAGTGCTTTAGTCTGCTGCACCACCAAGGCTCTGTATATTGGTTAGCATATTAATGTTAATGCTCAAGCTTTGTTTTGATATTTCCTTCTGTTTCCTGAAACTTTGAAATGGAAAAGGCCTTCACCGGCCCATCATCATGGTAAACCAACAAGTGAGTTTTGAAAGAACTGCAGCAAAAAAAATGGCAATGGCAAAATCCAATACCAATAAAGTTTCTACAAGCTATAATGTCATTTTGTTCTTGCTCATTAATATCATTTTGATTATTTTAGGCACTTTCATTCTATGGCCAAGAGGCTGCTATGGAGGCACATGAGGCCACCACAAGAAATACATGATGCCTGAACTACAAAAATATCAAGAGAAAGACCAAAAACATTGAGTACCCTTTTATAGATGTACAGAAAAAAAATTACAGTGGGCTTTAGAAATACAAACAAGAAAACAGCATCTAGATCAGTACTTGATAATTTAATGTAATATAGTTATGCTAATCCTTATAAGCTAAAATACAGAGAAGAGACAGCAGTGAACTCCTAATTAATTTATGCCTGTAGAAGTCAGTAAAAAAAACACAGATCATCTCAACATAGTCAAGTAAGATTCAAAGCATGATTTTGATAGGAAAACAATTTACAATCAAGACTAGAGTCCAGAATGCCTGTAATCAAATCCAGAGTACTTTGTTCTACCTTTTTTCAAGAAGGAGATTTAGTTGTCAATTTGTAGTACTTAACATATGTAGGTCATGGGAATTGTTAATTTGATAGCAAAAACATGGTTATGGCCTCTATACTCCAGAAATAAAACTTAATTGTAATCATTCTTCTTCTATGCTATGCAATTATACAAGCTGGAGGTCACCAAGACCAAATATTTATTAAAGAGTAGATATATGTTTGCTTCATATGCAACATTATGAGTTGTCTTTCACTATTATATCCAAGATTCCCTCTCCATTTAATTCAGTTCTTTCACAAACAAGGAAGTGTCAGGCATTTCTAAATGAATGAGAAATGTTACTTAAGATTTTCTATTTCAGCGATCACTACCTCTTCAAAAGCCTATTCATTAAACATCAATCTTCTGATGAGAAGAATTTTCTTGTTACCGTGACTGTCTTTCTACTTTAAATGATAGGTGGGAAATAGTTGCATTCAGAAATAAGGATTCTTACCTGCTATTCTGACAACATCAGCAGTAGTAATACCAAGAGCATTTGGGTGCATTTTGAAGGTCACAGCTGGCCCCAACATGCTACAAAAAGAGAATTAAAGCAAAAAATTGGTAACCAAGAAAGATTAAAACATATTTGTCCAAGGATAACCATACCCTTTTAATTTCCTGTTTTAGGTACAAAACTAAAATGTGTAAAATCATTTTTAACTCTCTCACTAAAATTAGGATGCATAACTTCATTACAAATGGGGGAAAAAAACAGAATGCAGGGCCATTTTGATTCAATTTTCATTCATTACAAAACAAAAATCTATCTTGCCTTTAGTTGTGGCATTCTCTGATGGACTCCCATCTAAGTATTAACCAGGTCTGATTCTGCTGAAATTGATAATAGTTTTTGAAAGAAAATACAATGACATCAATGTATCAATGCTGTGTGTTTCAACACATTATTACATAAAGTAAGTTATTTTATACTAATGGTTATATGCCAATTACTGTATATTCCTTGAATCATTTATTCAATATCATGAGGATGTTATGTCAGGTTATGTTATATAGTCATTATAACTGTTGAGATCATTCATTTTTCACCATTGAGTTTGAGATTGTCTCTGTCTGAGACCGGGATCAATTTTATTCTTTTTTTAGTGATGTTCTTTATTAAAATGTATTCACCTATACCCATACAAGTGGATGTTTCCCACTTATGTTTATAAGGAAAAAAAAGATACAGTCATGGATAGAACTGCACATGCTATCTTTTATTTACAAGTGGAGACATGATACAAAGAGCTAGTGTCTCTAACTCCTAAGAGGGATGGGAGCAAAAAGTGGTGAAGCCCAATATGCTGACAGTGAGCAGCAACTTTGAGCTTTGCTCTTCTTTTTATTTTCTATTTTTACTCTTTTTTAAATACTTTCTACTTTTAAATCAATTTTTAACTTTTAAATTTAAAAAGTTTTAATTTCACCACTTGAGAGGTTCAGCTTTTACTCCAGTTTTTTTACTTCAGCTAGTAAAGCATTTAGTGAATGAGAGGAAAGTTTTCTCTACTAAGCAAACAAAACCAGCTAAACATGGCTGTGACCATGCCCAGACAACCCAAGATAAAAGACTTTTTTTAGATAACGGACACTGCAAGTAAGTCTCCTTTTCACTTTTCTTCCCCCCCTTGTGACCCCACAAACAAACCTAGCCCCCTTCTAGATTGAGAAAAGGACAACTGCTTCTCTGTGGACGAGGGAGTTGCAATTCCAGTAGGAGTTGGAGGGGAGAACAAGAATAATATTAGGAACAATCTTAAAGGGGATTTTAAATTTAGTTTATATATCAATGACTTGCCAGGGTTAATGAAAGATCCCATGGTACACATGCCAATAATCCTAAATACTTACTGTAACAGCTTGCTCTATGCTGATGATGTGATTTTATTATTGTATTCACAAGTAAGATTACACAGGCTATTAAGAAGATTCAGCTCTTATTGCCAGGATAACTCCCTAACCATTAGTAAATCTAAATAAAAAATCATGGTGTTTGGAAAACATCATTAGAAACATAGATGGCAATTAGATGGTGAACCAATTGAACAGGTTAACACCTTTGTATATTTAGGTGTAACATTTTCCAAGATTGGATCTTGGGCTTGCCATCATCAATAGAGTACACTTAGAGCAAAAGCTCATTTGAATTTATTCCTTAAACTAAAGAATCATAGTTACCCAGAGTCCCTAGCTCCATTAATTAAAGTATATAAAGCTAAGGTTACCTCTATGCTTTTGTATGGAATAGAAGTTTGGGGTCTATACTTAACCACAGTCCTAGAACAAACACAGTCCCAGCATTTGAGATGTATTTTGGGTGTAGAGCTAAGAACATCTACTGCAGCAGTTAGAGCTGAATTGGGAATTCATTACAATTCACGCACTGTCCAACATTAGAGCATATAACTATTGGCACAAAGTCAATGAAATGGAGACTGATAGACTCCCCAAGTTATGTCTACTAGAACAAATAAAATCACAATCACAAATCTGGATCACCAAACTAACAAATTTTCTCAGAAGCTGTGGCCTTCCTGTCTCTTGCGTAACAGAACGATTTAAAAAAAGAACTGCCCAAAGAATTAAGGATATAGAAATACAAAATGGTATAGCTATCCTTAGTAAGGTGGGTAACTTGAAATGGCTGAGCAAATACAAACATACTTTTCAAATAGACAGCTATTTGAAGTTACAACTGCCAAAACATCTTAGGGAGATATTTACACGAGCAAGATTCGAACAGCTCGACACAATGATCAGATATGGGAGACCCCATTCTATACCCTACAATGAACCTCTCTGGATTTGAGGAGCAGCTGAAGTAGAAGACCTGGCTCCCATCCTATTTGACTGTTGCTTGTATAAGGGAGTGAGAGACAGGTATCTCAGTCTATATACCAAACGAATGACCCATTGGGATCCCCATATCAAAACAACTTACTTTATGTGCAGCCAGAATCTGAAAATAACATTTAACACAGCACAGAACTTAAACAAAATGGTTCAGTTGAGATCTGCATATGTGGGATTGATTGGGGTAAATTGCAGAGGTGACACCAAAATATTATTTTATCATATTTTATCTGTATCTTAAATTATTGTATTCTATTCCAATTTCATTTTAAATTGTATTTTATTCCAATTTCATTTTAAATTGTATTTTATATACAATTCCACTTTAATTTGCTTTTATCAAATTTTAGTAATAATTTGTTTCTGGAACTTTGCACTTTGATATGGCCCAAGGGCTAATCTATAAAGACTCATTGTCCTTGTCCTAAGAGGGATGGACTTTTAAAAGTTCCAACCAAGAAGAGGCAATTGAGAGGAAACTATTGTAAATAATGAAGACAAGTTTTGCTTCTTCAATGGATGCATTAGCTTCTAACCTATTTAACTTTTATTTCAAGGGGTTCTGGGAGGGATTGTGGGAATGGATCTGGGGGGAATCCATAAATCCACTGAATGGGGGTAATGGGTCTGATGATCATGGCGGGGAGGACGGGGACAGAAATTTGACAAGGATACAGGGGGACGAAACAATGGGCATTAGTATAATAAGTGGGAGGGGCAGATATGACGGTAGCAGGGGGCCATATTATGTTTTGGGATTGCACACTCCGACCCCCAAAGCATTCCTCATTCCCCAGGTTGTTCAGAGTCTCAGGCCCTGAGTCTACGGCTGATGTTGTGTAATGCCAGGTCAGTGGTAAATAAAGCCCCCCTCATTCACAATCTTATTTCGGAGGGGGGTGCTGACCTGGCAGGGATTACGGAGACCTGGTTAGGCCAGGAGGGAGGAGTTCCCCTTGTGGAAATGTGCCCGCCAGGTTTCCGTGCATTCCATCAGCCAAGGACTCAGGGAAGGGGTGGGGGAGTGGCAGCAATTATTAGAGAAAGTCTTTGCCCGAGGGAGGCCACTGTTTCTCAGATAGCCGGATGTGAGTCCCTCCTTGTGAAGTGGGGTCAGGGGATACAGATGGGCCTACTGATCACATACCTGGCTCCCTGCCACGTGACGGCGGTCCTGCCTGAGCTGCTTAACATTATAGCCGGGGTGGCGGTGGAAACCCCCAGACTTATTGTTATGGGGGATTTTAACCTGCCATCTGCTGGTGAGATATCGGAGGTGGCTCGGGAGTTCATGGCTTCCATGACGGCCATGGACCTGACCCAGGTAGTTCAAGGCTCCACCCACTTGGGGAATCACACTCTGGACTTGATTTTTGTCTCGGATCAATGGCTGAATGATCTAAGAATAGGGGATCTAGACATCAAGCCCTTGTCATGGTCTGATCATTCTCTCCTTCACATGGACTTTCAGGTCACTTTCACCAACCGCAGGGAGACGGAACCAACCAAGTGGTTCCGTCGCAGGCGCCTGATGGACCCCGAGAGGTTCCTGACGGAGCTTGGGCCATTTCCTGAGACTCTGGCTCACGACTCGACTGAGGACCTGGTGGTGGCCTGGGACAGGGCAGCTACTAGGGCCTTGGACCGCGTCGTGCCTTTGCGGCCTCTGACCCGATGCCGATCTTGACTAGCTCCTTGGTTTTCTGAGGAGCTGAGAGAGATGAAGTGTCGGAAAAGACGCCTGGAGAGTGATTGGAGGACAAGCCGATCTGAATCTGATTGAACACAGGTGAGATCTTATATCAAGACCTACCTAGTGGCGATAAAAGCGGCGAAGTCTAGCTACTTCTCCGCTCTTATTGCATCTGCAGAGAACCGCCCAGCTGCGCTGTTTAGGGTGACTCGCTCACTACTTCAGGTGGGGGTGCGTGAAGACCCCTTACAGGGTCGAGCTGAGGATTTTGTGCAATTCCTGCATGATAAAGTCGCTCAGATTCGGGAAGGCCTGGACTCCGATTGGGTAGATCCAGGGGAGGAGATGGGGGTAGGTCCTGAGAGTGTTATCTGGGAAGAGTTTGACTCTGTGGCTCCTGAGGATGTGGACAGGATTCTGGGCAAGCTTAGTGCTGCCACATGTTTATTGGACCCGTGTCCCTCCTGGTTGGTACTGGCCTCCCGGGAGGTTACACAAGGCTGACTCCAGGGGATTATAAATGCTTCTCTGAGTGAGGGTGTCTTTCCCACCGCCTTGAAAGAGGCGGTTGTGAAGCCCCTCCTCAAGAAGCCTTCCCTGGACCCAGCTATATTATCAAATTATCGTCCAGTCTCCAATCTTCACTTCGTTGCGAAGGTTGTTGAGAGTGGGGCGGCACAACAACTACCCCGATACCTGGATGAAGCTGTCTATCTGGATCTGTACCAGTCAGGCTTCAAGCCATGATACAGCACAGAAACGGCATTGGTCGCATTGGTTGATGATCTCTGGAGGGCTCGGGACAGGTTGTTCCTCTGTCCTGGTCCTATTAGATCTCTCAGCGGCTTTTGATACCATCGACCATGGTATCTTACTGCACCGGCTGGAGAGGTTAGGAATAGGGGGCACCATGCTTCGGTGGTTCTCCTCCTTCCTCTCTGACCATTCGCAGTTTGTGTTGGCTGGGGGGCAGAGGTCGACCTTGAGGCACCTTATTTGTGGGGTGCCACAAGGATCAGTCCTCTCACCCCTTTTGTTCAACATTTATGTAAAACCGCTAGGCGAGATCATCCGTGGTTTCGGGGTGAGTGTTCATCAGTATGCTGATGACACACAGCTATACATCTCCACCCTGACCACCCCAATGATGCCCTTACTGTGATGTCCCGTTGCCTGGAGGCCGTGCGGATCTGGATGGGGTGAAACAAACTCAGACTCAACCCCTCCAAGACCGAGTGGCTGTGGCTTCCGGCATCCCGGTATAGTCAGCTGGTACCATCACTGACAATTGGGGATGAGACCTTACTTCCCACAGAGAGGGCTCGCAACTTAGGTGTCCTCCTGGATTCACGGCTATCTTTAGAAGAGCACATGACGGCCGTGGCCAGGGGGGCCTTTTATCAAGTTCGCCTGATCCGCCAGTTGCATCCCTTTCTGGATCAGGACGCCTTGTGTACAGTCACTCATGCCCTAGTCACCTCCCGTATGGACTACTGTAATGCTCTCTACATGGGGCTCCCCTTGAAGAGCACCCGCAGGCTCCAGCTGGTCCAGAATGTAACTGCACAGGTGATTATGGGCGCAACTCGTTACGCCCATGTAACACCTCTCCTGCGCGAGCTGCACTGGCTCCCGGTGGTCTTCCGGGTGCGATTCAAGGTGTTAGTCATCACCTTTAAAGCGCTCCATGGCTTAGGACCTGGGTACCTACGAGACCGTCTTTTGCCACCAATAGCCTCCCACCGACCAGTTTGTTCTCACAGGGAGGGACTACTCAGGGTACCGTCAGTCAAATCATGCCGACTGGCGACTCCCAGGGGGAGGTTCTTCTCTGTGAGGGCTCCAACCCTTTGGAATGAACTGCCCCCCGAGATATGGAATATCCCTGATCTCCATGCTTTCCGCCGTGCCCTCAAGACCCTGGTGTTCCAACAGGCAGGGCTAAACATGAACATGTGAATGATCTTTTAAACTGTACACTGCCTTGGCTTCCGCTTCCGGTTCCGCTGGCGACAGACTTTGATCGGGCTAGCTCTGGCCCCAGAGTCTGATCCCCCCCATCTGGAGGCCCTTTGGGCCAAGCGCCCCATTATTGGGGCGTTTGCCGTTTGAGGGCGGCTCGCCAGGGGTCCCCTGCCTCACTTCCAGGGGCCGGGAGGCCGATGCTGGCGCGCCCGAGGCTCCAGAGGGGGTGGGAGGCGATCGGCGGCTTTTTTTCGAGGCCGCGGAGGCGCCACAACGCCTAAGGGGACCGGTGCTACCTAAGAAGGCACAACGGACTGTACTGACTGATTGCAGAGTGGAGCAGGCATCCTGGAGGCGAGAGGGGGGGGTTGGAGTTTCCCCCCCCCTTGTAGCTGGAAAGGTGCCGTGGCAGAAAACTAGGGGGAAGGAGATGGGGTGAAATCCCTTACCTTTCTGACTTTTCCTTGGAGGATGGCTGTGGCAGAGTTTCTTGGAGAGGTCTGGTGGCCCCTCCCCCCGGCAGGCAATGGCGGCGGTCTGACTTCCTGCTTCTTTATTTATGATTGAAGACAACATTCTCCTCTGGCTTCCTGTTTGACCTACTCTATACTTCGGACTCGTTGCTCCTGTGAGCGCCCACTGGTGGACAGTTGAAAAATTACTTTGATTGCTAATCCCTCTTTCTTCTCTGGAGGTTTGCCCTTTGATTTCTCATCTTCTACTGATCTAAGATGGCTAAGGGCCACAAATCAGCAGCAACTGACATGGGGAAAATTTTGGAAAGACTGGCAATATTGGACCAGAAGTTGGACAAGTTAGATGACGTCCAAAAAGGATTATCTGAAATTAAATCTGAAATGACACTTATGAAAAAAGATTTAAATGATGTTCAACAGCTGGCAGAGCAAAACAAGAAGAAGATGGGGGGTCTGGAGGGGGAGGTACGGGCACTCCAGAAGGTGGAGGATGGGAGAGGAAATGCAATGTTAACCTTACAATTGGATAAGATGTCTTATTTTCTCAGGTTCCAAAACGTGGAACAACTTGACCAGGAAAATTTGAGAGAAGTGATGGTTAAAATGTTGGGTGAATTTTTAGAAAGAGATTTGGAGTCTATTGGAAGGGATGTGGACTTGGTGTACAGAGTAAACTCACAATTTGCAATTTTACATAATCTACCAAGAGAGATTCATATTAAATTTGTGAGAAGGGAACTGAGAGATGAGATATTGAGAAAACAAAGACTGGGAGCGCTGGTGTACAGGGGCAAGGAGATCACCATCCTGAAGCAGATTCCCAGACAGGTACGAGAATTAAGAAGAAAATATTATTTTTTATCAAATAAGTTGTACCTCAAGGGAGTAGGTTTTAGGTGGTTGATTCTGGAGGGTTTGATGATTTTTTGGGAGGACAGTAAGAAGAAAATTAATAATGTAACGGAAGCTAAGGCTTTTTTTGACCAACATAAATCCTTCCTAGGTGGAGAAGATACAGGAGCCGAAGAGGGGGAAGTATTAGATGATCAAGGAGCGGAGGCGGACGGAGCTGTTGCGGCCCGGGAGGGGGAGGGAGGCCAGACCATGGTTTTAAGCGCCAGAAATAGGAGATGAAGAAAGGAGGGGAATCTATTGTTTAAGGTTTTTTTAATTGACTTTTTTTTTCTCTCTCTTTTTTTATTGTATTTTGTATAACACTCTTTTTTTTGTTTATATAATTTTTATATAACCTGGTTGTTTGTTTTGATTTAAGATAATAATGTCTGTTGTGTGAGAAATTAAAAAAAGAAAATAATAATTGAAATATCTTTATATAAAGATACTGAAAATTCAACATATTGTAAACTATAATATTGTATATTCTTAACCAATAAAAACTTTTTATTGTAAAAAAAAATGTACACTGCCTTGAGTCCTACGGGAGAAAGGCGGTATATAAATATAATAAATAAATAAATAAATAAATAAATAAATAAATAAATAAATAAATAAGCCAATGGGTTTTTCACTGAATTTCCATGACTGAGACTAGACCTAAACCTTAAGCTTCTCCAGTCCTAAACTAAAACTTTACTCATGATACCACATAGACATGGGGTGAAATGTCATGGTATGGTCCACTTCTGATCTTCAAACATAAGAAGTTCAGAATTTTCTTAGAGAAAATATTGATAACACTATGTGTATCATGTGTTTATGATATTATAGCTGATATTATAGCTGCAAGAATTAAATATATCTAAAACAAATGCTATCCATGAATTACAAACTGTTTATTTTACAGTCACTAAATTCTATGGTAAATAATTTCTGGTTCTTGTATGGAGCTCAGAAGTAAAATCAATCAGAAAAGGTATAATAGATCTAGAGCCTTATTTACATATTTCTGTGTAATTTGTCTCAATACTGTTTTTTACCAAGTGAGTTAATTTCTAGTAATCATTTCCTGCACTGGAAAATAAAATAAGATCCACCAGATTCAAGTACCTACACACTATATATGTGGCAAATAAGCCAGCCTCAGCTCTGCAAACTTTCATTGGCATACATACAATTTCCTTTCTTTTCCTATTTCTCTCCTTCCAATTAATTCCTAAACATTTCCCTCTCTTTTAATGACCTACTAGTATAATTGAAGAAAACTTCTCATTTTTTATGCCTTACTTTTATCAATCAACAATGGAAATAGAAAACATTTTCCTCACCCACACTGCTCTTCCTTTTTCAACCTCACCCCTCTTAGCCAGTGGTGGGTTTCAACTGGTGTTACCACCGATTTGCTTTGTACATGAGCTTTGCGCAAGCACATTGAATTTCAGAACAGCTGAGGCATGGCAATTCTCTCTACTGTGCCTATCAGCTGGACTAAAAATGAACGAATATAGGTAAGTATAGCACAGGGGTGAGAGGAGGGCTCAACTGACGGTTGGAGTGAACCGGTTCGCTCTCACCTCACCATCTCCGCTACCAGCTCGCCCAAACTGGGGAGAACTGGTAACAACCCACCACTGCTCCTACTCTTGTTTTAGCAAACAATCAGAAGCCTCCAATATCCATTTCATTGATGGCTTCTAATGGAAAGTTCAGAAGGGAGAAATAATAACTGCATTTAAAAGGAGACACATTATGTCCACTGTACACTTAATTTAAATTTGATAACTTATTAGGACAGTTACTATAGAGTGGCAGTGGAAGATTATTTTAGATCCACAATGTTTTACATTGCTGTTCAGCATCTACATGAAGATAAAACAGACAAGTCATTCAGAAATGTGAAGGTAATGACTTCAGAATACTGATGACACTCAACTCTATTCACTTTTTACTCAAATCAGCAAAGCTGTCCAAATGCTTGGCATCCACTTGCAGAGTATGGTTTATTATTTATTAAAGATAATGGTTCCCCTTTCCAGTCATGTCTAGGGGGCAGTGCTCACCACCATTTCCTAGTTAAGAGAGACAACATTGTCTGAAGACACTTCCATGATCATGTCACTGGCATTACTATATGCTGTTATATTCTCACCTAAGTGATACCTATTTCTCTACTTGCCTTTGCTTTCGAACTTCTAGGTTGGCAGGAGCTGGGGCAAGGAATGGGAGCTCACCTAATCACGCAATGATCAAATCTCAAAACCAGCCTGTCAGCTTTCCAACTGACAAGCTTAGTGTCAACTCGCAATGCATTTCTAGTCTGCTCTCAAGTTGCCATGGGTAGCAAGGGGGGAGCACATTCCACGCATACCTTCTTCCAACTTTGGATCTCAGATTAGTAAAACCTGTTTGTGATGTGTGTTTCTACAGCCCGCAAGAGGGCCTCGTTGGAGAATGTGATTTATGACACAGACTGAGAGGAGGGGGAAAGAGGGTCAAAGTTGAGCTGTATCTTACGTGCGGCAGAGTAGACCTCACTTGAGTAGATGCTGATATGTTGCTCCTAATAAATAATCGGATTTCTTTTGAAACTTGGCTCAAAACTCATGAGTTAATTAGGGTATCTGTTGGAACCTTGACACTTAGCGCCTTTAACCACTTAAGATATTGCACCCTTTTATTATTACTTGGGCATTCAACCTGGTGCCCTTTATCCAAAAGGAAAGATTTACCTGCCAGATTCTCATACTGAATCTCTACTATGGAAAAGGTTAACCAACCATACGAGGGCTAATAAACTGAAGCTGAATTCAAGCATGTCATAGTTTTTGTGTATAGATCAAGGGTGTCAAATTCATGTTGTCTTGGCAGCATCATGTGATGTATTGTGACTTTTTTCCCCTTCGCTAAACCGGATGTGGACATGGCCAGTAAATGATGCATCTGGTCCACAGGCCATGAGTTTGGCAGCCCTGGTATAGATGATTATCAGGTTAGTAATTAGGAAGCTGGCTTATTATACGTAATGTAGCATTCTACCTGAAGGGACATGGATGGATGATTTGAGAATCTTCCTGATTTCAGTCAAAGTACAGGGGGACTCAGGGACAACGAATACTCTGACCAGTTTCAGTTTATTCTTCATCTATTTCCCACTGGTAAAACTTATTTTTAAAACCTCACAGTTGGATTACTACACTATTCTTTATCTAGAACTTGTTTAAAAGCTGATGCAAAGTACATGTTCATTTGCTAATTTAATTGTAGTTCTTAACTGCATTTAATTGTTGTTCTTAAAGAACTATACAGGTTACTTGTGAGTTACTAGGGCTAATTCAAGAAACTGATGTAAGCTTATGAAACCTTAAGTGGTCCAGGATGTGCTGTGTCCTGGAGCCTAGTTATACTGTGCTGATGTACAAGAGCTGATTGTTAGATTTGCTGGAATTGTTGGTATATATTTATAAGTACATCACTGTTCAGAATTCAAATGTTTAAAAGATCAGCTCCCAGAATATTACTCAGTTCTCCTCGTAATTCTACCAAAAGATCTAGCTCAGATTGCAGCATACAAAAGTGCTACAGAATCCCATTTGTGAGTACGAATCTTCCTCCATTAGTACTCAATTCCTAAGGATCACATAGGTAAATCTACTCAAGGTTGATATATTCCGAACCTGGTTCTTTAGATTTCCCCCATAATACAACCAGCACCACTATAATTAAATTCATCTACCTTGCTACTGATTATCCTTTTTATTCCTTTCTTTTTTCTCATCATTACAGACTTTTCACATTATGTTCCCAGAATATGGTAACAGAGCCTGATCGTTTCAATTCTCAAGTGAGAATTCTGGATTGATTTGTCCTATAATCTGTTTGTTTGGGGAGCAAGTTGCTATCCCTGATATTCTCATAATATATGAAGCACAATCCCTTTTTTGTAGCAACCATACTCTTAGCATATCTGTCACCAATCCCATTAGTTTCTTCCACCTATTTATTGGGGGCCACGTTCTGCCACATGGCATCACTAATATCAACAGCATATACTCTAGAAAAAAATCTTATCCATTCAAAATTGCCTAGCTTGCATACTGTGTACATAGTTATGTTAAAAAGAAATATAATAAGATTATTATAAAATTATAATTTACTTATTTCTAGTGTCTAAATGTTGTTTCAAGGCTATGTTCTCAAAGCTTTCACATTACAGTAAAATTATTACAAAACTTGCTATAACGGATTATAACCAAAAGCATGTTATCTCCATATCAGCCATGGCTTAATTCTGAATAGAAGAAAATTTTGGAAGATATAGCCATACCGGTAATGTTATAAATTGGTAGCAATTTATAATTAGTTGATTTACATGAGAAAGTCATTTATATTAATTTGAAATTCTTCCTTTTCCATTTCTCTTTAAACAGCATAGCAATGTGAGCATTAGCATTCTCCTAATTCTAATGCGAAGTGAAAGAATATGAGTTTCTCATCAATGACCAAATTGAAAAGCAAGATAACTTGAGTGGGGAACATGGGTGCACAATCAATAGAAAATTGTTTGCATCATTTCAGTTGTAGGCCACAATTAAATTTATAAATGAGACCACTTTAAGTACTTATAGATTATGGATTGAATCTCAGATGACCACACTTCTTCCTCTTGTGGATCCTCATTAATAAAATATAAAGGAAGATTGTAGTCAAATGAAGCGACAGTCTGCTATACCCCCTAGTGGAAGAGAATTTAAGAAATATATACTGAAGTCATAGCTAAATTCCAGAAGGAAGAATTTTAGACAGAAGGAAATAACATGGTTTTAAAATTATATCTTCAAATGTCATGATTAGAGAAGAAATGAGACCAGCTTCTTGTGTTCTGAATAGTTATGTAGATATTTGTGTACATAGATCCCTCCCTCCCTCTCTCTCCCTCTCTTTCTCTCTCTCTTGCTGTGTATGTGTGTGTGTGTGTTTCCATTCATCTGACACCAAGGAGTGTGTAAAATCACCTATTTCTAATTATCTAGAAAAATATGAAGGACTTATAGTAAATATTGGGTAAGTAGACATTTCATGTTTAATTAAATGTCATTTAGTTTTCTTGCTAAGGCAATTCTTTTTATAGAATGATAGCAATTTGGGTAGTGAAATTTTTAGATTATATATTAGGTACTGTGGAATTTCACTTACATCACGAAATAATTTAATACGATCTCTTTAGCCAAAAATAAATAATACACATATAATCACTTTTCCCATTTCTAAATATGGACTTGATAAAAAGGAAAAAAGAGGATGGCCAGCAACAAACATGATGGATTTAATTGGAGATGGATACAACATTGGAAGCTCTGAACAAGTTGGATACAAATATTTATGGAGAAGTCTTGTGATGAGTAAGAGTTGACACTGACTTATTAGCACCTAATCAATAAATCAACAAAAACATTCAAAAGGAAACATATGTTTTTATTCTTTCTAAAATATTGCTTATTTCTATTAGATTTTACAACTAGGTAAAATTAGCAAAACTAATTTACAAAATAGCAATAGCACTGAGACTTGTATACTACTTCTCAATGCTTTACAGCCTTCTCGAAACAGTTTACAGAGTCAGCATATTGTCCCCAACAATTAGAATCCTCATTTTACCAACCTTGGAAGGCTGCGTCAATCTTGAGCTGGTGAGTATCAAAGTGCCAAACTATTCTAATAGATTGCCAGGTAACTTCTAATAATTTGTAAAATAATAAATTATCTTGATTTTTCTAATTTGTAACTTCTTATAGCTACATATTGAGCATGAAAGAAAGAGAAAATGGGCTTTGACTCATACATATTGACTCATGAAAGAAGTAGATGCTTCGTATACTGTGAAATTATCTATCTGAAGTATTCTGCGGGAGTCCCTGTTGATTAAAACCCTGAAGATTACATTGTAATTACATACAAACATACATACATACATACATACGTGTGTGTGTGTGTGTGTGTGTGTGTGTGTGTGTATACATATATATGCTTTTCTATCTAGCCAGATTTCTACCTACGTAAACTATGATGTTCTGCTGCCCTGGTTCTGTGAAATCTCAATTCACAAGTGCTGGGCTTTTTTCCTGCAACTCTCTATTGCACTCTGGGAGACTCAGATGGACCATTTCTGTCTTTTTTGACTTCGTCAGTGAGCCACACCCTTTTTTTTAAACTTCCCTGTTAAAGATACAATGTTTCTTTTTCTCTTTCGTAGGCTTCATGTGACAGAAATGGTCCATCTGAGTCTCCCAGAGTGCAATGAAAAGAACTCTGTTCCAACTGCCAGTTGCCTCATATTAACATGCCCTGATGCTACCCCTTCGCTAAACTGGGTGTGGGCGTGGCCAGCGCGTGACTCATCTGGCCTGCAGGCTGGGACATTCTACTCCCCTTCCCCCTCTGATCCAAGTACCAGTTGCCTTATATTAACACGCTCTGATGCTACGGAGTTACACTTTCTACATTAAGCTTCATGCCGTAAGTGTCAATTTATCATGCCCGATCACATAGTTTCGTTGCAAAGCACGGGCATCTAGATAGTGGTATATATTCTTCAAAACCTGCTGAAGAACAAAATCTGGTAAGGGACACACAGTATGGACTTTGCAATGCTTGCAATATGGTTTTTGTAGTACTGTTGCACTGGGAACTACCATGCATTTTCTTTTACGTTAATTAGCCTTATTTCTCTTCCCCTTTCAAATATGGTATATTGTTAGTAATTTGCCATAAGTTTAAGAAAAAAAGCCTTTTCTTTTAGAAACTAGGACTGGCTGAAGTGTTTGATACATTATAAATAAAATACTTTTCTTTTCTGCTGTTCCCAAGCTTCAACGAACAAAGCAAGTATTTGAGCACAGTACTGAAAAAAACATTGTGAATGTGTCTTTATCAATGCCCATTCTGCCTTTTTTTTCCTTTACAAATGTTTCTTTTACTTTTATTCAGAATACAGTTCTCTTTCCAATTTTTCTTATTATTATTATTGAATATGTAATTTTTCATGACGTAACTGGATAGATGATTTTTCTAATCCAATCAACTTTTACTGTGAAGTATCTTTGTTGTACAAACTATAAAAAGAAATATAAATTCCATGTTTCCTCTCTTGTAAAAGAAAATATTTTTTATCTTGGAGCATTCTAAATTAATTGTAAATTAAATGGTTTTTCTGTTCTGGTATTTTAACTGGGGTCTAGCATATTGAAGCATGAACCTAGAGCCACATTGGCTATGACTGGTCTGCTTATCCACTACTCTGTATAAAGTGACACTTGCCTTCCCAAATTTGGCTGTCCATGATCAGAGTTATGCCAAATATTTTACATTAACAAATTAATCCTCCTGTGCCTGGATGTTGAGTCATGGGAATTGGACTTGTTTCCTTGTTGATTTGAGACATTTCGCTTTCCATCCAAGTAGCTTCTTCAGTCTGAGTAAGTTGGTTAGAAGAATCAGATAGTCATTGGAATGTACCAAGTGCCAAAATTCTTAGAGGTATTCCCATATCAACCCTATGATTTCTTCCCCAAATAAGCAGCTCAAACCAACAAGAAAATAAGTCCAGCTACCATGTCTCAACTTTGTATGTGTATGTGGATGAATGAGAATTTTTATCAACATATTGCCACACATTTTGAGGAAGACACCCAGAGGTTGGTGGGGGAATACACCTAAGAATTTTAGGAGTTGGTAGATTCCAACGGGTCTCTGCCTACTCAGATTCTCCTAGCACTTTATTCAGAGTGAAGAAGTAGCCTGGATAGGCAGCGAAATGTCTCAAACCAATCTATATATATAAAAAAGCAAAATACCACTCACACATTATCACATAATCTCCAGAACAGTAAAGCCTACAAACTTGAAATTTGGCACATATGTTCCTCTTGACTTCTAGGTGCTCACTAAGAAAGGATTTTTTGAAATGACCATTAGATCATTAGTATTTCTTATATTAACATGCTCTGATGAAAAGGAGTTAGACATTCTACTCCTCCTCCCCATCTGAAAAGAATTCTATTCCAACTGCCACTTGGGCATGGCTCATCTGGCCGGTGGACTGGGAGTTTAGACATTCTACTCCCCATCCCAACCTGAAAAAATGTGCTGATGCTAAGTAGTTAGACTGAGGGAGAGAAGGGAATAAGATAGGAGAGGCCTATGTGGGGCATGCCTGAGGGAGAGAAGGGGGATAGAAGAGGAGAGGCTTCTGTGGGGCAAGCCTGAGGGAGAGAAGGGGAGAGGAGAGGCCAATCGTAACTACTCATTAATTTTCAAGCTGTAAGCGCCAATTTATCAAGCCTGATCACATAGTTTCATAGGGGATATCCAGCTAGTAGGTAAATAAATCCAGCTTCCATGACTCAACTTCTAAACAACTCTATCTGGATGACTAAGAATCTCCATCAATATCTATCTGTTCCTTTTGCTTTTATTTTTGCTACTTTCATCTTTATATAGAAGAACAATAATTGCATTCATCATCATATCAAGATGCAGCCTTCACCCAGACATTAAGTTGCATAGTATTGACACTCCATAAACAAGCCAGATCTATTTTTTAATATATTGCCACTATCCCTACTTTGCATCTTACCATTTTTCAATATTCTCACAGCATTTATGATTTACTTTTCATCAAGATTTTTTTAGACACTAATATTTATTTTAGCACCAATCTTACATGTAACACTATCATTCCATCACAATCTCTAAAAGTACTGGAAGTCACTTCCTAAACCAACCAACCAACCAACAAAACATTCCTTCCAGCATTCACTCACATTCCCTCCCTAAATCATTTCATTGGTTTTATTTTGAATTCCATTCATTCTGCTGGACGCTCCTTGTTTAGTTATTTCCACACATTTTCAAAGTATTTTTATTATTATTATTTCCATTAAAATTGCTTTGTATTTTCAGTTTCCTTTATTCTTAATCCTTCCTTCCTCTCGGACTTACATTTTTTTGGCGATATGTATTTATACAATTTTTTTTCATGTTTTTTTCAATATTTCTTCTTACATAAATTTCTCCCTCATCATCCGCGTCTCTCTCATTATTATTTTATGTAGCATCCTTTTTCAAATTTCCTCTTAACTCCACACATTTCAGAGGCACCCTGCTATGTAATTCTTTTCATTCTGTTCCAAGAAGCTTTTACATCCTCTTTTCTTATATCTACTTTCCATTCTCAAGGGAAATCAATTTATCTTCTAGTACTTTTTCATACAGGAATCCTTAATTTCTTTTACTGTAGTCATTTACTTTTCTTCAGTTTTATTTTTTCCTTTTCTACCATGTCTATGTTTTCCCTAAGTTACACTCTTGGCATTCAGAAGAACTATTTCATATCCAAAACCTCCCATCCCTCTCAGAGTCTACATTCTTATTTTAGTCTTTTATCAGACAATCAAGTCAATCATGCTTTTAGCTTAATATTAATTTCTTTGCCATGCATACTTATGAATAAACATATTCGTAAACCACATATTCAAAACAAAATACATTTTAAAAATAGATACTCACTAAGCAATCACTATTAGCATTCATTTTTTATTTTCTAAATAACTTATTTTTATATACCCTCTATCTCCACCATATATTTATGACTTTTAACAAAATATCACACCACACCCTAATCACCTATATTACGTACATAAATTTTCCAAAAACTCATACTTAGTTTTTGTATTTTTACCATTCACTAGAGCATAACACGCAACTATCACCAACTAATGAATTCCTATTTTCATAAGTATCTATAATAATCAAGACAATATCAATTCATATTTATTGACATACATATTATTGGCTTTTATACATAATTAAACTACACCTTCACCTCACTGCATCTACTTAATTTCACAAAATTATATTATTTGTTCATATTTATTACATTTTTCTCCTTTCTCATAGTTTCACAGACATACAACATATCTATTTTTCATTAGTTATGTTGTTTGGGTTCCATTTTAGATATTTTGCATTTATATACTGTATACATTTAATATACTGCATATTGTGACTGTAGGTTTATTGGGTTTTTTTTTTATCCACCAACCAAAGCTATGCTGTTTGACTGGGGCAGCCTTATAAATTTCAAAATTAAATAAGAATTCATGCTTTTTAGCAGGAATATCTCTTCCTCAATCATATCATATTCCATCTAACTTTCTCCATAGATATGGATTTCTGCTGCTCGTTAAGGCTTTGGTTGATGAAGGGTTTCATATCATGCTGTTTATTAATACGAAGTGAAGACTAAGTTACCAGATATAGTTGTAGTGATGCCACAAGCAGCATTTCATAGCAATGTGAGGACAATACTTGTTATTCTGATGCATTTTGGCAGGTATCCTAGAAATGCAAGTAAAGTTTGCATTTTAAGAATGCTCACATAATTTTAAGCCATTGGGATCTTTAATATACAGCCTATTTTGCAAACTGATATACTATTGCCCATATCCCACTGAGTAGAAGGACATACTTTAGGGTAAATGGGTAAATCTATAAGGTTGAATGCTTTCTTGAACCAACTGCTAGTGACTTGATTGAACAATCCTCACATATGTTTTTCCTCTTTTACATGATTTTTAATGTGACAAGCCATTTCCAGACAATAAAATCACTGAGGAGGTTGTACTTTGGTTTGTTTTTTGACTGTTAGATCACAGGATAAATTCCAATATTGATGTAGAAATTTAGGAAAAGGAGACATTAAGAGAAAGATTTCTACTGCACGTACTTGATATCAGCAAATGCTGTCATCTGGAGCTTCAGAAGTCCAGCAACTTCCTTTATTAAGTCCAAACCTTTTTCTTCACTCAGTGGGCTGTTGAAAAGAAGCAAGAAAATAGCATTACAAAAATGGATCTCATCAATACACGAGAGGCTAAAAATCCCCAAAGACGTATCACCTTAGCCTGTTAGGTAGGTTGAAAGGCAATGCTTACAGTATTCCTGTCACATAGTGATTGCGATATCAAGGGAAATGGGATCAGGTGCTTTCCCAGGCATGATGAATCACCTGAATTTTCCAGCAATAAGACAAACAATAAGGTGTAAATGGAATTGTTAGGAAGTGTAATGGGTCCAATGATGCAGGGACCGGTTCATCTTGGTCCTCAATAAAAATGTAATGCAGTTTAAAAAGAAAGAGAAGAGAAGAGGAAAAAACGATGTAAGAGAAAAATGGCAAGATGAAGCTAGTGACAAACAATGGAAGTAAATTGCAAGCCTCTATCAAATGGAGAAGAAAAAGTCTACCTCCCCATTCATTAGTTGCTAAATGAATTCTTGCCCACCAAATGACAAAAATGTTATAAATTCAAGAATTTAAAAAAAAAGAGACAACTAGTACACCATCCTGCAGGCAGTAACTGAAGAGGAGACATGCATCTGGTGCTTTGGAAAGATCTTCTGTTCAGACTTTTCTGCATATTTTATTTTATTTTTAACAGGACAATGGGATAGCAACATTTAAAATCAGCTAGGATTGCAGTACATTTGTATAATTCCAGCAATTAAGAAAACAGGGTATTCAAAACACATATATGTATGAAATAATATAGCCTTTTCCACCCATCATACACAATTCACTATAGAAATGCTCATGTTATATTAGAAAATGATGTTTGCAACAACAGTAGTTTAAATTAGGGGAAAAAAGAAAGAGAAATTAAGCTCAAAGATAATTCAATCCCCACCCCCCTCCAGTCTTGTGCCTTAGAAATGTGTTGACCATATATTTGGATAAGAATGTAAGGTATGGCAAATAGCAATATTATTACTGTCTGCCATCCAAAGTCACTCTAATAGTAAATTGAGTGGCACACTAAATAAATACATAAATAAACAAATACAAATAAATAAATAAATAATATACACTGTTAACCAAGGCAGATGATCTGAATACAGCTCTTCTGAAGCATATGACTATCAGGAATTAGAGATTTAGCAACAGTGGAAGGCTTCAATTAACTGGATATCTATTGGAAAACCAATGTGAGACTGAGAGTTCCCCAAATTCCTCAGTGACCTTGCTGACTATTTTATTTCTCAGAAAATGTAAGAAGGGACAAGAGATGGGGTCTCCTGGATCTGATAGAAATCAATAGGGAAGAGTTGGCTAAAAAGGTAAAAGGAAAGAAAATAGGACCATCACCAAATTTTAGGGGAGAAAAAATTCAATAAGCTTAGGGAAGTACCAGAGCAGAAATCCTGAAGTGAAACGATTAGGAACATCTCAAAAAAAGATGTACTGGAAATACAATTGAACTCCTTTTTATTAAGAAAAATAATTAAGAGACAACTTAGGAAACCACAAAGGGCTTTCAACTGAGCTAAGAGTTAAAATGTGCATGTATAGGAAAAACTAGAGAGTATGGTCATCAAGGAACTGTCTGCAGTGAGGTGCTGAACACCATCTTCTCCACATCCCCTTTAAAGGTAAAGATAAAGGTTCCCCTCACATTTATGTCTTAATCATTCCCAACTCTAGGGGGCGGTGCTCATCTCCATTTCAAAGCCAAAGAAGACATCTCTGTGGTCATGTGGTCAGCATGACTAAATGCCAAAGGCGCACGAAACATCATTACTTTCCCACCAAAGGTGGTCCCTATTTTTCTACTTGCATTTTTTGTGCTTTCGAACTGCTAGGTTGCAGAAGCTGGGACAAGTAACGGGAGCTCACCCAGTTACATGGCACTAGGGATTCGAACCGCTGAACTGCTGACCTTTCGATCGACAAGCTCAGCATCATAGCCACTGAGCCACTGCTTCCCTCACACAATCCCTTTAAGGAGATGTAAATAGCTAGTATCTGCAAGAAAAGAATCAAGCTCTACTGCAGAAGAAACTTGGACTCATAAGAAAAGTAGCAACAACAACAACAACAACAACAACAGGCAAAAGTGCATTTTTTTTCATTTATGTCCAAAATAAAAGAAAAATTAAACAGAGAGGACAGGGGCAAAATGGAGTTTCTCCCGCTGTCAGAGTGCACACAGTGTGACTATGTGAGACAAGACAACCCAGGAGCAATAACATCAAACAGAGGTTTGTAATAATAGATAGTGGTTTATCACTACAGAATATATACATACATGTACAGTACAGAAGCACAGACGGAGAGAGAGGTAGGCCCCAACAGGGCCTCTCTTATATTACAGATTCTTAAAGTGGTAACAGTCACTCCTGTTATCTTGTGTTAATTGTTAAGACAAGATAAATTGCATCCAAGATTGTTGCAGAATCTTGAATACATAATTTGAAGCTCCTTTCAGAAACTTTCAGCCCTTTGAGGCAAGGCAGTTCAAGAAACTGATATTCCAGGAAAGCTACTTTATGGGCTGTTGGTTTGAGGTCCGAGCTTGGCAATTTGGTTGCAAATGTTTCGTCACCATTCAAGGAGACATCATCAGTGCATTTCGAATTGTACTAGATAAAGCTACTTTATGATTGGAGAATATTAATATTAAATTTGTAGAATATTGATAAAATATTTCTTCCCAAGATAAGGGGAACTACTTTCTTCTCCCACTTGAGGTAGTATTCAGCAGGTTCTGACCAATTCTGAAGAACTGGTAGCAGAAATTTTGAGTAGTTTAGAGAAGCAGTAAATACCACCTCTGACTGGCCCCTCCCCCATCTATTCTCTGCCTCCTGAGTCCCAGCTGATCAGGAGGAAATGGGGATTTTGCAGTAACCTTCCCCTGGAGTGGGGAGGGAATGGAGATTTTACAGTATCCTTCCCCTGCCATGCCCACCAAGCCACGCCCACCAAGCCACTCCCACCAAGCCATGCAACACCCACCAAGCCATGCCATGCCCACAAGTCACATCCACAGAACTGGTAGTAAAAAAAATGGAATCCCACCATTGTCCAACTTCCACTTCCTTCTCAAGGCCAGACTTAAATTCTTTGACAAAAATTATGAAGAAGGAGCACATCTGGAGAAAGCACATATAGCTCCTGACTAGAGAAAAAGGGAAGAACTGGGTAGACATAGACTGCTTATCTTGATTTTGATACTAAACAAAAGTCTGGAACAGATTACTAAGTAATCAATTTATGAAGATTTACAAAAGAATACATTGCTCTGAAAATTCCAGCATGGATTTAATAGGTATGAGGTATCTTCTTGTTTGACAGAGAGACCCTATTAGGTGACTATAGAAGTACAGTGGACATAATATATTTTGATCACATGATGGGTTACTGGTTTTTTATTAGGGTTTTATCTCAACAGTCATCGAGAATGAGTTGAGTGACCATATAAATGTTAAATAAATAAATACTACATCCAGTTCTGGACATTTAACTGACAAAATAGAGCAAGTCCAAAGGAAAACAACCATGATGGTAAGGAAGGAAAAAGCCTATAAGAATTGGTTGATGGAATAAATGTGAAGAGAAATAAGGGGAAATGTGAATAACAAAAGAAGACTATCACGATATAGCTGTAAAGAAAGTTTATGTATATATGTTGTATGTTTTGTATTGTCATATTTTGTTATAATAATTAAAAAAATTTAAAAAAGAATTGGTTGAAAATATTTGGTGCATTTAATCTGGAGAAGAGTACAAGGAGACATCAAAATTCTTCAAGTATCAGAAGGACTATCATATAGAAGATGGGATACAGTTTTACTCCAGAAGACAAAACAAAAAACAGTAGTTTTACATTATAAGGAAGCAAATTTTAGATGGCCATATCCTAATATATATCAAGCACCAGAAAAATCAGGAAATCCAGACAATTCAAATGGATATAAATATTTATTGCAAGCTTAATCTCTCTATAAGAATCTGAACTACTAATGGCCAAGGGAAATTAGCGGGAGAAGTATAGAAGGAATTCAAGATGGGCTTGACTTAGATCTCTTGTGGGCACAAAGGGACTCATGACTGGTGATGCATTTGACCCCTGCTTCAGGTTCAGCCTGGTTATCTCCAACAACATAGTCAGAATAAACTGCCTTGAGAAATTATGGATTTCCTTTTCTGTATTTAAGCAGGGGCTCAATAGGCATCTGTCAGGAATGCAGAAATAATGTCGATTCCTGTTCTGTGTTGATTCCAAATGATTTGCAATGATTTTATTCCAAATTCATATCCTTACATTCTAGGATTCTCTATTAGATGGAGATTATGAGAGACATCCAAAATATTTGAAGCATGCTGGTTCAAAAGACTAGTATTGATTGTAAGAAGCTTCATGAATCTTAAATGTGATCAGAAAGTTTAAACTTCATGCATTGTTTCTACCTGCTTAAGGAGTCAGACACAAGATTTATATACCTCAAAATATGTTAAGGAGTATTACAGAATTTCATCATGTGTTGACCAGAGGTGGGTTTCAGCAGGTTCTGACCAGTTCTGGAGAACCAGTAGTGGAAATTTTGAGTAGTTCAGAGAACTGGTAGTAAAAATTCTGACTGGCCCTGCCCCCATCTATTCTCTGCCTCCCGAGTCCCAGTGGATCGGGAGGAAATGGGGATTTTGCAATAACTTTCCCCTGGAGTTGGGTGGGAATGGAGATTTTACAGTATCCTTCCCCTGCCAAATCCACCAAGCCATGCCACGCCCACCAAGCCACACCCAGAGAACCGGTAGTAAAAAAATTTGAAACCCACCACTGGTATTGACTTAAAAATAGAATTATTATCAAAATGGTATCTATGGCCCTTTATTAAAATGAATCAATCAAATCAATCAGCCTCTTGTTTTTAATTATTGCAGTGCCAATATTGACTCATTTATTATTATGAGCAAGATGAATGCTATCTAAACAGTGAAGCGTACAATTTGCATGCTAGACAGAGAACTCTTGCCCTTAATATGTAGTTTAAAGTACTTTAATATATATAGTCCCTGAGGGCAAGTCTATTTATATAATAGATTCTTTGCTTGGATTACAGCTAGGACAAAAAAAATTCTTGATTTCCCCCCCAAATATCATACGTTCCCAATCAAAGAACTTAAGAGACATTCATACAAACATCTTTATACAAAGATATGATTCTCTGCAGGTTAGGTTTAAATATACATTCTTTGCCTCAATTATTTTGCCATGTTTCAAAAAAATTAAAAGGATTTTTGGTATTTTCACAAGGGAAAAAAAATACAAAATTCTTCTTATTCATATAAAAAGCCACCCCTTTCAGGTTTTAACTGAGTTGAAAGGACTGTGGTACTTCTCAAAATACTGTGAGAGCAAGCTATTGTCATGACACCACAGCTTTGTGTTAATTAGATCTTTCACTCCTGAGGACAGTGGTTCAAATCTGTGGGGATGACAGGTGTCAGAGATCAGAGTAGGTTTTTTTTAAAAAAAAATGCACATTCACACATAACAAAACACTGTGGTGTTATATTTATCCAGAGGTGCAAGGAAAGCTGTACAATATGTTGTTGGCATTAACTTGATATCATTTGTATGCATAAAACTATATTTCTGCAGGCTACAAAATCAAAATGATGTACTAAAATGAGATGTAAAAGAAAAGTGATAAGGGGATTCACAGTCTTTGGTGCTCACTTCCAACAAGTTGAAAACCCGTTCTAGAAGAGAAAAAGGAACAATAACAACATTGACATTTCCTCAGCTTTAATTATTCTTATGGACACAAGTTAAGTACAAATGAATGACATGTAAGTGCGCATTCACTCAGCAAAACACAACTCTTGGCTTTGCGGAAATTGTAAATGAAGATGATAGCTATTTGACTCTTGCTTTTTTTGTAATAAGTTTTTATTTTATTTTATAACATGTAAAATTTCCAACTTCAATTGAACAGTGTGTAGTCTGGGTACAAGTCATTTTAGGAAGTAATGATCAAAGTGTTTACAACAATATTCATTGCATTAATATCAGTTATACTAATATTAATCACAGTAATAATCATACTATTTGTTTAACCAATTTAATCACTGATATCACTGATCCTTTCATGTTTCCCTGTTTTAACTCCTGTCTTTGTCAGCTAGCCATTGATAAAATAATAAGCCATTGATAAAAAGTCAAAAAATATTCAGTTTCTTTCTTTTCCTTAATTGTAAGTGTTATCATGTCCTTTTCTGCACATTCTAATATTTTCCTAATCATGTCTTCATCTGTTGGGATTCCTTCACTTTTCCATTGTTGTTCAAATACTGCTGCTCGCTGCAGTCAATACATGTAAAATCAGATATACATTCCCTGTATTATACTTATCTGGTAAAATGCCCAACAAAAATGTCTCTGGTTTCAAATCTATATGTTGTTTTACATATACATTTTTTCCAGCCATGTGTGTATTTTTGTCCAAAATTTTTTCACTTTTTGACATGTCCACCATATATGATAGTATAAACCAGGTATCTGGTGACATTTCCAATATTTTGCAGAATTATCCTTAAACATCTTTGCTAACCTTGAGGGCGGAAAATGCCATCTATAAAACGTTTTATAAAGATTTTCTTTGTATGCAGTGGACATTGTTAATTTATAATTTCTATCCCATAATTTCTGCCATAGATATAACTCAATCGAATGGCCCAAATTGTTAGCCCATTCTGTCATTGTCTCTTTTACTTGTTCATCTTCCATCTTAATACTTAACAAATAGCTTTATATTTTCTTTATTAATTTTTCATATGTCCCTATTAGTATCTGATCTTATTCTGTTAATTTAAACCAGTGGTGGGTTTCTAACGGTTCGCCCCAGTTCAGGCGAATTGGTAGTGGCGGCGGCAGGAGGCTCTGGCCACCCTCCCAGACGTCATCACAGATGTTTTGCACATGTGCAGAAGCACCGTGTGCGAGCTGGATAGCCGGTAGCGAAGGTAAGTGAAACCCACTATTGATTTAAACCATACATTTTAACATCCTTCCCATATCTAGATTGTGTCTGCACATATGACCACCATATTATCTCAATCCTTTGATCACTCAATTCCTGATTAGCTTTAAGTTCCCCTTTTCATTGAAAATATCTTTATATCTGGTAACATATATATCAAAAACATTTGGGTAAATCAGTGCCTCCGTTGTTGAAAGCCAGACCAGTATTTTCAAATAGTGTTGTTCTTTAATTTTCTCCCAAACTGATAATAGTGCATTCCTAATATAGTGTCTTTGGAAATAACTATGTATTTTGTTTTCCCATACCATAAGAAAGCATGCCAACCTAATTCAAGATCATGTCCCTCCAAAGTCAATAACTTTTTGTTCCTCAAACCAATCCATTCTTTCATCCAAATAAGTATTGAAGACTGATCATAACAATTCCCAATATGGTAGCTCTAAACCACCTCCATTTTTAGAATCTTGCAACATTTTCAAACTTATCGAAAAACTCTTGCTTTCCTGAACTCTCAGAAACAATGTTGATTTATAGAACACATACAGAAATAATGCTCCCCCCACAAATATCCCCTTTATTTTGTTTACTTATTTGATTTATTTGCCACCCATCTCACCTCAAGGCAACTCTTTGATAGCACTTCTGCCTAATTTGCAAGTTGTACGCTTCACTGATATTTGTCACTGTTATTCTGCCTAATTTCTGTGCTTGCCTAGTTTTTAGAGTGAAGCTTATCAATGCATGATGCAACAAGGGATTTTGTTTATCAATCAACTTGTCATAGTGCCTGAGGCTGAGTAAGGCTGAGAAGGAAGGATGGCCCAAGGTCATCTGGCTGCCTTCTGTGCCTAAGGGAAGAGTAGAACCAAATCAGACCTGTGCCCTTTCCAAATTAAGCCACAGTTTTAGCCCTCTGTTTATCTGACATGGTCCAGAAACAAGCAAAAGATCATGCATGTTGTTATTGGAAATGGAATAACCAAATAATTTCTATGGCAGTTTATGAGTGACTAAAAAATGAATTATTTTCATCTTAGCAGAAAACAGAAAAGCAATGGATCTTTACTGACTCCACAAACAGAAATCACACTTTCCTCTCTACGTAAATAAATTGGGAGAATTCTTCTGTGCTACACTTAAATTATACCAGCCATCACCCCCGGAAAAAGCCAAAGGGACATTTCTACCTATAACCATTTATTTAAAAAAAACAAAAACCCATGAAATAAAAGAATGGGGAAGGAGCAGGTAATCAATTAAATGCTTTGTGGAAAGAACAAGCCTCTAAATTCAGCATTATAATCAGCAAAAGAGGAGGCTGGGTAGAATTCTTTGTGGTATACTAGTCAGACATGGTGTATTTATGTTGGTGGAAGAGGGCAAAGGCCCATTTAACTACTGTAGTGTCAAAAAAGATGTAGCACAACATGTATCAAGGCATTGAAACTGAAATGCATTCTGAGTTTATTTGCCTCATGAAACATTAGTTATAGGTTTCTGTTTAAGGGTCATTTATATCCTTCCAAAAAGAAGTTTTTGCTACCTTCTCAAATCAAGCACATGTATTATTTTTTATTGTGCATTCCCTTTTCTTCCTTCAAGCAGTTCAGAGCAGCATCTTCTATTCTGAATTTATTTGAAGCATTTTAATGCACTCTCCTCTACACTTAGGCATCTCCAATAAAAAGTGTGCATAGGTTCCCATTTTATCTTCACATCAACATTATGGCTAAGTAAGCCTGACAACTGGAGGCTAATCCTGGAGCAAACTAAGAGAAAAATGAGGATTTGAACCTTGTTTTAATCCCGTGTTCACTGTATACAGTAAGATTTCATTATAAAAACTGACTGATTTTTCAGATGAATAATTGTCATAGCAGCAAAGCTGATACTAAATATTATTTTTGGTTTTAATGGAAGGTGGTGGTATGAAGTGAAATGCCTGTATTGATTTTGTGATGCAACAGAAATATTGTGATCACTACAAAACCAGGTCTACCTGCAAGTGTCTGGAAGTCTGATGACGCTTTCCATGGTTGCCCCTCTTTGCATCAACCAAATCTTCCAGAAATAATGTAATGGATCTGAATAGAAGCACATATCCCAGGTCCCTTATAGTACCATCAGCAGTAGGAAAGGTCATTTACCCATTAGCATGACCACCCGTGGTCATCTAAGAAGACAAGGGATATATAATCCATAATTCTCCAACCTATTGTAATATCACTGCATGTCAGGGAACTTATGCACAATCGTTTGGGATTGCATAGCTGTTTCATTTATACTCAGCAAATGTTTGTTCAGGCTAGAGGGTGCAAAACACAGAACAGGAAGTCAGATCAACCAATCAGCATGTAGGACACACACCTCCACATAACACACAGTTGGGATTTGGGAACTGTGCACATAGGCCCATCTGCAGCCATCTGCAAATTACATTTACCCATCAACTGTTTCATAACGCAAATGATGCCTACATACAGTTGTGGATAATTCTAAATCAAGGTTTAGCTGGAGCATTTGCTAGGGGCAAGCTAAGTATCCATCACAAATAGCCAATAAACAAATAGCACACTGAAATACTATTGGGCAATGAAGACCAGAACCCTACAAAATATCCCGGTAGCCAGCCATGTCTAAAACAGTCTTACCTGGTTTTATAAAATAATCTTAAATGACTACTTTCTTAAAGTACAATTTTCTTTTTGCCCAGGGGTCATTACTGTGTAATTCAGTGTTTCTTTAGAAGAACAATAGTCTTTGCACCACTCCATTATCTTATAATACATGTCCTCTATCACCAACAGTCAAAGCTTATTTCCAGTAAAAATAGTGAAGACTGGGAAGCAATGTATACTAAGCTAACAGTGCCACATAGGTTCAATTGCTTTTCTTTTTCACTTATTTAATCTACTCCAGTGAAAACAATAAAAATAAAAATGCAAAGTGCAAGATATTTTTCCAATTTATGTCAGAAGAAAAAGATGGACAAAAGAAAATTCTTATACTTTGGGGCACAATTAAAAATATCTCTAATGGAGTTTCAATATTAAAATATTCTAAAGGAAAAAGTTTGCAAATTCTGCTTGTTAATCCCACTTCTTCTGTAACAACTTGTTTATGATACGTATACTCAGGTCAGAGATGATACATCATTTAAATAATGTTTCACATAAAATAACTCCAAATCAATTCTTCTTTCTGGTTTTGGCCAAAAATAAGACATTATTGGTATAGGTTTCTGATAGTAGCCAACGTATCAGCAGATGGGCCAGGCTCTGCGTTCCTCCACATGTGCTATTATCTGCTAAGAGTCTCCACTTGAGCATATTGGTCTTACGTTTAGGCATTCCAACCCTCAACCTATTCAGGGTCTTCCAAGTAATATGAGGGAGGTCGGATCCTTCAGCTGTATCCCCCTAATGATAATATTATTCCTTGCTTAACAATCTCCTCCCTCCATCTTTTAATTTATTCTTGTGTACCTTCAGAAAAGAGAGATGCAGTGGCTCAGGGCCTAAGACGCTGAGCTTGTCGATCAGCAGTTCAGCGGTTTGAATCCCTAGTGCTGCATAACAAGGTGAGCTCCCATTACTTGTCCCAGCTTCTGCCAACCTAGTAGTTTGAAAGCAGTAGAAAAATAGGGACCACCTTTGGTGGGAAGGTAACAGCTTTCTATGCACCTTTGGCATTTAGTCATGACGGCCATATGACCACGGAGTCGTCTTTGGACAGCGCTGGCTCTTCTGCTTAGAAACGTAGATGAGCACACACACCCCTAGAGTTGGGAACAACTAGCACATATGTGCGAGGGGAACCTTTACTTTTTTACCTTCAAGAATGTTTGTTCTTGCCATAAAGCTGTTCCTAGATCTGAGTCGGCTGGCTTGGGGCATACATCTGTTCAGAGGATGTCAAGGATAATTTTCTTGCTTAATTCTCTAAGTGTTTTCTGCAACCTCTCTCCTGATCATAGATGATGCCAGTGAGGGAATATATTTTCTCAATCGGTGTAGGTTTGAAACATCCTGTCACTAAGCATACTGCTTCATTGATAGCGGTATCAACTTGTTTTGTGTATGCAGATGTGCTCTACCCTGGAGCAGCATACTCTGCTGCAGAAACTAAAGGACAAAGCTGATGTGCACAATGTAGATGGTTGAGATCCACATTTGTAGTTTATCAATTTCCTGATGATATTGTTCCTTGAGTTGACTTTAGCCTTAGTGTTCAGGCATTACTGTTTAAAAGACAGCATCCTATTGAGGGTCACATCGAGGTACTGTGCTTTGATGTTGGACAATACTTGCCCCATAACATCCAACTCTTCTCTTCTATTTTGATTTCAAAAACTACACAGTTGAGTCTTCTTTGGGTTGGGCTTTAAATCGTTGACGGTGTAATATCCTCCTAATTTTTCAAGCACTACTATGTTGTTGTTAGTTGTGAAGTTGTGTCCAAGCCATCGCGAACCCATGGACAACGTTCCTCCAGGCCTTCCTGTCCTCTACCATCTTGTGGAGTTCATTTAAACTCATGCCAGCTGCTTTAGTGACTCCATCCAGCCATCTCATTCTCTGTCGTCCCATTCTTCTTTGCCCTCAATTGTTCCCAGCATTAGACTCTTCTCCAGGGAGTCCTTCCTTCTCATTAGGTGGTCAAAGTGCTACTATAAGTCCCATCTATCTCAACAAACATGTGCAGCCATTACTGTATTGTCCGTATAGATGAATAGACATGTGCTATTGGGACTTATTGATCATTCATATCAGTGGTGGGTTCCGCCTGGTTCCACCCGGTTCCACTGAGCCGGTAGCGGTGACGATATGACATCACCGAACCGGTTCTGCCGCCCCCCGCCCTCCTGCCCCCCCAATGTTATTCTTACCTTTTATTTGGCCCCACCCCCAATCTATTGCTGCCTCCTGAGTCCCAGCTGATGGTTCTATAAGGAAAAAAACTGTTTAAAGTCTTGCTGTGGGGCTTCAAAGGGCCGCCCTACAGCTGATCAGTGGTAAAAGGCAGTTTGGTGGTAGACCAGTGCCTGCAAAAATAAATGGGCAGACCAGTGCCTGCAAAATTACATGACTAGACCGGTGCCTGCAAAAATAAATGGGCAGATCAGTGCCTGCAAAAATAAATCGGTAGACCAGTGCCTGCAAAAATACATGAGTAGACCGGTGCCTGCAAAAATAAACGGGTAGACCGGTACAGCTCTGCAAGCAGTTAAAGGCCTGGTAGACCAGTACCTCTGCTAAATCCTAAAGAATTGTCACATGACCATCAAGCCACGCCCACAAAATAAGCCACGCCCACAGAACCGGTAGTAAAAAAAATTAGAACCCACCCTTGATTCATATATATGTTATATAATATGCTTCCTGTGTCAGCTTGTTCTTATCATCCAGCATCATATAAAATCTCCAGTTCTGGAGGAAGTTTATCCTGGTAAATCTTATTATGTCCAGAGTTATTATTTAATTTGCATAGCAATGTCCTATATTTAACAGTGTCCTGTGCTGCAGTTAGGTTGATGAAAGCCAGTCCAATAATTAGCTTTCTTTCAAAACCATCCTCAATACATTGCATAAGATTTAGGATTTGGCCACAACGTGACCTCCCTACTCTAAAACATGCTTGCTCCCTTATGATCTTTTCAACCATAAATTTTGAGATATGACTGAGAATCATCCATTCCATTACCTTGTAGAGATGGCAGAGGAAAGATACTGTCAGTAATTTTTAGATTATCTTTGTCTTTGCTTTATTTCAGTAAGGCAGCAACTGTAGCCTGCCTCCACAAGTTCAGGATCTTAAACTTGGCTATATATAGTTGTTCATCAATTACTGGAGCCACTCAAAAGTATGGGGACTAAACTCTTTTATCTGTTCTGTTCTTATGTCATCAACACCTGCTGCTTTATTCATTTTCATAGTCTGTTTAGTTTCCTCCAGCTCAAATACCACAAAGGGGGCATTTAATAGGCCCTCCTTTTGTTCTTTTGTTCAGACAGCTTCTTCCTACATCTTTTTACCTTGCATTTTTCCATTCTTCAACAGCTGGCTGGCTACTTGATAGCCTGTTACATCCATATGATTTTGCTGTAGTTGGATTCTGTCTCCACCTAGATTTTCAAGGAGTTTCCAAGCTTGTCTTCTGTTCTGTTTTATGCCTAGTTTCTCAACTAACACGCACCATTGCGATTTTCAATTATCAGCTGCTATTTGCATCAGCTCTTCCCCAGCTTCGACTGTGTCTTCCCAGAAAGGTTCCTGATTATAAATAATTATCTTTATGTTTCTGAATGTGCTGTACTGTACAATATAAGAAAATGCAATGCAAGAAAAATGAGATCCTTCATATACATAGTTAAACATTTTTAAACATGGCTATCAAACTAATTGTTAAATAAGCAGGTTGAGTCCCCTTGTTATACAGGACAAGCAGAAGGTGGTTATCCAAGAGTCTCCTCAGAGGGAGTTCAAGATGGCAGCCATACCCATGTAACTGAAATTTGATTCCACCCACCCACCTTTATTTTTACATGCTTCACAACAGACATAAAAAGGGTGGTGATTCAATTGCACGATTGTGGCCATCTTGACTTTTTTTTTTTACCCTTTCTGAGTTCAGCCAACATATACTAATTTAAGAGAGATTCTTGCGTTTCAGCAGACTATTGGGGCTTTAAAACCTAATGGAAAGAATCTATGGATATATGTAAGAAAGCTGCAAAAATCAATATTATACGGCAGCAAATAACATACCTTTTCTGTATATCTTTTGTGCAATGTAACCATTATAAGATTTTTGTACCCATTCCCCACCATCCAGTCAGAGTTGAGGAACCTTTTTTTTTTTTAATTATTTATATGCCACCCTTCTCCAGAGACTCAGGGCGGCTTACAATGTGTTAAGCAATAGCCTTCATACTTTTCATATTTTATACAAAGTCAGCTTATTGCCCCCTCAAACTGGGTCCTCATTTTACCCACCTTAGAAAGGATGGAAGGCTGAGTCAACCTTGAGCCTGGTGAGAATTGAACTCGCAGTAATTGCAGGCAGCTGGATGTTAAATGCTGCCTTAGTAGGAGACATTAGCCTCCTACGCCACTCAGGCTCCTTGGCTCCACTCAGAAGCTTCTTGGCTGAGAAGCAAAAAGTTTTCAGAGAAAAACAATATAGTCCAGTTGCCTCTTGAAAAAGCACCTTTGGGACAACCATGTCTTGGATAACTGAGAATCTCCATAGACATATACTTCTTTTATGGGCATTCCAATGGGTTTATGGGCATTCCAATGGGATAGATAGAATGAGTCATTTTACTATTGTTCAAACTCCATTCACATGGTGGGACTGATTGAGAGCACTATATATGCTTTCCAGCCTCTCATGTTAGAGGCTAAATGCTTGTTAAATATAGGTTTAGCCCCTCTGCCATGGGAAATAGTTCACCATACTAGTCCATGGGCCTAAAAGCAAACCCAAAATAATACCAAATGTGAATTTCAGGCTTTCCACCTCTCTTCACTGGGAACATTTCAATGGGAAATTCTCGTCTGCCTGGAATGCCTGGAATCATACATGTTTGACAAACTAAATAAATAAATAAAATAGGACAAACAATCAAAAGAATAAATCAAACAACAGGAAGGGAAAAACTAACAAAGTTCAAATTACAGCAGAAGATTGAGCCATAAGGTACAACATACAAGTCAAATCCAACAGTGTTGTGAACTGAATATAGAGTTATGCTAAGTATTGTTGATATCAACTTATACCAAGTCTTCATAGGCAATAGAGATAGTTGCTTTCCCTCTTCTTGCTCAGGAGGCAGGTAGCTTCTCTGTGGCCCTTAAAGGCTAATGAACTGGCCAATCTCAAAGCCTATAAACAACTGTTGCATTTTGAGATTGTGCCACTAATCACTAGGCAAGGAGTTTGAAGCAAGATAATCAGGTAACAGGGGGAAAAGAAGCAGAGATTCAGAAAGAGAATATCCTAAGGTAACAGAGCTCAAGTCATTAGAATATCAGAAAGCCAGAGGGTACAGGAACAGATCCTCAGGCACAACAGTCCTGTGGGAAAGAAGAAAGTTAGGACCTGTTCTATTATGCCTGCAAGGAACTACCTCTACTCTGCCAAGACTTTTCCCATAATTGGAAGCTTAAGTTAGTTTGAAAATATAAGACAAGATAGAAATTATATTAGAATAAGGATGGGGAAAACAATCTGATTTAATGATCATATCTCCTCCCTGCTCTAGAAAGCTAGGTACCATTAGGAAATAGGACTTAACATTAAGTCATCTACTTTTTAATGCAATGGAAACATCACTTTGTAGCTCATCTTGCATGGAATAAAGTGGCATCTGCAAGAGGTTAAAAAAATAGCTATAACTGCATGATAGTTAAAGTTCCTTCCCACTTTTACATGAATGGCAATGCATATGAAAAGGGGAAGAGCTTCAGCTGTGGCCGCCATCTTGACTTTTAAAAAAAAATACAATAATCATTCCTGGTAGTATTTATATTATGAAGCAGAGATGCCTTACTTTGCAAGACCAGTTCACTGGATGTTTGAATTCTCACATCATGAAGGAAACAATCTGACTTGAAAGGAAAGCTATATTTGGTTACTTCTTTGCATATTTCAAACAGATTTCTTTATTTCTATTCCTTTCTCATTTTCAAGGTGAATAACTAAGTGAATAGGCATAAAATCACCCCATCTTTCTTCTATACCTTTAAATGTAGTTTTAAAATCTTTTAAAATTATATCTGATTATATCCATCAGTCCTTCAGGTTGGGCCAGATCAAAAAACAGACAGCAGAGAGTTTCTAGGAAGGCTACTTTATTATGGCAAGATATAATAACGAGATCCTGAAAATCTGTCCAAGTTTTTATTTCTCCCATCTTATACTAATCAAAGTCAAGAGTTATTGTGAGTTTCTTTCTACTTTTCCAAGTCCCACTTTAACAACTCCTTCCTCCCCCCCCTCCCCCAACGGCTCTCTCA
This sequence comes from Ptyas mucosa, assembly GCA_012654045.1. Taxonomy (NCBI): domain Eukaryota; kingdom Metazoa; phylum Chordata; class Lepidosauria; order Squamata; family Colubridae; genus Ptyas; species Ptyas mucosa. The sequence goes on along the minus strand of WNWU01013631.1, from coordinate 7,510,554 downwards.
TACCTTCAACAAAGTCAATATAAAGCCATCCTTATTCCAGTGTAAAAAATGAATTAATATTGGGTTTTCAAAGGTAAAAGAGAAGTCAAAGGTGTGGAGATTAGTACAGTCCAATAAACATAGAACATCTTGTCAAATGCAGTAGTAAGGGTGATGAAATCTACCTTTCTACATTTTTTGCCAGGGTGAATAAGGCAAATATTAATATCCAGATACTGCATAATACGTTCTGAATTATGACAAAAGGGAAAATATTAAGTGAGTCTTAAGATTGTTCTCACTTCCCAACACACTTGTCAAATCTCTCTATTAAATTAATTCCATTTGATGAGGGACAATTTTGCCCAGTTACACCCATATCCATGATTATTAGTGCATCCAGATCTGTTTCTGGTCCAGCAAGAACTACACCCACTTCGGAGAAAAAGATTTGCACATCAGCTAAAAAGCAGGAATCAGATATAGTTTTTCTTCTTCATAGTTATTTCCTAAAAATAAATCCAGAGTGCCCAAATGTAGCCTATTGTCTTCCTATGTCAATTCAGCACAAGAAACTGATTTTCTATAACTGGGAGAAAAATATCAAAGACTCACAGTTCTGACACAAACTTTATGCATATTCTATTTTACATGAATTCAGCCTATCTAATTATGCATGAAAGTATGTTTTTTTTTAACCAAGTAATTATAATACTATTCCAACTCAAATTACCATGTCTGGAACATCATACACTAGTATGACATCTATCAACTAACATATATACAAAATTTGCTACAAAGTGTTTTTTATAGAAGCAGGCAAAATATACCCACTGATTTAATTTTTCAATAACTAAATATAATTGATATCACCTTAATTAAATTACTGGATCCTTTGAGAATTCTAAATATTATTCCTTAAAAATTACGAACAATACCGGTTCATTAAAATTGATCATGCCAAACAAATTTTATTTCATTCTTCAACTAAGAAGAAATTAGTGATCCACTAAATTAGTGGATCAGTGAAATGCTGTGGACATATATATTTAGATTTCAAAAAAGCATTTGACATAGTATACTATAACCTAGTTCTTGGCAAGCTAGAAATATGTAGCATAGTCTCCACCACCACCTGATGCATTTGTAACTGACTAACAAAGTGTACTCAATGTGTAGCCCTCAAAGGAACTACGTCCACATGGAGGGAAGTAAACAGTAGGTACCCCAAGGTTCTGTTTTAGGCCCAGTATTCTTCATTATCTCCATAAACTATCCAGATCAGATAATAGAGGGGGAACTCATCAAATTTGCAGACAACACTAAGCTGGAAGAAATAGCCAATACCCCCAGAAGACAAGTTCAAGATCCAAAAAGATCTTGACAGACTTAAGCACTACATCCATGAAATTCAACATAGATAAAAGTAAGGTTTTACATTTAGGCAAGAAAAACCAACTGTATAGATACAGACTAGGTGAAATATGGCTTAGTACCTGTAACTATGAGAGCGATTTTGGAGTCCTACTAGACAATCACTTAAATATGAACCTGCAGTCTGTGGCAAGAGTCAGAAAAGCCAATGCAATTCAAGGCTGCATTAATAGAGAAATAGAATCAACATCATATCAAGTTCTAGTACCGCTTTACAAAGCCTTAGTAAGACCATACTTGAAATACTGCAACCAGTATTGGTCACCACAATATAAAAAAGGTGTGGAGATTCTGGAAAGAATGCAGAGAACAGCAACAAAGATTATTATGGGCGTGGGGGCTAAAACATATAAAGAATGGTTGCATGGGAACCAATGGGAATGGGTATATCTAGTCTAGTGGAAAAAAAGGACTAGGGGTGACATGATAGCAGTGTTCCAATATTTGAGGAGCTCCTACAAAGAAAAGGAGATCAAACTATTTTCCACAGCACCAAAAGGCAAGACAAGAAAGAATGGGTGGAAACTAACCAAGAGGAGAAGCAACTTAGAACTAAGGAGAAAATTTGTATCAGTGAGAGCAATCAACAAATAGAATAGCTTGCCTTCAGAAGTTGTAGGTGCTCCATCACTAGAGGTTTTCAAAAACATAACTCTTTGTCTGAAATGATATAGGGTCTCCTGCTTGAGCAGGGGGTTGGACTAGAAGATCTCCAAGGTCCTTTCCAACTCTGTTATTCTATGTTCTATATTCTAAGTATGTGTTCAGTTCAGGTGTCGGCAACCCACAGCTCCAGAGCCGCATGTAGCTCTTTCGTCCCCCCTGATGTGGCTACCTGTTGGCTGAACCCACTACTGGCTGGCCCCACCCCTCACCCTCCCCTCCAAGTCACTCCTCATCTGGCCTGAGAAGGTAAGGGCGACGGCAGGAAATGGAGACTTGTTCCATATTCCAGAGCAGGAGTAAAACACGCCTGTACTTGCCTCCTCTCATGGGCGCTTCTTCCAGTCCTTGTTGGTGCTGAGTGACTTGCTCTCCACTCTGAAACACTGGCCAGGCCTGGCTGTAGCCAATACTCCATGTCGTAATGGGCTCCAGGAGGAGGAGAGGACACCGTCTCTCCCATTGTGAAGCATGCTAAATTTAACTGCTGTGCAAGGCACTGCAAGAGCACAAATTTAATTTGATCTCCCCACTGCTCTCACAGTGCCTTGTGCAGCAGTAAAATTTAGTGAGCTTCACAATGGGGGAGATGGCATGTCCTCCTCCTCCTGGAGTCCATTATGACATGGCACATCCGCCGCAGCTGGGCCGGGCCAGGGTCTCAGGGCAGAGAGCAAGTCGTGCGTCTTCCCGAGCGACCAAGGTGCGTGCAGCACCAGCAAGGGCTGGAAGAAGCACCCCGAGAGGAGGCAAGTACAGGGGCACTTCATTCCTGCTCTGGAATATGGAGCGAATCTCCATTTCCCGCCGTCGCCCTTACCTTCTCAGGCCAGGCGAGGAGTGACTGGGAGACGATTGTGAGGGACATGGCCAACTAGTGGTGGATTCAGCTGACAGGGAGCTATAGCAAGGGGACAAAAGAGCTTCATTTATCTGGGAACCTGAAGTGATTCTTGAATTAAATCATATGGTAAAAAGCACCCAAAAAAGAAGAAAGATATCAGCAAAAAGAAAAAAAACCAACCCTCGCTTGTTTTTGAAAATGATTCAAGGGGGGACAAACACATACACGAGAGAGAGAGAGAGAGGGAGAGAGAGAGAGAGAAACAGAGAGAAAGAGAGACAGAGAGGGCGACAGAGACACAGAGAGAAAAAGAAGAGAGAGAGACAGAGAGAGAGAAAAAGAGAGACAATACCTTTTTCTACAACAACTAGACCAGGGGCCTACAACCTTAAATACTCAAAGAGCCATTTGGACCTGTTTCCCACAGAAAAGAAAACACCGGGAGCCACAAAACCTGGGTAGGCATGGCCAACTCGACGTCACTAACTCCCACCCAGTTACCTGTCCCCCACAGCCACGCCTACACAGGTTTTGTGGCTCCCGGTGTTTTCTTTTCTGTGGGAAACGGGTCCAAATGGCTCTTTGAGTGTTTAAGGTTGTAGGCCCTGGTCTAGTTGTTGCAGTAAGAGTTCCGTAAACAAACTGCATACTATCTTAAAAGCTATATCCTGACTTTGTGAAAAGTTGACAGAGAATATATTTGTAGGTCAGGCTTCTCTTCCAATATAACCTGAATCATTCAAGCACATTTTATACTGTTAGCTTTGTTCTTTCACTAAGATTTTTTAGCAGAAAATAATGAGCAGCTTTTGATCTAGTAGCCCATTCTTTCACTAGATTCTCCTTGCTATGAATTAGAAACTCCGAATGTCTCAAACACTATAATCATTACAGACCTACTATGAGAGATAATCACATCCTGCTACCTTATTTTTTAAAACTGTCATCAGATCACTTGAGGCTTGCTGGGACACAGTTTGAGTGTTCCACGCCTGACCGATAAATGGTTGGGACAAACACAAATAGAACCAATAGGAATAAGCTAGTGTTTGATTTCTCCCACAATATCTGCTATCTATCTATCTATCTATCTATCTATCCATCCATCCATCCATCCATCCATCCATCCATCCATCCATCCATCCATCCATCTATCTATGATTATATATCATGAAGCGCTGTAGGATAAACAACCTCTAGATAAAGAATTCCAGTTGCTGTAAAGGTGTGAAACAATTCTACCATTAAAGAAAGCAAACATGTAAAGTCTTCAATCAGTTTTCTCTACTTTTAAAATTTAAAATTTAGAGGAAAAAAGACAAGTTATGGCAAGGTCATTTCCTCTTAATTATTGGATCCACAATTTAGGCATGAATTCTTTTTGGAAAAGTCATTGAGGGTTTTTTTCCCCCCGTTCCTGATTTGGATTTGCATATATACAGTTTTGATGCCTACAAATTACTACAAATTCAAATTTCTCCATCGTAGGAGAAAAATGTACAAGTGGCACCAATGGCTTGTTATATAGGACAGTGTTTTTCAACCTCAGTAACTTTGAAATGTATGAGCTTCAACTCCCAGAATTCCACAGCCAGCATTCTGAAAGAATTCTGGGCTTGAAGTCCACACATCTTAAAGTTGCTGAAGAAACACTGATACGAAAATGTTTACCTGTAGCAAAGAGAAAACGCCAGCCTCCTTTTGACTGAACCATAGCAGCAGAACATGAATATTTGCACACAATCAGTGCCTGGTTACCAAAACTATGGTTTTGATGAAGGAGCAAGTATTATTATTATTATTATTATTATTATTATTATTATTATTATTAGTCATATTTCTATGCCGCCCACTCTCCGAGGACTCTGGGCGGCTTACACCAAAGACAGTATACTAAATAGCATATTGCCCCCAACAATCTGGGTCCTCATTTTACCCACCTCGGAAGGATGGAAGGCTTGAGCCGGTGAGATTTGATCTGCTGATCTGCTGAACTAGCAGTCAGCTGAAGTAGCTGCAGTACTGCACTCTAACTACTGCGCCACCTCGGCTCCATCAGTAGAAGATGGAGAAGAAGGAGATGACGTTTGTTAGATGACTGCAGAGATTATTATATCATGCTTGTATAAACAAACTCACCCCATGTTGTACTTGGCCGGATTCAACTCAAACTGCTACTCCAGAAGATTTTATATCCTTTGATAGGCATTTTATTTTGAATACTTTCAAAATAAAGATTTCTTAGCTTGGACTCCTGAAGCTCTAGAGCAAAGCAATTCATTTTCCCAAAGACCAAATAAGGAACTAGGATTGTCATGTAGGGCAGAGTCAATGGTCTGAATGAATTCTGTTCAAATATTTTATTGCTTTATAAAAAGCAATCAGTTATATGGTTTTGATTACTGTGGAAGTATGTAAACACACATGCACACATACGTTGAAAAAAATTAATAAGTCACCTTCAAAATAAAAGGAATGCAGTTGTTTTGCATGCATTGTATACACTTATTTACATTTGATTTCTAATTTCCACTTGACCTCAAATGGGCCAGACAAGACCAGATACTGCCCAGGAGCTGCAAAATGCCCAGATCTCCTCTAAAGTAATGAAAAGGAATAGTCTTGGGCTGCATATAAAGTATATCATATAATTAATGCATATAAATATCATTAAAATCACATAGTGTTAAAAGTTTACAATTTTATGGGGCTGCATTACTTGCTCCCCAGGGCCAGATGTGGCCTGTGAGCTGTGAGTTGGACATGCCTACTCTAAAGCATTTTTGTTTTCTATCCATCACACTCAAGAGACTAGGGAGAATAAACCTCAGCAAGTGGTCTACATTTTGGTAAATCTTTCCTTTCTGTTATTCCTTGATCAGCTCTCCAATTGTCTACAACAGAGTTTCCCAAGCTTTCCGGCTTTGCAGACTGGCATGCACTCACCCACTGAGATGTGAATGCCCCAATTTTGAAGAGCTCATGGCCCAATAGTGGGCTGAGGCCCAGGAACCTCTGGTCTACAAGATCTTCTGCTGTAAGATCCTCTGCCATAAGCAGAAAACTATGCTAGAGCAAATGTAAAACTGTCTTTAAGAAATTTTTGATGCTGGAGTTCAGCAGTCATTGTGCTTCTCTGTCTGTCAATGTATTTACATCCATTTGAAATTCCATATAATAAGAAGAATAAAACAAAATCTCAGAAATTCTTCCCTAGGCCCTTGTTAATATTTGAAGTAGTAACCAAATAGTGATAGATAATTCTGTCTACTTTTACTGAAAACCCAGTTTGCGATCTGTAATAAAATTTAGCTCTTTTTAAAGTAATATTCTCTTTTTAAAAAAGGAGACAAGCACTGAGACATTTTGCAAAAAGAAATGGATTTAAGACTTGGGAAGAACTAATTTCTTGGGGTTTCTCAAGGGTGCAGTCAGTTTATTCAATATTTGTTTATAGGAGTATTGCTTTCAAATTAATACCAGTTCACTAAAAGCCATTGTTAGAAGTTTGTTGAGAAAGCTATGCATGATCTCTAAACAGAGAATCAAGTGCAAAGCTAAACCAGTCAATAAATTTCTTGTGCTCTGTATTTAGATGCTTATGTGAATAGCATGTGAAGTATTATAATATAAAAGGTGCATAAAAGGAATTTATCACTTTTATGCAGGATTCTTTATTCTGTATGCATAAATAAATAAATATTAATATCTACAGGAACTGTACAAGATTTCCCATTGGATTCAGCTTTGTGTCTTGAATTTCAGCTAAATTGAAATTCAAAGGAGTTGTCGAATGCAGCAAGCCCTGTTTAATAAGGATTTGTATTAGGTGGGCCATATCGTGCCAGGAATAGCATTTCCCAAATTCTGTTCCCTAAGATCTTAAACAAGCCAAGAGTAATGGTTGTAAGAACCCTGCAATTTAGCTTCAGCTGGCACCAATCCATTTTTCCCAGCTTTGTTTCCTCTGAGGCTTTATTAGCTACTGAACATTCATAAGCTTACTTCTGTTTTGACAGGGCAGCAAATCTCTGCTTGCCACATGTTATGCACATACCTTCCTTCTCCTCCTTCCCCGCCACAAATAGGTGTGAAATTTAAACCTTTTAACTCAGACAGATTCAAGTCCAGACCAATTTATAAAGCAGATGACACTTTGCAAAAATCAATTTCAGTGGTCAGACTATGAAGGTCAATGGAGATTACATATCATGGAAAAAGTAACAGGAATGTAGGAGTGAAGGAAGATCAGCTCTCCAGAGCAATTATGGAAATGTGACACTAACAGAAGCAATACTTGAGTAGTCTTACTTCAGATAAACACAGGATCCGCCTACATCGCTGAAACAGTTGAAAAGGGAAGAACAGGGTATGTTTTAGCAGATTTTTTTTCCTTTGCCTTTTTCTGCGGGTTTTCTAAGCTGGAAGTGGTTACCTTTCTAAATTATCCAGAAAATTTGTAGGAAGTGAAACTGAATAGACAATTCCTCCAAATTTTTAAGAAGGCATGAGAACTTGTCCAACCATTTGCCAAAGGCAAGAGTTTAAGAAAGTCAATAGTACCCCTACTGAAAAAAAAGTCCCTAGGAAGAGTTCCATCCAACAGCTTCTCTTGGGATTTGATAGAAGTGTAGTAGCCAGGGAAGACATAAAGTGAAAGACAGAATATTCACAAATCTCATCCTTGTAATTAATTGCAAGAACATCCCCCCACCTGTTAGTTATATGCTAAAGATGAGATGAGTGAACACATCATCAGAATGACTGACCACCATATGCCTTGCCAGTAGCCTACTGAAATCAAGAAGGGATCTCAAGATCAAGCTACAAAGATACTGTGAAAGGAAACCCTACATCAGCCAAGGGAACTTATAAACTATGGCTGCTGATAGAACTCACTGATGATCTCTGGGCCTCCACCAAAGCCTCCACTGGCTTTGAAGACAGGCAGTTCCCAAAACTGATAGAAGACCATCAGTTATGTCAAAGAATAATACCAACACCACCCAAGTTACTATAACAATGGACTTCCCATGCTCTCATTGTGCTACACTCTGTGCTTCCAGACTGGAACTGCAGAACCACTTCTCTGTCCACAGATAAATTACCAAACCGTGTCTTCTTCAAACCCAAAAGACTACCATATTGGTATATAAGTATCCCACATGGCAGAGGTCAGTTTCAGCAGGTTCTGACCAGTTTTGGAGAACCAGTAATGGAAAGTTTGAGTTGTTTGGAGAACCGGTAGTAAAAATTCTGACTGGCCCCATCTATTCTCTGCCTCCCAAGTACCAGCTGATCGGGAGGAAATGGAGATTTTACAGTATCCTTCCCCTGTCACCAAGCCATGCCACGCCCACCAAGCCACACCCACAGAACCGGTAGTAAAAAAATTTGAAACCCACCACTGCCACATAGGCACTTTTTTGTGTAGAAAAGATCAGATGCTACCAGGCAGGTGTTACTTAAAAACTACAGTCATATCAAGTCAATTTTGGCAAGTTTGTCATTTCACTTCTTTTCAAGCCTAGTCCTCATTTAATAGACGGCAATAGACCTACTTATACAGAGATGGGTTTCCGCAGGTTCTGACCAGTTCTGGAGAACTGAGAGCACAAATTCTGAGTAGTTCGGAGAACCAGTAAATACCACCTCTGACTGGCGCCACCCCCATCTATTCTCTGCCTCTCAAGTCCCAGTTGATTGGGAGGTAATGGGGATTTTGCAGTAACCTTCCCCTGATTGGGGTGGAAATGGAGATTTTACAGTATACTTCCCATGCCACGCCCACCAAGCCATGCCACTCCCATCAAGCCACACCCACAGAACCGGTAGTAAAAATTTTTAAAACCCACTACTGTACTGATATCAGTGAAATATACTGTAAGTTATTACTATTTATTGATTACAGTGGTTATATTTTAACTATATCTAAATCTGAACTCAACCTATATTTTGGAAGTTGTTACCCCAGTAGGACAAAATAGAATTTGTGCTGTTAATTGAAGACACAGTCATTTAGAACAGGGGTGTCAAACTCAATTTCATTGAGGGCCACATCAGGGTTGTGTTTGACTTTGGGAGGCCAGAGTGGGCATGCCTGGGATAGGTGTAGCCAGGGTGAGTGTCACTCCTGTCAGGGGCACCTGTGGTGGCCAAGTGCTAAGACAGGACTTCCCTCAGACTCTCCCTCTCTCTCATTATAAACTCCTTCCTTTCTTCTTTCCTTCTTTCCTTCCACCCTTCCTTCTTTCTTCCCTTCCTTCCTTTTCTTCTTTTTCCTTTCCTCTCCCGCGGTGCCTTTGCCAGCAAAAATGGAGCTCAGGAAGCCGCATATAGCCCTCCTAGGCCCTATTTTCAGCTGCGATAGTCTCCTGCAAACCTCTGTCAGCGAAGATGGGCCCCGATTTTGTTGGCAGACGGCTACAGGAGGCCGTCATAGCTGAAAACAGGGCCCGAGAGGTCCACACGCAGCCCTCCTGAGCCCCATTTTCACTGTCAGAGGCACCACAGGCCACGCCTTTGCTATTTCCAGGGTGGCCCTGCGGGCCGGATGTAAGCAGGCCTTGAATTTGACACTCCTGTTTTAGAACATTTTGTTGAAGAAGAATTTGGGGAGAAATTTTTCTATTAGCTACAATATAGATCACTACAGATTACAAGACTACAAATTTGAAAGGCTGCTTCATAAACAGCAAGAGTTCCGCTAACAAGCTGCCATTTTGACAGGTCTTTAAGCCACCACAAGGATTTTCTTCAAGACACCATAAGGAAAATATTTATGCCACTTCCATGGCATAATTAAAATACCTGATGTTTTCTGTAAAGTCATATTTCAGGATGATGACTATGAATGAATCATAATCATATCATTTCATAATATTTTAACTATATTGCAGAATACTTTTTTTTGTCACAACTGAGCTTACAAAGTAAAACAAACTTCAAGTTATTAACCTCCCTACATGTAAGTTCTCTTTTGTCAACAGAACATTGGTTTCTGCCGAGAGTTTCATTTCTTTATTACAACCAATAAAATTCTAAGATACAGAAACTACAATGTAGAATTTCAGGAGGAATAGCAGGATTAAAAAGAGGGATACTTATCTGGAATTATACTCCTAATGTCATTTTGATATTATCAGATGACATAGGTATGTCAAATATGTAGTTTAAACTTTGTTTAATAATGAAATAAGAGGGTGCAGTGACCAAGCAGTTAAGATGCTGGGCTTGTTGACCGGAAGATTGGCAGTTTGAGAACCAAGAACCACCTGATGGGGTGAGCTCCCATCCTTGCCCCAGCTCTTACCAACCTAGCAGTTTGAAAGCTTGCAAATGCAAGAAGATAAATAGGTACCATTTTGGTGGGAAAGTAACAGTGTTCTGTATGTCTTCGGCGTATAGTCATACTGGCCACATGATCACAGAAACATCTTTGGACAATTTTGGCTTTTGATTGTGAAACAGAGATAACTGCTGCTGCCTTGATTTGGACATGACTGAATAGGGGAAACCTTTATCTTTTTACTTTTTTTGACAAAGTAGGTTTGAAAATGTGAAAATGTCATGAAAAAATGGTCCACTTACATGTATGTCCTTATTTCTGGCCTGTAATTATAAATGGAGAGGAAGAAAATCCTTTGCTTGCTTTAAATAATTTCAGCACATACTTACATTCTCCACACACTCTTTTAACATTCTCCCACTAAGCATTTAATTTCATATAATAATAACCCGATGGTCTATCTACGTGTGATGAAGAACAGAAGCAAGAACTGAAATAATGTAATTGAACAAATCCAAGTTCCATTGTTTCTTCAAAAGCAGAAAAATGGGAAGGGAAATATTAAAGAATAAATGATCTTTAATAGTGAGATCTGTATAAAATGTTTTAGTCTAAAAAAAAAGAGAAAGAAAAGCTTTAACAATGATTCAGCCCGAAGTTCAGTGGCCTCCATAAAGTTTTCTTTAAAAAATTATTGAGTTTAGGAAAAAGAAACATAGAATTAACCTTCTAATTCAAATATGAATTTAATAAATTAGGGAGAAAAAAAATAATGTATAATATTGATCAAGTTTTCTACTGTGAAGTCTAAAATTTAAAACACATATCTTTCAAGCCATTAATACTTCTGCAAATCAGTAAAGGACAATGTGTGAAGTAGACAAATAGTCTTCCATTTAAACATTTACATGGGAAATATATAAGCTATTACTTTTTAAGCAAAACAACTGGGGAGAGACATTAGCCGAGAAAACAACAGGGTTGGGATTCTACTGGTTTGGACTGGTTCAGGAAAACTGGTGGCTCTGATAATCAGCTGGCAGCAAACTGGTTCACCCCAACGTTCAGATGGGCCCACCCACCCGCCTGCACTGTTTTCAGACATTTATCTTCTAAGCTGATTCACGTGGTAGAGCAGATTGCCACATGAATCAGCTGTGTTAGTCCACTGCAGAAACCAGGAAGTGAAGATTTCTTGAAACTGCGCACACACAAATCGCACGATCACCGAACCGGTTGTTAAACCGAGACGAACCCACCACTGGAAAACAGAATTCTATTTTCCCCCAAAAGGGGATTAAAATATGGAAATTCTGGAAATTGCTATCCAACACTTTCCAAAGATACCAGATATGCAAAAATATAGCTGGAAAATGTGATCCAGCTATATTTTTTTGAAAATAGGAGGCAGTGTGCAAATATTACATCTAAATCAAATTCTAAATAATTATTCTACCATTAATGGACAGCAAGTTCATAAATAAAATTTTAATATCCATACTTACTCTTTCTCTGTCATGATGTAGCCATATTCTTCCACTTTGGAAGACTTTGCATCTAACTTGAGGCCTTCTCCGATCTTTTCTTGAGTTGCTTCATAAACACTTTCATCTTGAAGCCACATATTCTTAATCCACTGATGAAGCTCACTTAGCTCCTTGGAGCTGGGTTCAAACTCTGCTTTTTTTTGAGTGATCAGTTCTCTTGAGAAGGTTTCACTCTTCACATTTTCAATCCCAACCTTGACTTCTTCAGATGAAGATGAAAGGTCTAAATCATCTGATTTTTTCATTTCTGTTTTAAAGGATTCTTTGGACAAATATGACTTTGACAGATTTTCAGGAACCATATTTTTACTCAGAAAATCTGGTACCTTTGAATCTAGATTGTCCTCCTATAATAAACAAAACAACAAATACACCTACTGTAGTTTATTATAGTTGATTGTTCATCAATTCAGCTTTACAGTAGAGAATAATTACTTTAACAGTTTTTATGGTGGTAGCCTTTCTTGAGGATGAAAAACTCTGGAATTCATCTAAGCTGAAAGTTAACTTCAAACATATCTTAGGCTGCACTAAAGAACAAAGAAAAAAAATCCCCACTTTTCAAGTCAATTGTATTTTATTTTTCAAGAGGCCACACATTTTGGGACATGTGTTTTCAAACACATCTCCTTTATGGGTCTCCATGAAAACACTCAGTGTTGTTTGCTAGCAAATTCTAAAACATTAATTCATAGCTTGGAAGAATTTATACCAGTAAACCTTTGTTTAAAACCACATTTTAAGCAAAATGGTTTTAGCTGTATATACCACATCTAAAACTGCTGGTGAAAACTGCTTTTAGCTATGATACATCATTTTCCTTCAGATCTTATCCATATACACTATCATTTTCAGTGCTGAAGAAAATAATATCCTTAAGTATACTTTATAGATTTAGAGCACAGGAAAACTGCTATGAAAACCAGCTATTTTCCTATACAAAATATATTTGCTAGCTCCGTTGCTAACAGAATGTTCCCAATAATGTCCTTCACCCAAATTATTTAATCCAAGCTGAGTAACTATATATTCTCCCACAGTCTTAGCAAATATATATCCTAGCAATTTTGGGATTACTTTTAATTAGCATTATTTTAGGGACAATATTCTACTTAAGAACTAAATCATTTTGATACATTCTGCTCTCCTTTGGGTTTTCATTGGTCAGAGGGGAAAAACATTCTGAATAGGAAGAATTTAGATTAAATCACTACAATCCTAGATAGATTTATATGATTGAATCAAATATATTGCTAATGGCACAAGTTAAACCTTTCAGCCTACATTCAATATTTTAATTTTTAGTTATACTGAGTACTTGCAGTAGTGCAGGGATGGGATTCGGGTGAACCCCTAGCTCTGACGAACAGCGGAGAGCGAACCGGTTCGCTCCGACGATCAGGGGAGCCCTCCTGCCCGCCCCCGCGCTATACTGACCTATATTTCCTTTGTTTGAAGCCCAGGCAGAGCAGACTGCCATGCCTCAGCTGTTTTACTCACCGGGGCTGCAGCACAATGTAATTTTTAGAGCTGTTTTCAAATGAACTACGCACGTGCATAGTGCACATTTGCGAGTGAAGCAATCAAAGTGCGTGCTCAGCGAAACCAGTTGTTACATAGGTTGAATCCCACCTCTGCAATAGTGACAAATCAGTAGAATTGTGCCTACATTCATCATGGTGAACCCTCACTGGCGTTGCCTTATTGTCCTAGAAATTCTAGCCCTATCATTTCCCCATATGTTAAGAAAAAATATACAGTCGGTATTCGTGTTGTTAACTTACCTCCTTTTTAACCTCAGCCTCAATGTTCCATGGCCCCTTATCTGTGGAAGCAAGCATTTATTGTGAGACATAAAACACAGACATTGCTTTGGTTTTCTGTTCAATGTGACATTTTTATTGTACAGTAAACACTAAGATGTTGTGGCTAAATGACAAAAGTAAAAACGTAGATCAAGTTTGTCACTTCAACTCCGTTTGTACATTCTGCTAATGCAAGATCAATTGTAGCCATGCTGTAAGAGTGCATTACATTAATTAGTTCAATAGTAAGGCTGACGAATTTACCTCTGTTTATCAGTGCCTGGAAAAAAAAATCAATAGCTTGTCCTGCTAGCCCAGAAAAAATGTTTACAGTAATAAATGAGAAACTGCAGTGGATTTATGACTCAGGTGTTTCTCAAGAAAAGGCTCTTCCAATGTATTTTGCTTCACACTTAGAAGTAATTACTTCAGAGTTATAGTAACACCACATTATTAAACACTAGAGGTGGTTAGTGGATTAAAAAGAAGACTCCACCTCCATCCCACTATATACTTGTTTTTATCTTAGATCGTTTTTGTTAACTTTAATGTTTTATATTGTAGTTTTATTTGGTACAAGCCCCCCAGAGTTGCTTGATAATAAAATAGGTAGCATATTAATAAATAAATAACATAGAATAATACCCTATTGCACAAACTAGGACAGGAAAAGGAAAATCTGCAGTATACTAAAAAATGTTGATGCATTTCTATGAATTAAGAATAAACTAATGACAGATCCTTTGAACTTCATGTGTGCTTCATATATAAGTAACAACCATGATAGATGGACAGACATATACATTACATTCACATGCTATCTAGATTCCTAGCACATGGGTCAATGAACAGTAATGCTGCAAGCTTTATTATCTGTAAGTTGCTCAGAATCTTCAGAAACAAGCAGCATAGACCAAGGTAATAAAAATTAATTAATAAGAGGCCCTGAATTCAAGAACACACTATTCTTATAGAACAAGATGTGTTCCTAAGCTTGAAAATTATTCTCAAAAAGACTTGCCTTTTTGTGTTTAATAGATGTATCATTTGGTTAATTGAAATATTTAGCACTTACCGGTAATTAAACTTATAAGGTTCATTGCAATCAATGAGGATAAAGTTAATCATGACTATTTAAGTCCTATTTATTTCAAAGGGCTCAGACCAGATCTAATCCTATATATTTGGAGGATATCTACTAATCCTCTACCACTCTATCACCAGAGGTGAGAACTGCTTCCAATCTTTTGGCCTCCCAGAAAGGTATTAAAACTTGCCTTTGCTGGTTGGGTTGGGGCCTCAAGAGGGTAAGCACTGCTGGAGATAAGAAGACCTCATCCTCACCCAGCTGTCCCTTAGTTCTGGTTTCAGCATAGTTTTTAAATTCTTAATCTATGTAGCTTTAATGTTTTAATATTTCGATTATTTTTCTACCTATTTTATAACTTGTAAGCCACCCAAAGTCACTTTATAGGGGAGATTGGTAGCATCAACATTTAATAAATAAATAACTAGATAATACACAATAGCTAATTCCAAATTTAATCACATTTACATTAGAATTAAGTATATAAAGCTCAAGTTAATTACTATCAGAAAAGCAACAAAGAATGTTTTTTTTCCTCCTAGTAACATTTTGCAAGGTACTTTAATCTGATTATGTAAAAAATTAAAATAAAGGAAGGCAACTGTACTGAATATAATACCTTGCACATGAAAACCTTCATTCTCTCCCATTTCATAATTGTTTTCTCCTTCTGCATCCGCTCCTGTTGCAGTTCTCTCTCCTTCAACTTTCCCAGCGGCATTGTTCTTTTCTTCATTTGTATCAACGATTTGAACAGCTTCAGCAATGATATCAGCCATCTTGTCCAGCTCCAGTGGGCTCAACTTATCTACATCCACATGATGTTTCCTCAGATCTCTCAGAACATCTTGAATAAATATTTCTTAAGAAAGAGGGGAGCAGAGGGAGGGAAGCTTGATTACTTATGAAAAGTTTAATATTTCATATAAGAAAAAGAGAAACCAAGCATTGCTGCTTTAGCTGCAGTCCTCAATAGAAAATATTTAATTACTGTATATACTCGAATATAAGCCTAGTTTATCAACACATTTTTAATGCTGAAAAAAGCCCCCCTTGGCTTATATTCGAGTGAGGAAAAAAATACCTTTTTTCCTGCAACCCGTTTTGGCTTCCAGGGGCTGCAGGGAGGCTTGCTAAGGCCAAAAAGAAAGAGAAGAAAGAGACAAAGAAAGAAAGAAAGGGGGGGAAAGAAAGGGAGAGAGAGAGAGAGAGAGAGAGAGAATGCAGGTATCTCTTAACAGAGGCTTGAACTTGCCTGAAATTAGATCAAGCCCTACATCACTTAACCCAATGTATCAGATTAAATTGTTATTGAATTGTTTTTGATATATATACTATATTCTCTTGTGTAATTTAGTTATAGTGTAGTTTACACTATGCACTTACAGAGCTAGTTTACTGTTTTTCTTTGAAATAAATGTTCATTTAACCTACTGATGCCTCAATTAATGTAATTTTATTGGTATCTATTTTTATTTTGAAATTTACCAGTAGCTATTGCATTTCCCACCCTAGGCTTATACTCGAGTCAAAAAGTTTTCCCAGTTTTTTGTGGTAAAATTAGGTTCCTCAGCTTATATTCAGGTCGGCTTATACTCGAATATATGCGGGTATCTACAAATCCTTACTGTATTATTCAGTGCTAACAGGTGTAAACAATAACCTTGGAAATATTTTTTTCTTTTTCCAAATATCTTTACTGAATTGATTCAATTAAATGATTTTTTAAAATTATTTTCCTATATAAGTAATTGTATAATTGCAAACAATGCCTATTGAAACAATTGATTTGACACGAACTGATAGTGAAATATGCTCAAACCCAGACCAATAATTTAATATTCCTGAATACAATAAAAAGATTGCATCTAACCATAAATTATTCCATAAATGAGCATTTAGAATAACAGAGTTGGAAGGGACCTTGGAACAGTGGTGGGATTCAATCGGTGTAACAACCAGTTTGCTGAGCATGCGCTTCGCACACACATGCTTGCTTCGCTCACACATGAGCCAAACAGGCACTCCGTGCATGTGCAGTGCGTTTGAAAACAGCTCTAAAACTTACTTCTACTGCAGCCCCAGTGAGTAAAACAGCTGAGGCGCGGCAATCCATTTTGCCATACCTATCACTGGACTTCAAACAAAGGAAATATAGATTGGTACAGTGCAGGGGCGGGCGGGCGGGCCCAGCTGATCGTCAGAGTGATCATCGGTTTGTCTTTCGACTTTTGATTTGTGGAAGCTTCCTGGACTACTTTTGATTTGTGAAAGCTTCCTGGACTACTCAAATGGAATTGATTAATAATCTTGAGATGTAAAGAACTATGATTATTGAACTTTCTGATGAGTAACATTGGGCTGGAATATATTGTTTTTGGATTTGAGGAAGAGCAGGACTTATTAAATTAAGACAAGATGCTTTATCAGGGGGAAATGAGTGAGATTTCAAGAGAAATGGCATTGATGTTTCAAAGCATTAGGGGTACGATGAAAAAGAATCACAGAGAGATAAAGTACCTAATGCAAGGCATATATGGGAAAATAGAAAATATGCTACAACTGATAATGAATGAAGATCAAAGAGTCCTGGAAAGAGAGGAAATAGCAGAAAGGAAAGGAAGACAGAACGGAAAAACCAGCAAACAAAGCAAGAAGATGGGAAGGAGAAGACAATAATGACTGATGAGATAAACTGAGGGAAAAGCACCTTAAGAGATTTAAAAATGGAATTGAATAACCTGGAAGATACTTTTGAAAGAGAAATAGGGGTTTGGGTGGATACTCTAGAGACCTGGCATCTTAGGAGGATAGAGATTGGAGAAATATTCAGTCTAAATGGTGAAGATAGAGATGTTGATAGAGATAAAGATCCAAGAGAGGAGAGAGAGAGAGAGAGAGAGAGAGAGAGAGAGAGAGAGAGAGAGAAAGAGAGAGAGAGAGAGAATCCTATTTCCCCCAAAATAAGACCTCCCCGGATAATAAGCCCTCCCCAAAAATAAGCCCTCCCTGAAAATATTTAAGCGCCTGCACAGCCAGTCCCTACCATTTCCTTGAGTTAGGGTTAGGGAGACAGAGATGGAAATCAGGAAAGAGGAGCCCTGTCTTGCTCCACGCACCCCAAAATAATAAGACCTCCCTGAAAATAAGACCAAGCGCTTATTTTGGGGTTCAAAAAAATATAAGTGAGAATCTTATTTTTAGGGAAACACGATACACACACACACACACACACACACAAATATAATGATGACCTGATTAGAAATTTGAATAGAGATAGAAATAAGAATACACATCTTTCTATGAAACAAAAACCGGTCAGTCCTAGAGGAGATCAACCATGACTGCTCTTTAGAAGGCCAGATCCTGAAGATGAAACTCAAATACTTTGGCCACCTAATGAGAAGGAACGACTCACTGGAGAAGAGCCTAATGCTGGGAAAGATTGAAGGCAAAATAAGAAGGGGATGACAGAGAATGAGATGGCTGGATGGTGTCACTGAAGCAGTTGGTGTGAGTTTAAATGGACTCCAGAGGATGGTAGCGTACAGGAAGGCCTGGAGGAATGTTGTCCATGGGGTCGTGATGGGTCGGACATGACTTCGCAATTAACAACAACAATATGAAACAATGGAAAGATTGGAGGTTGAAAAATTGTATTATTAAGTATGTTTAAATAAATAGGAAAACGTATTCTGTCGTATTCTGACTTTGAACAACCAAATAATGAAGGCTATGTCTTAATATAAACATGTGTATTAATACTAGGATTAACAATGGTGACCTGATTAGTAGTTAGAATAGAGGTAGAAATAAGAAATAGAGGGAATATTAGCAAATATAATGTTTATATGAGAGAATACAAGTAATAATTTAATGGAAAAGGTCAGAGGTTGAAAGATGGCATTATCATGTATGCTTATAATATCATTGCTATTAAAATGGAATATTGAAATATTGAATAACTACTTTAAAAAAGCCATGTATATTAATACTAAGATTATAAAGTTTGATTAATATAACAACTATTATGATTATCATTATTGATGTTTGTATCAAAATGAATTACATCCAGGGGCGACACTGTTCATATTGATGTATGCTTAAAAATAAAAATCTAATAAAACTTGAAGAAAAGAAAAGAAAAAGAAAACTTAGATATGAATTTATAATCAAGATGAAAGAAATATTAATATTCATTATATTTAAATATAAAAAATGTGTTTGAGCTATTAAGAATTAATTTGAATCTGTACGAGGAAAAGAGAAGGAAGAAGATATTTACTTGTAGTTGGTGTTCACACAATGTACTAAAGGACTGATTAGTCAACTTAACTGTACATGGTGTGCAAATGTAGCATATGTGATTAATTTGTAACTCCATGTACCGTGTTTCTCCAAAAAGATGACCCACCTTGAAAAGAAGCCCTATCACGTTTTTGAGTGTATGAGATCAAATTAAGCCCTACCTACAAAATTAGCCCTAATTAAGACTCCGCCCACCCCACGGTGCAGGGAACAGGGCAAGACATACAGGTAAAAAATAAGCTAGGGTGGGGATTGGGAGTGAAGCTGCCCTACTTACCAGGCCTCACACACCCCTGACACCTGCCTTGCCTTCCTCTGGGGCCACTTGCCACCACTCGCACACATCGCCCTGGCCTCCGTCTCACCTTCAGATGCCTGCTGGCATCTATTATCTGCAGCCAATAAGAGAGCTCCCGATCAGTCCAGAGCTCTATTATCGACTGCAGAGGGCTTTCCGGAAGGCATCTAAAGGTGAAATGGAGGCCAGGGCAATGCGTGTGAGTGGCGGCAAGCAGTCACAGAAGAAGTGGGCCAGCAGCGGGCTCCTGCTGTGCGAGGCTGTCAATATCACCGCCGCGAGGTGAGTCAATAATTAGAACCCTCCAAAAAGAAGGCCTAGCTGCGTGTTAAGTTAACTATACATATCTAATGCTACCACAGCCATTTTGAAGATAAATATATCCCTGAATATTGCGCAATTTTTACTTAGGTTCCCTTTCTCCCTCTTTTTCCTCTATTTTGGCTTCCACATCCTAGGCATATGATTTTAAATTTCCTTTCTCATATTCAAGAAAAGACTTTGAATCAGGAAGTCAAATTCTAAGTATTTGACTTAGTAAACTTAGTTCAGATGGTTTCTAACTAAGAATTCTAAAATCTTAACTGGTAAAATTATCATAGTCAATGTTGATATAATTAAACAATTGGTAGTAATTGTGCCAGTTTGTTTAATAGTTAAGGGGCCAAGGTAGAGTTTGGGAGATTTTGAGTTCTAGTATTCCTTAGGTATGAAAGTTAGCTGGGTGATCTTGGGGCAGTCAATCTCTCAGTTCAACTCATCACACAAGATTGTGGTTGGCAAAACAGATCAAGGAAGGAGTATTAGGTATGTTCAACATCATGAGTTATTTACAAAAATAGTAAATGTGACACACAAATCTATTCCTAAAGCAGAGCTCTCATAGCAGTTTTTTAAAGCCCACTACATAAATCTCAGCCAGTTTAAGAAACCAGCACAACATCCCTTATTCTGGATTCAACAAATTCAAAGATAAGAATTCTGAAAACTAATAGCTTGTTGTAAAATAGGATCAATTAGGAAAAGCTCACAATGCTACCTCAAACACTTATATGTCAAACATAGACTTCTTAAAATAAATTTTAGTATTTCTTTATAGATTTTGCTCGTTTGTAACATCGGTTCAATTTATGTCACAACTAGCTGTTCAGCAAAATCCTGGCTTGTGTAAAATAACCTAGATGTTTCATTCCCATTCCCATTCCCATTCATTCCTTCTTTTTTTTCCCCTTTTCTTATTTTCTATTAGGCTTTATCTCTCTAATCCCACCCTGCAAATCTCATAATCTATATAGCAAAGCAAAGTTGCAATCTCAAACAAAATAAAAATAAAGGGAAAGAAATGAAATAGAAAATGAATGGCCAACGGCCCAACTCCAGAGTCCACTAAACAGCAGGTCTTTCTAATTGAATAAGTAAAACCAAAATAGAGGGGAGGGGAATCTTCCTTGCCTATAATGTGCTGTCTCTCATTCTGAGCATTCACTAGGATGCAGCCCATTAAAGGAACATCTCCCAGAGATAAACCTCTTATTAAAAGTAACTGATATCCGTATGTAAAACCTAGCCCCCTCCATCAAAGGATGTATTCCTGCTATTATGAAAAAGTCTTTCTCCAAAGTTAAAAAAAAAATACTGTAGATTTGCAGCATAAATAGCAATAGTTCTGAAAACTACTCCATACATTACAAATATACATTACTCCATACATTACTCCATACATTACAAATAAGATTTTAAAAAACTGGCAAAAAGAGCTGGGAATATTTGCAGTGATGGGATTCAGCCAGTTCGCATCACTTCGGGAGAACCGGTTGTTAATTTTCTCAGCAGTTTGGCGAACTGGTTGTTGGAAGAAATCATTAGGGCAGAGAACCGGTTGTTAAATTACTTGAATCCCACCACTGAATATTTGGTATGTGAATCATCTGAAAAATAAATATATAATTGAATGAAGGAAAAGATAGTGTTAAAACCTCCCCATTTGCAGCAATGGAAATCCAAATTTACAAAACAAAAGAATTAAAAGTTGGGGTTTTTTTAATGCATTCACAGCATTGTATCTAAAATCACAAAAGTTTTATCAGGTTCCATTATGCCTATGGAAGTCCAATAGGCAAAATCCAATACATTTTGCAGCGTATTATTCTCTGTAACTGTTAAGTACCCAGCTCTATGTAGGCTCCTGCCAAGAAAGGTGAAAGAGGAGTGTACATGATAATGAAACCAGCATGGGTATAGTTTGCTTTAACGGTAGACCTATTCCGGAGATGTGCAGTGTCACCTGTGCCTGCATTTACATTCCATTTTGCTTTTGAAAGCTATTATCAGACAGGTGCCTCGCCATGAATGCTGTCACTTTAGGCATGTCCTCACTAGGCTTTCTTCTCACTAAAGAGAACACTTCAATTGATTTTGTGCTTTCACAGCAAAAGAAAATGAAAGCATACAGTACAAAGGAGATGGGTAAAGGAAAGGTACATCAAAACATAGCTATGTAATACTCCAAGCTGCTACAAAGGAATTGATGTGTCACCAACAAGTTATGTCAATTTGAAGAAAATAAGCTTCTCAATGTCCATGTGTATTATTGGAGCATCAGCCCATGATTCCAAGAAGTTCTACAAGAAGGGTGACTAGGATTTCCCTGTTACCCTACTTGCCATAAGTCAATGCAGAGTACAAGAGGCCATTACAATACAATGTACCTGAAGAGATATGACCAAAAAAAAAAAAAATCTGTATATGAATATCAAACCTGGATGATAATTTCAAACTGCCCATTTAGGATTTTACACTGCAGCCCTTAATTGAAGAAACTGTCATTCTGAAGCAGGCTGAGAAATTACAGTAATCATCATGATCCTTAACCATTGTTATCTCATCCCATGGAGTAGGCTTTAGCTTAAATCTTGTTCAGTCTCTCTGTGACACATTAGACTATCAATCCACCCTGAAATGTATATTGCAGCTCAAAATCATCAAGCTCATTAATACCAACCTCTGAGATGCCTGTCCATCATTATTACATTTCCAACTAAGCAATTTTTGAATTTAAATACATTCTAAAGAATCCCAGGGTTTCCTGAACACAGCTTGAAAAATCACTGAATTAAAAGGAAACAAAAAAAAATAAAAACAAGATGAGCATGCATAGATAGATAATGTATATGAATCCCTTACCATCTATTGGAGTTAGAGAAAGCTTCAAATCATTCTGTGTAGATCCAGACACCAATCCTGATACTGGCCTCTGTAGAAACTGTGGTTTCATCTCAAAACCTCCTAGCTTTTCTTTGGATATTATTCCATCAAATTGGTCAATGTGAAGAGGTTTAACCCTGTTGTCATAAGGAGAAGTTTCTTTAGTCCTGCTAACAGATGAATGCCCATCAAGGTTTTTGGCTGATAATTTCTGAGTGATATATGCATTAAGTGTCATCAATAGATCTTTCCTGTCTAATTGTTCTTCAGGTTTTAGTTGAAATGTATCCATCTGTGATTTGCTGAAGGTCCTTGCAGGAATGCTTTCAATATACTTTGAATGGACAGGTACTGAATAGATCATAGCAGGTGTTTTTCCTTTAGAATTCTGCATCATATAGTTGATCATGGACCTTGGTGGAATATTGCCAACCTAACAGGGAAAAAAGGTAAATTGCATTAGAATTATTCTTAAGATAATCCATTATAATCAACCAATATGTTGATTATAATATTCAATTCTGTAAGAATGCATATAGTTGATTCTTCTGTTTGGGCAGGGAGAATATAATCCATGTTATATTTACCAACTGATTCTTTTCAACCTGTATATATAATATAAACACATGCCTTACTGATTGCTTATTTTTCACTAGGCATAGGGATACTTTAGCTATCTAGTTCTCCTATATTTAAAGAGGGATTTATGAAGCCATTGAAACACTAATCTCTTAACTGTTTCATCATTCTGGTTTTCGAACATTCAGAATAATAGGAACTTGAGCTTAAGTTTAGTTAAAATTAAAATTCTCGTGTTCTTTCTTAAAATGCAAAGAAAATTCCAAATCCATGAAAATGAAATAGAAATACGCTAAAGAGATGGAAAGACCATATCAGCAGCCTGTATGATCACTGAAAGGTCCTAGAGTTAAAGCTTATGAATACTGCTATATTAAAAATAACAATAAATCCAAGGAAGGGAAGGAAGAAAGAATCCACATTTATAAAGACATCCTTATTAATGTAACAATAAGTTTTAAACATTGCCAGAAAAAAATCTATTTGGTCGCCAATGGTTAGCAAAGATGTCAGCCTTCCTAGGCAGAGCAGACAGGAAACAGACTAGATGAGCTAATTCTGCTTTAATCTAAGGCTACATTAACATAATTTTTCCATCTGAAACTACAAATCTCTCTCCATCTCTTTTTACAGCCTGATAAGCTAGGGAGGATCCTTTCTGAGTTTCTTTCTCTGCCCTTACGCAGCTGCGGACTCCCAGTCCCTTATCAGACTTTCCCTAGCCACTGTATCTTCCACCTTCCCAGTGTCTCCCAAGGCTGTTCACACATAACATTAAGTCATGAAATCATTCAATCAAAATTTAAATAATTTAAAGACAAAATATTTTAGTTGTTTTCTAACATATCCTTAAACATTATTTCAATAATATAATTCATATCCAGAATGGTATAAAATATAGACGAAATAGATATGGGTTGAAACTAAATTAATACTGAGGACCCAGTTTGTGGTGGCAATAAGCTGACTTTGTATAAATATACAAAAGTATGAAGGCTATTGCTTAGCGCATTGTAAGCTGCCCTGAGTCTCTGGAGAAGGGCGGCATATAAATCAAATTAAAAAAAAAATACTGGTTGGTGGATGGACCTATAGAAATTGCATTTTTGAAGTTTATTTGCAGAAATTCAGATGCTAAACAGATTATCATTGTCCAATTCTGGATATCACTTTTCCCCCAATTATTCCTGAAGAGGAAGATGTGTTGTTGTTGTTTTGGGTTTTTTGGGGAAATGCAATGAAAGGAAAAGCAAATGGGAAGAGCTGTTTCACAAAATCAGAAGATCCTTTTCAGAGAGATTGGGATTCTTTTAATATCACTTTTTCCATTATGGTTCCACTTTTCCTATGACAAGACAACCAAATCTAAGCAGTCAGCTAAGGCAGAGGGCTCTCTTCCTTTGACACAAAACCTTATAAAACACAAAACATAGAATAACAGAATTGGAAAACCTTGGAGGTCTTTTAGTTTGCAAAATATACAGTCTGGGTCATTGAGTATGGATTTTAAACACAGAGTGAAAAGCCTCAACATTCTAAAATGCAAGGTATTTTTTTAAATAAATTCCCTGACATTCTTGTAGCAAACAAGTCAGTTGACAAGAACAAGACAGAAACCTCAAGCAGTCATATACAAATTGGGTGGAAACGTCAATCCCAGGCTAAGCTGGTATCAAGAGAACAGCTTGCCAGGTCACAATCCAGCAGCCTGAAACACTATTCAAAGAGGAGGGGGGGAATCCTAATTAAAAATGTGATATAAACAATAGTAAAACCTAACTGGAAAATATCCTCACTTCTGGCAATCAGCCCAAATTCACAGA
This sequence comes from Ptyas mucosa, assembly GCA_012654045.1. Classification (NCBI taxonomy): domain Eukaryota; kingdom Metazoa; phylum Chordata; class Lepidosauria; order Squamata; family Colubridae; genus Ptyas; species Ptyas mucosa. The sequence goes on along the minus strand of WNWU01013631.1, from coordinate 7,485,695 downwards.
GGTCGAAAATATATGTGCTCATATTGAACCTATAGTTGCAGTATTAAATTTAAAACAATCATTGGCAATGTCTGGACAGAGGCTTAGTATTATTCAGTATTCGCTGTCATTGCTGTAGGGAAAATTCACTACGTTGTTTTTAATTGCGAAACAGTGGAAATCAAGTTCAATGTTATACCAACAGTACAAAATAGGACAATATGGACCGTATAGTGGTGCTTAAAAGTTTGTGAATCCCTTTGAACTTTCAATATTTTCATATGACCTAAATAGGTCGTAAAACATGATCTCCTATGGAAATAATGTTCCATAGAGGGATAACCAAATCAAACATAAATTGTTGGCCTAAAGCTTTATTTATCTATTGTTAAATCTATTTGGCACCCATCTTGTAGTTCAAGGTGAATCTGAGTGATTTACAGTACAATAAAATATGCAAATATAAATATAAAAACAGATTAAAATTATGAAAAAAAATCATGAAAAGATTTATGTTTGGCAAAAAAGCAAAGACTACCTCCCAACATAAAAACCTTACGTCAGTGTTTCTCAACCTTGGTAGTTTGAAGATGGGTGGACTTCAACTCCCAGAAACCCCCAGCCAGCAGCTCCTAGAGTTATGACTGGTCGCTTAGCAACAGTCAAATTTACAACAGACACTCTCCATAGTGACTTATGACTCAGTTTTGAAATTCTAATGACCTCTACCCCCTGAGATTTTGGGCAGTTGGCAACCAGCCTACATTTACAGTGTACAGCCATTTGCAGTGTCCCACAACTACATGACCACAATTTATTACTTTTTTGCCAGAAACTGGCTTTTACTTCCAGGTGTTTCCCAATAGGTACAATGGATTTGCTTAACAAATGTGGCATTCTCTGAGAGGCTTTGGTGTTTGTTTAACCATCACTGCAAAAAGGACACAAAATTGGGTGCAGTCACATGGTGACCTGTTTAATACAAGATTTACAACAATAATTCTGGGGTGAATTACAGTCACATGTGTAATTGTGACTTCCATATTGTGGAAGGACCTGAAGTGGACACTTCATGAAAGGAATCCCACCAATATCCCTGAATTAAAGATATTTGGTAAGGAAGAATGGGCTCAAGTTCCCCCAAGCCAATGTGCAGGAATGATCAACATTTATCAGAAACATATACAGTAGTTGTAGTTATTGCTACCCAAGGGGGGCACACTATTTACTGAAAAGTTGCACACACAAAAATCAGTATCACTCCTCATGGGATTCTGTTGGTCAAGAATTTACCTCCAGCACAGATAGTCTCTGGGATGGTGTTGATTTCCATAAAGTAGGTGAAATAGGAGCTGAGATTGTTATGACTTTTATCAGAAGTTTGGCTGAATCCAGTGTGTGTTTCAGAATATATTGTCAGTCTGTTTTTTGCTGCTGTTTTATTGCATGGAGAATCCAAAATTACTTCATTGTAAGTTCAGCTCACTTTCTATAATGTTTAGATTTATAGGGATTCTGAAATTCTTAATGTAAATTATCAGTTAAAATAATTTATCCTCATTATTATCTAAAATAATTCTTGTATATTCTGCAGGATTTTCCAACCTGAAAATTTAAGGGATTCAAAACTGACTCATATTTGTCAGGCATGAAAAACTAGGCTCACATGTGAAGGATCAATTGAACTGATTTATTGATAAAAGCCTACTCCAGAAATCTTCCCAACAAGCAGCCAGCACCTGGTTAGAATTAGATGAGGGCCAATGACAATTAAGGATGAGTTGGACTCAATTCTTTGTTGCTACATAAGGTTCTATTAGACTTTCTCCTACAATATTCTAGCCAACATCCCACATTTGTACAATGGGAGATACATAGAATAATATTGAAATGTCCAAATTTATATCAGGCAACAAAAACTTTGATCTTCTCTAAACAAGATCATATGGTAGAGATCATGATTCCTCATGAATCATAAGATATATGAGAAACTCTTATGAAAAATAATACTAGTAATAAGAATAGAATAATATTAGAATAATATTAGAAATACTTCCAGATGACCTGTTGCACAGAAATAAGCCTAAATGATAACTATAGAGAAAGAATAAATCATGTTTGTCAAAAGATGATTTAACATCAAAATAATATTAAAGCTACATCAAAGTTTCTTATTAAAAAAGGTATGCTGCAATTAATTTAACTCCATTTATTGTATGGCAATGTGAATCATGCGAAATGTTAGTCATGACATTACCTAATCCAATAATTTGTTCTAATAGGAAATAAATGTAATTGTTTTCATTTGGAAGCAACCCAATTTTCCATTCTAAATCCATGGTAATGGTTTGATAGTATACAATATAGCAATTACAAAATGTCCCTTTCAATTCCATGATGGAAGAAATTATTGAAGATGCTTTGAGAAGATAGAGTTAATATTTATTCAAGTTTTTGTACTAATATTTCTAAACTATTTGTTAAGTTGAACTATCAGTTGAATAAGGATAAACTTTCTTTTTTCATATATTTCAAAATATGGTTTTGTTGACCCACCAAGAATGATGTAAATGACCTAGATAATATTCCACATAAACAACAAAAAGAACAGAACATTATCTTAAAATATAAAGTCAGATTGACTATGATTTACCACCCACTAACTTTAGATAAGCAAGTGACCCATCAGAAAGAAAATGTCAAAAAGGTGCACATTATTTCATTCCTTTCAAACTGGTGAATATTTGACTATCCACATTTAAGTGGCTAAAATAGTTTCTCAGATGTCATAGAAAAAATGATGGTGCACTACATGAAAAAGTAAGTAGTAGAAGTAGTTTAATTATCTAGAAAGTACATAAGGCACTCAAGAAAATTCACTCACATTTAAAATGTCACTAGTTAAAATCATAAGTAAACTTTACTTGACATGAAAGATAATAAAGTCAACCGAATGTCACTTTTTACTCAGTTTTCTGTAGTCTTTTTATGAAGAAACTTGGTTTGCCAGATGTCTGTCATTACAAGAGACTGAGATACTATACATTAAAGACTCAAAAAATGACCTCTGTTGCATAAGATGATGATGTCAACTTTATCAGGTAGAGCAGACAGGAAACATGATCAGATAGGCTAAATCTACTTTATGGTAAAGTTACAGTTACAGAATCTTGGAAGTCTGCAAGTATAAATCTCCTCCCATTGCCTTTACAGTCTGAGAAACCAAGGTGGTTACCTTCTGAGCCTTTTGTTCCACCCACTGTCCAATTGTGACTATGCACTCTTTTAGTTGACCATTCCAACTCTAACTAGCAATTCTGCAATAAATGAAGTGGATGCTAAATGATTATGACTCTGCTTTCAGTTGGAAAGAGAATACTATACTCAGTTTCATATTTTTGGCTTTTTTGTGCTTCCTAATCACTCTCCAACTCTTTGGAATGCTCAGGTGCCTGCTTACTGTCTTATACACTGGGTCAGGGAACCATGGATATGCTATGCAAACAGTAAACAGTTTACAGTACTCTGTTGAAATCTCTTTCTCTCCAATCTCTCTCCTGTGAAAGATGGGTGGAGAAAATGTAAGTATTCTCTTCTTTGTTTGATCCTTGCTCCCTCCCCTGCAGATTACATTGCTTTTGATGTCTTATACACATCAAAAGCAATGCAATCTGCAGGGGGAGAGAGCAAGGATCAAGCAAAGAAGAGAATACTTACATTTTCTCCACCCACCTTTCACAGGAGAGATTGGAGAGAAAGAGATTTCAACAGAGTACTGTAAACTGCTTACTGTTTGCATAGCATATCCATGGTTCCCTGACCCAGATTACTGGTGTGATTGCATTGCTCTCAATGTATATAAGAACAAGCAGAAGGGACGACACAGATCAAGCAAAGGACAACACATATTGACTATAATGATGATCAAGTATTTGAGGGATCCTTGTAAAAGTCATAAATGGTCTTATGGTCCATGAAGTAATTTTTTAGCACAATTATTACTTCAAACAGTCACTGAATAAATGGTTGGTAAGCAAGGACTACCTGTAACAAGTATGTTCACCATCTTGAGTTAATCAAAATGTATTTCTTTAAAGGTAAGATAAAAATATAACAAATTGTCCAAACAGAATAAACAGTAGCTCACACACTCAGCTGGGGCAAGAAGATCACATAATCTGATTATAAACAATGACATAACACAATCACCAAAATGATTCACTAGAATATTTGTAAAAGTTATGTCCCAGAAATGAAAAATTGGTAGCAACAGAGAGTTGAAAAAGTAGTCAAATAAAGCAGGTTAAAATATTGAGGAATTTCCAAATATATACTGATAAAGTTTTGGCTCATAAGACAAGAAATATTAAAAAAAAGAAGAAGAAGAAAGTGGATAATTGTTGTGGTGTTACCAAAGATAGTAGAATAGAAAACAAAAAACTATTCAATTTCAACAATTGAAATTATGACATAAACCACCTATGCTGGGCCCAATAGTTATTAGCATATTGGGTGCCACACTCAAAAATCTTGCACAGGATTTAGAAAATCTGCACACTAACAAAATTTTAATCACTCGTTTACAAAAGGTCACTTTTCTTGGATCAGTGCATACCGTATTTTTCAGAGTATAAGACGCACCTTTCCCCCCCCCAAAAAAGGGTGAAAATCTGGGTGCGTCTTATACGCCAAATGTAGCTTCTCAAATGGAGGTTTCAGAGGCTGAAAAAAGCATCAGAAAAGAAGCTTCAGAAAAGAAGCCCCCAACAGAACTTCAGAGGCTTTTTTTCTGAAGCTCTGTTTCAGAAGTTTCAGAGGCAGAAAAAATTGCACAAAAAAAAAAAAAAAAAGCAAGGCACAGAGCTCACAACCAAGGAACCTATTGCTAAAATTCACCTCTGGAAACAGCTGATTGGGGGTATTCCGGGAGGCCAATCCACCTGCCAATCAGCTTTTTTCTTATTTTCCTTCTCAAAAACTAAGGTGTGTCTTATACTCCTCTGACAGGATAGTGTCAGTGTCACCCTGAGGACACAGATAAACCTCCAAGTGCTTCAACGAGCCTCTAAAAGGATGTAAATGACGAGCTGTATGCAAGGAATATAAATCCTTCCATTCCCCACTATCCTGTCAGAGCTGAAGAAGTTTCTTGGATGAGAAGCGAAATGTCTTCAAAAGAAAAAACATGAAAGTCCAGTTGCCTCCTGAAAAAGTACCTTTGCGACAGTCCTGCAATATTTTTGGAAGTATAAGAAGGCTCTTGAAAAGTATGTCCTTTTACTCTTCAAATCAGTGTGCAGTATTTGCTTTACAGGACAAATCCACACAATATATTCTGTTCATCACTCTTACTTTTGATACAATGATTTAAGAGAATCCAAGTTCTATTTTATGGAAACTGATCTTGCCCTACATTTCTCTTTTCCTTTGAGTTTTCCTACTTATGGGTTGATGAATTTGTATTTACCATTTAATGGAATTAACTTTACATGCACTTCTATTTTCATAATTAGACATGAAATCTTGCCTTTCTATCTCAGCAATTAGTCCATTTAGCTCTATCACTGTTTTGCACTCTAAAGGCACTTCTTGTTTATTGATCTTAAGACTACAAGACTTCATTGGAGATTGCAATCAGAAGTCAGATATGCAGATCTGTTTATCACAAGCTCTAGATAGGTACAACTAAATAGTCATCCATATTAATTTGCATGATCTCTGGCAGTAAATCTCTGGTTTGATTTTGTTAGCAATTTCCTCTTCTTATTACTGAAGAACTTGCATAGTTCTCAGACAGAAGAAGAAGAAGAAACAGTCATGTGTCTAAATTAAAATATAAAAATCAAATAAAATCTCCAAAGTTAAAATTGCACAACTGGATTTATGTATTACATAATGTAAAAATGAAGGTTTGGATCATGAAGCAGCTGAACCAATTGAAATCCTGCCTGATTGCAGTCAGTCACAGGAGGGCTGTTAGTCAAATAAATTTTTAAAATGTTAGAGTTTATCAGTATGAAGAATCTGAGCCCTAGAGAGTGCAGAGATTCTATTTTTGTCTTTCTTGTTAGTTTGTTGATTAGTAAAATTGCCTTCCACCAAATACTGGAATAGAAATTTTACAAATAATTTAACTAGTGGTAAATTAGAAGAACAATCACTATTTTGAAACTTTGAAAAAAAAACCCAATAGTTTAATAACTCTCATGCCTTCAGCCTTCAATACTTTTTACAACCTGTTTTGGGGAAGACTAAGAAACATATTTCTAATTCCCTTTTGTAGTTATGGGAGTGGGTTGCTACTGAGCATTCTGATGGGGATATGGTGGAAATATGCAAGATATATGATCGCTTTCTCTAAACTAGAAGTCCCCAAACTTTACATCTTAGTGGCCCAGCAGAGTGGAGAGAGGAGTGGAGAGAGGAGTGAAGAGAGGAGTGGAGAAAGAGCCTGAGTGGCGTAGGAGGTTAATGCCTCCTACTAAGGCAGCATTTAACATCCAGCTGCCTGCAATTACTGCGAGTTCAATTCTCACCAGCCTTTCATCCTTTCTAAGGTGGGTAAAATGAGGACCCAAATTGTGGGGGCAATAAGCTGACTTTGTATAAAATATGCAAAAGTATGAAGGCTATTGCTTAATGCATTGTAAGCCGCCCTGATCCGGAGACTCAGGGCGGCGCATGCATATATATATATATATATATATATATATATATATATATATATATATATAAAATATGCACTGGCCCACCACTTGTGCAAGTTGAGCTGCTCACATCTGCTCACCAGCCCACTATACGTGCAAGTTGAGCTGTGTGCATGGGTACCAGGCCACAGCTTTTGCAGCCCAGTTCAAAATAGGCCATAGTCCAGGGGTTGGGGATCCCTTCTCTAAAGCACTTTCAACAGCTATGAGTGAAAATTTAAGAGGATTAAAGGAAGCTGAAATCCCAAAGGTATGATCCAGAATCAGTTTGTGGAAAGCTGGTATCTAATATTCCCAAAACCGATGAGAATGAGAGGATGAAACATAATGATGCCACAGGGAAGTATTTTTAACAAACATAAAGCTACACTTACAGTTTCAATGTTTTAATTCCTTGTTGATCTGAGTCACAATGAATACATTTCATTATCAAAAACTATTGAAAGTATATATGACCTAATCATTAGATTCTTCATGCTAAAAGTCTGCAGAGTTTCTCAGTCATCCAGTTGTCTCAAAGGTGTTTTTTCAGGAGGCAATTGGACTTTGTTTTTTCTTTGAAGACATTTCATTTCTCATCCAAGAAACTTCTTCAGCTCTGACAGGGTAGTGGGGAATGGAAGGCTTGACATTCCTTGCAGGCAGCGGTCATGTGCATCCTTTTAGAGGGTTGATGAAGCACTTGGAGGTTTATCTGTGTCCTCTGAGTCACCGGAGTGGTGCAAATGGATGTGGGGCCTTCTTGGAACTGCTGAAAGGACTGTGTGGTCTGTAGTTTTTTTCTCTGGAAGTCAATCAATCAATCAGAATAGAGCTGGAAGAGACTTGGAGGTCTTCTAGTCCAGCCCCCTGCTCAAGCAGGAGATCCTATACCGTTTCAGACAAGTGACTGTCCAGTTTCTTAAAAGCCTCCAGTGATGGAGCACCCACAACTTTTGGTGACAAGCAGTTCCACTGGTTAATTGTTCTAATTGTCAGGAAATTTCTCCTTAATCCCAGGTTGCTTGATTAGTTTTCATCTGTTGCTTCTTGTCCTGCCTTCAGATGCTTTGGAGAATAATTTCTCTTCTTTGGGGCAGCTCCCCAGATACTGGAAGACTGCTATCATGTCTTCCCTAGTCCTTCTTTTCTCCAGATTGGCCAAACCCAAATCTTGCAACTGTTCTTCAAATATTTTAGTCTCCAGGCCTTTAATCATCTTAGTTGCTCTTCCTTACACTTCTTCCAAAGTCTCAACATCTTTTTTGTGATGATATGACCAAAACTTGATGTAGGATTCCAGGTGTGGCCTTCCCGAGGCTTCATAAATCAGTACTAATACTTCACATGATTTTGATTCTATATCTCTGTAAAGTTGTCTCCTGAAAAAGCACCTTTAGGACAACCATGACCTGGATGACTGAGAATCTCTACAGTCTTTTAGCTATACAATTTAGGATGAACACCCTTTGAATGGTGTGGGAGTAGGAATGGATTTCCAGGGAAAAATAATTACAGACTACAGGACCAGAAGCACCACTCAGGTGACCCTGAGGACACAGATAAACCTCCAAGTGCTTCAACGACCCTCTAAAAGGATGCAAATGACCAGCTGTCTGCAAGGAATATAAAACAAACAAGAAAAACAAGGAAGTCCAATTAACTCCTGAAAAATCATCCTTGGGGTTCTTCATACTACATAAATCTTTATTTTTACACCCTCCCCAAATGCTATTTTATTATAGAAATGCATTAATTGCAGTTCATGACATGTATTCCATTTCCTTGGCTACACTAGAAAATGTTTATTTTTTTTAATTACATGCATAAAATCATTTAAATGATTTTCTATTCTCTTCTACTTATGTCTTGCCAACTTCAGAAACAAGGGTAACATTAAGCAACCAACAGCCCTAAGAGTAATTGCTATTAATATATTATGAAACCACCAATGATTTGCAAGGGAAGAGAGTTCATCATGCTAAGACTCTTACATAACCTTTTTTCCCTCTGTGATATGCACTGAAGCTTTGAAATAATTCTAAAAGCTACTTCAGAGAAACCTGCATAATGAAGGCTGCTAATTAACACCTTCTAGTTAAAGGCATCATACGGAATACAGATGATAAACCAAAAAAAAAAGAAGAGGGGGGAAGGATCCAAGACTCTTTTTTGATGAAACCTAGTAATGATTTTACCTTTGAAGCCTGATTGTACAATTGCTACATAATGGGATAGATTACAGGCTGATTACCAAATGAGGAACAATCTATTTTGCTGTAAATGCAGTTAAAGCAGAAGGCATCTACCAATCATTTGTTTTATCACAGAGTGTGTTATGGAAAGGAAAATAGATAAATACAACAGCTTTTTTCTAGGGAATGCACTTATCTTCAGCTTCATTTCTCAACTGAAATGTCATAATGCCCCCAGGGCTGCTACTACTACTACTATAACATTGTAGACATCCACATTACTCTTCCCAATCATCAGTTTCTGTCTGGAGCTACTTCCTGCTTAGCCATCCAGTCCTATTGTTAAAATGCTAGATTGAAGATTCACAACTGGCTATTAACTCTGTTCCAATGCTTTATATAAGAGTATCTATACATGATTGCTATAGCATTTCCATGTAATCCATGCCAATCAGCAATCACAGTACTTGCTCAAGCCCCAAGATTTCCTTTTAAAGGAAGACTAGTCCATCTTTTAGTAAATTCACATTTGTCTGCTTATATCTTATCAAACATTGAACTATATGTTTGTGTATAAATCACAAGAAATTAAATCCTACAGTTTTTTTTTTATTTATATCATGGCTCTTATTATTTTTACAAATAGCTCAAGGTAGTGAACATATCCAACACACTTTTTTTTTGTCTTTTAATGACCCTGTAATCCCTTGCATCAGGATGGAGTCTGGGCAACTGAATGGAGCTGAGTATTTACTGGCCGGATGCCCTTCCTGTTGCCAATGCAGAGTTCGCAGCAGATATATTCTCATTGTGCCCAAAGAGAGAAATATCTGCCTGTACCTAGGATCGAACTCACAGCCTCCTGATTGTGAGGTGAGAACTCTTACCTCTAGGCCACCACACCATTCTATATCCAACACACCTTCCTCCTCTAATTTTTCCCACAACAACAATCTTTGGAGTGGGATGGGGTGAGAGAGAGAGTGTGTGTGACTGGTCCAAGGTCACCCAAGGGACTTCATCTATAAGGCAGGGCTTGAACTCACAGTTTGCTCCTTTGTAGCCTCATGCCTAAATCACCAGACAAAACAGTTTCAGTATGCAAGCAGGTGTCTATGGAGATTCTCAATCATCCAGGTCATGGTTGCACCGAAGGTACATTTCCAAAAAGCAACTGGACTTCCTTGGTTTTTTCTTCTTTTCCTTTTGCTTTCTCATCCAAGAGAAGACGCTTTTTGGATGCGAAGCAAAATGTTTTCAAGAAAAAAATCAGGAAACTCCAGTGGCCTTTTGGAAAAGCATTTTTTTGGGGCATCAGCAGGTATTTATACTTCTCTGAAATTTATGATAAATGGTACCACATGGCCATAAACATTTATTTAAACTGAAAGTATCTGAAGAATTACAGTATTTTTTGGACTTGCACACTGAGCAGATGATAATAACCTAGGTCAGAGATTGCTTAAGCTTAGTTCTTTTAGCTGGGAAAGGAAGGAAAGTGCAAATTTCTATCATTATCACCTTTCAAGACCCTACTCCTAATTTAGCCAGGTGGAATAAAAACATTTTAAAGAAAGCATTTCAGCTGCATGTTACCTAGGGAATCACTGCATATTAATTAGGTACCACTTTTAATTAATACTTTAAGCTAATGCTTAACAGTTATCATACTTAGTGTTTCATATCACTTTGCCTTAAAAACACTTTATAAATCTGTGGGCTAAAATGAAGTATTGCCCTATTTCCATAATATAAAGGGTAAGTATTACATTGATTGTGTATTATATATACATTATACATTATATATTATCAAATGTACCATTATATTATCAGCATCCTGGGCAAACTAGGAAGGTAACTGTTAAGGATATTGTTGTGTTAACCAACCAGCAGAGCAAGTGCACAGAGAAACGGTACTGAGAGCAAATGAATACAATACATACAAACTGGTTTAACAAAGCTTTTACTTTGTAGTGGAAAAAACAATTGCATAGTCTTTTAATCAATCCAAGTCTTTAGCCATTCAAATCAGTCCGGAGTTACAGAAATCTTCTTACCATACAAAACAGCAGTAGGCAATAAACAGCACTTCAACGCTGTTGATCCACGATGAGAGCTCCTTCACACACGACGGTAACAGTTCCAACCAACAAGTCATTCAACAATGACTATAGCTCGGCTCTCTTCTTATATATACTCTCTTCTAATATACACTAATAATTATCCACTTAAGATAAGTGGAGTCAGCAGTGCAATGACTCAACAGTACAATTAAGATAATTGCACTCAGCAGTCAGTCAGCAGTCAATTACAATGACTTATCAGTACAATTACTCAGCGTTACATCTTAAAGTTACAGAACTCATTTACAGTTATAGAACACATATATTGCCTGGACAACCTGTTAGGCTTACACCACATCCTAACAGTAACAAAACCAGATGAACTAATTATATTTTATTGTAAAACTACATTGATATCAGAGATGGTATTCAGCAGGTTCTGACCAGTTCTGGAGAACCGGTAGCGGAAATTTTGAGTAGTTCAGAGAACTGGTAAATACCACCTCTGACAGGCCCCACCCCCATCTATTCTCTGTCTCCTGAGTCCCAGCTGATCGGGAGGAAATGGGGACTTTGCAGTAACCTACCCCTGGAGTGGGGAAGGAATAGAGATTTTACAGTATCCTTCCCCTGGAGGGGGATGGGAATGGAGATTTTACAGTATCCTTCCCATGCCACGCCCACCAAACCATGCCCACCAAATCATGCCCACAGAACCAGTAGTAAAAAAAATTTAATCCCACCACAGATTGACATAATCTTGTAAAACTGAAAAAATATTCCTCCTCCATCTCCTTTGCAACCCTTACAAGAAACTAGGGAGGGTCTCTTCCTAACTTCCTACCCCTCCCTCTATTCAACAGGTGACTCCATTGTTGAAATATGTTTTTACTGCCAGTAACTCCTTTTTGAAAATATAGTTCCTTTCTACTTGGAGGAGCACTCGGGAGTTAAAGGCACATGGTAGTAAATCTGTCTCTCCTTTTCTTCTCCACCTGGAGCAGGACTGTTCCTAATGCTACATCTGAAGTGTCTGTCTGCAGCACAAAAGGTTGGGAGGATGAGAGTGGTAGAGTGAAGGTTGAGAAACAGTTGTTTTAACTCTTGAAATACTGCTTGCTTTTGGATCAACCAGGAGAATCATTAAACTTTTCTTCTGAGCTGGAACCGTTATGAATGGTGAACAAAATTAGGGATGAATTTCCTGTAGAAGTTAGCAAACTTCAGAAAACATTTCACATAATGGGGTGGGATGGATGGAGGCTACCATAATAGAATAAACTAACTCTTTGTTGGATCCATCTGTATGCCTTCTGTGGTAATTCTATAAGGTCAAATGCAGATTTTTCTAGCTTGGCAAAGAGGTTGTTCTCCCATAACTTTTGCAATATACTTGAAACACAGATAACAGAATAACAGAATTGGAAGGTATCTTGAGGGTCTTCTAGTCCAACCACCTGCTTAGGCAAAAGACTCTATACCATTTCAGACAAATAATTGTCTAATCTCTTCTTAAAAACCTCCAGTGTTGGAGCACCCACAATTTCTGGAGGCATTCCCCTGATTAATTGTTCTAAAAGAAATTTCTCAGTTCTAGGTTAGTTCTCTCCTCAATTAGTTTCCATCCATTGCTTCTTGTGCTTCAAGTGCTTTGGAGAATAGCTAGACACACAGACCTCTCTTCTTTGGGGCAGCCCCTTAAATATTGGAACACTGCTGTCATGTCATCCCTAGTCCTTCTCTTCATTAGGCTAGGCATGCCCAGTTCCTACAATCATGCTTCATAGGTTTTAGCCTCCAATCCCCTAATCATCTTTGCTGCTCTTCTCTGCACTCTTTCTCGAGTCTCAACATCTTTTTTATATAGTGGAAACCAAAAATGGGATGTAATATATCAAGTGTAGTCTTATCAAGGCATTATAAAATGGTACTAACACTTCACATGAATCTGATTCTATCCCTCTGTTAATGCAGCCTAGGACTGTGTTGGCAACTGCAGCAGACTGCTGATTTATATAGAATAGAATTCTTTATTGGCCAAGTGTGATTGGACACACAAGGAATTTGTCTTTGGTGTATATGCTCTCAGTGTATATAAAATACATTCATCGAGAATAAAAAGATACAACCCTTAGTGATAGTCAAGGTTACTAATAAGCTATCAAATCATACTAGGAAACAAATAAAAACCATATAAATTGAAAGATACAAGCAACATGGTCTAGTAATAAGTGGGATATTAGTAAGGAAGAGAATAATAATAGTAATAGTCTTAGTAAATTATTTGACAATGTTGTGGGAATTAGTTGTTAAGCAGAGTGATGGCATTCAGTAAAAAACTGCCCTTGTGTCTAGTTGTTCTGGTGTTCAGTGCCCTATAATGTTGTTTTGAGGGTAGAAGTTGAAACAATTTATGTCCAGGATGTGAGGGGCCTGTAGATATTTTCACGGCCCTCTTTTTGACTCATGCAGTATACAGATCCTCAATGGAAGGCAGGTTGGTAGCCATTGTTTTTTCTGCAGTTCTAATTATCCGTTGAAGTCTGTGTCTGTCTTGTTTGGTTGCAGAGCCAAACCAGACAGTTATGGAGGTGCAGATGACAGACTCAATAATTCCTCTGTAGAACTGAATCAGCAGCTCTTTAGGCAGTTTGAGCTTTCTGAGTTGGTGCAGAAAGAACATTCTTTGTTGTGCATTTTTGATGACATTTTTGATGTTAGGTGTCCATTTTAGGTCTTGAGATATGATAGAACCTAGAAACTTGAAGGAATCTACTATTGATACATTTAAGTGATTGTCCACTAGGACTCCAAGGTCCTCTCACAGTTACTACTATTGAGCAAGGTACCTGTGCATTACCTTGCAGGTACATTACATTACAGGTACATATACTGTAACTGTGCATTTTGTTTTTCTTGCCTAAATGTAGAACCTTGCTTTTTTCACCATTGAATTTCATTTTGTTAGATAACGCCCAATGTTCAAGTTTGTCTAGATCCTTCTGGATCTTAAGCATATCTTCTAGAGTGTTGGCTATTCCTGCCAGTTTGGTGTCATCTGTACATTTGATGAGTCCCCCTTCTCTCCCCTTATTTAAATCATTTATGAAGCTATTGAAGAGTATCGGACCTAAGATAGAGCCTTGGGATATTGCACTATGTACTTCCTTGCAGTAGATGTAGTTCCATTAAGGACTATTCGTTGAGTGGTCGTGAATGGTACACTTGGGGGTTCCTTCCTTTCAGAACGATTGCTGTTCTCCCTGATTTGGAGGTATAAAGATATTGGTGCAGATGCTGCTGAGCTTGAAGGGTGAACTAATCTTTTACTGACATACCAATATTATTTCAGAATGTATAATTCATGAGTAGATATAGGAAACTATCTTTACACATTAATCAAATTAATAACCCATCTCACAGAAAGTGATTCTTTGCTAGAATTTGGGTTTCTGGCTTCAAATTGATGTTGAAATTACATGATCAATGGAGAGAGGAGATGCTTGTAAGTAATGTTGCTGGCATTTAGGGGAAGGGAATGAGAATATCCCCTTTGTACTCAACTCACTTCTGGACTGGACATCGAAGCCATTATACTCCCAAAATGATAGACACTTGGAAGGAGGCACTTACAAACAGCTTTATGAACAGTTTGATCTTTGCTTGTCAACTGCAAAGGAGCCATTCTCTGTAAAATTAGCCCTGATTGTTCATCAATTGTCTCAGCACTTGAGTAAGCAACTTTAATTTTGGTACTGTTTCTACATGAAATGAGTGGCTGCCCCTAAGTCTACAAGAGCAGAAAGTTCCACTTATATCTAGAATCTAAAATAACAATTACACAAGTATTTAAGTATGCTTACCACCTGTTGACTGCCTGAGTTCTACTTAAAAGGTGGATGGCCATTTGAAGAAAAGGTTTGCTTCCCAACTCCCCCATCTGCCTATCTCTTCCCAATGTATGTGCCTTTTTGACCCCCTGCTGCCCTTCACTTCCATCTCAAATAATCTTTGCTATCTTCTTGCTCCTGCTGTTGATGAGATGTGCCTGGCCTAGCCCTTTGCACCAAGAAGTTGCTTTGTAGTATGCTGCTGAGCCAGTTTGGGGCTGGGTTTCTTGGCATGCCACTAATCTGAGGCTGCTTCTTGCTTGATTCGTGAGGCGCCAGGAAGCCCATCCCCAACATGTACCAACAGTATGACATAAATGGACTTCTTCACTCCCAGGTCACAATCACATGACCATGGGGGTGATGGGATAGCTAGAACTCCAAGAACCAGTCATAATCATTATTTATTCATCTTGAATAATCCTGAATAATTGCTAAATAAATGGCCATAAATCAAGAGTTGTTTTTAATGGATTGGCTCCTTTAGATAGTTGTTATAAAAGGTAAAAAGGTAAAGGTTCCTCTCGTACATATGTGCTAGTTGTTCCCAACTCTAGGAGGCAGTGCTCATATCTGTTACAAAGCCGAAGAGTCAGCACTATCCGAAGATGTCTCCATGGTCATGTGACCAGCATGTTTAAATGCCAAAGATGCACGAAATACTGTTACCTTCCCAACAAAGGTGGTCCCTATTTGTCTATTTGCATTTTTTACATGCTTTCAAACTTCTAGATTGGCAGAAGCTGGGACAAGTAACAGGAGCTCGCCCCGTTACGTTGCACTAGGGATTCAAACTGCTGAACTGCCGACCTTTCGATCAACAAACTCAGCGTCTTGGCTACTGAGCCACCATGTCCCTTAGTTGTTATAAAAGACAGGTGCTAATCATGACTCTAGTGCTATTGGCTTAGGCTGCATGAGACAATGGAATAATGGGTCAGAGCAGAATTTCTAAGCAACATAGATCAGGAATGAGGATACATTCATTCACTCAGATTCTTATCTTTGCAGATGCATAGGCTGATCGCACCTTTAATGCAATACTTATTTCTTCCCAAGTGCCCCATTTCTTGCCAAGACTGAAATATTTAAACAACACATATCTCTCTGTATCAAAAGATGAGCATATGAAATGATGTAGCCATCTCCCCAGTTTGCCTTAATCAATTTGGTTTTTAACCTACTGAGGGCAGGATCAACTATAGTGCTTTAAGAATGGAGAAAGAGCAAAGAAAACTAGAAACATCTCAGTTTCTAGGTATGTCCCTTAGCAGACAGTATTGTACTGTGCTTTTAAAAATGTGTATTCCAGGACTACTTTTTATTCTGCAGACCCAACACCTCTGTGTATCTGTCTCCAAGGCAACACAGAATAATAATAGTGAATGGTGTCATCATAATACACTTCCTTACTAAAAAGCTCCAGCATAGAGAATGATTTATGGATTCATATGACATCCGCAGCTTCACCAAAATACCTCTTGGACACATTTTCACAATTCAGCAGCTTCAAAGAAAATCCTCAGTTCACTGGAGTTTCAGAAAGAGCTAAGCCAAAAGCACCAGAGGCAAATGAAACCATTAATTAATTCCTAAACTACTCTGACACATTTTTGCTGGCTTCTTTCATTATGGCTAGCACATCTATTATCTTGCTCCTTAAATTCTGAATTGTTGATTTTTTATGCAAACTACTAACATATTTTCTACATTCAAGAGGGAAAAAAAGACCTTACTTTTAATGCTTTATTTTAGAATATTGATCCCACAAAAAGTCTACAAACCTTTTTGCGTGTACCTGATGTAGGAGATGACCAGGTGGAACCCAAGGGTGGAGTCAAAGATGTCATCAGTTAGAAATCATCACATTCCCACAAGACACGCAAGTTCAGCTACTCCACATATTCTGGCCTGTACTATTTCTATTCAAATGGCTCCAGATTTTGGGAGGCAACTGTAGCTGCTCTACTCACTGCGGCTGCCCGAGAAGGTGTGCTGGAAGACGCGCACAGGAAATCACATATGTTTGAAGCCATGCACGCTCACAATTTCTGTTCTGCACTTGGTGAACTGGTTGTTAAATTGTGTGAAATCCACCTCTGAACATTACAAATTGGATTTGGAGAATAATTAAGGTAAATGGAACTGATTCATCTAAAGTCTTCGAGACCGCCTTCTACCGCATAGCTCCCAGCAACTGGTAAGATCCCACAGAGTTGGTCTCCTTCAGGTCCCGTCAGCTAAACAGTGCCGACTGGCGGGCCCGCGGGAAAGTGCCTTCTCTGTGGCCGCCCCAGCTCCCTGGAACCAGTTACCTTCTGAGATCCGGATCATCCCCACCCTATTGGTCTTCCAAAAAGTGGTGAAAACCTGGCTTTTCTGGCAGGCCTGGGGCCATTGATCTCGCTGTTGCAATCTGGCGAGATCCGGCCATGAATGGTGTGAATGGGTTTTAATTGTTTTTAATGTTTTAATTTTTAATGTTTTTATATATGGTTTTTAAATGCATTGTAAGCCGCCTTGAGTCTTCGGAGAAAGGCGGCATACAAGTTGAACAAATAAATAAATAAACAAATAAATAAATAAAGTCATCCTGCAAGTTCCAAATTCAGCTATGTCATCACAAGATATCTGCTTATTAACATTTTGATATATTTGTTTCTGCAAGTCAAATCCTTAGGCACATATCCAAACCAGGAGTGAAATTCAGCAGGTTCTGACAGGTTCTGGAGAACCAGTAGCAGAAATTTTGAGTAGTTCAGAGAACCAGCAAATACCACCTCTGGCTGGCCCCAGAGTGGGGTGGGATAGAGATTTTGCAATATTCTTCCCCCAGGAGTGGTATGGCAATGAAGATTTTGCAGTATCCTTCCCCTATCACGCCCACCAAGCCACGCCACACCCACCAAGCCATGCCCACAGAACCCACAGTAGTAAAAAAAAAATTGGATTTCACCATTGATCCAAACTCTAATGACCTGATTAAATCCTTCCTGTAGTATTACATGAAGAATGAGGACCATCGGAAACTCTTCAAATGCCAACCATTGACTTTTTTTAATTATTGTTAAATAAATATATTATTATTTTTAATATAAACAAATGAAATGGGAATTTGGCACAATGAAAACAAAGCATCAACTTCAAGCATCATATTCAGCAAGTAAAGGTCCCATTGGGATGTTCATGAGCATCGTGTGGGCTGATTCACACCTTTTGATAAATGGTATTTTATGAATTGCTGTGTCAGTCATTTTGTGGGTGTACTTGATACATGGATTCAAAATTCTAAGTATACTCCCACTATAAAAAGATTTACTGTGTCACTTTTCCATAAATAGATCGTAACAGCAAAATGAATTAAGCTCTTTTACCTTAAAAGGGGATTTGTTGGCATTTATTGTTGAATATAAATTTGGAACTCCAGACTGAGAAAGAATATCCAGGTAAGCCAAGTATTGTTGAGGGGAACTGGCAAAGTTCACATCTTTTTCCAAATTCCTGTCAGGTTCCTGTTTTGAAATCCTACGCAACACAATCAAGGTAAATAATGTTATCTGCATTTTAAAAAATAGGCAATAGATTAAAAAAAAATAACCTGAAATAGTTGAAATATATAACCTGCGTTATACGTGATTTATATTTTTATCAAAGAGAAGAGAATAGTGGCGGCATTAAAAAAGCAGAAATATGCCATGGCAAAAGATTCATGATATTAATAAAATCATTTTTTTAAAAAAAAATTAGAATAGGGTCTTTAGGGTAAAAGGAAGGAACAATTTATGAAATAAAAAACAGTTTGATAAAATAACTTGAAGGAACATATACCAACTGTAAAGCATTTCAGCAAAATTTCAATCCCTGTTGTGAATAAGTGTTTTTAAACCTCGGTTTTAGGGCTGTTATCACATTGAACTGGGTTTTTAAAAAAAAAAAATTAAACATTCCCCTAGTTAGGAAGTTCTTAAAGGTAGCACTCTACTCTTTGTGATGTGTGGGTATGTGTGTGCTTCCTAGAAAGTATCATCACAAAGAGTAGAGTGCTACCCTTAATGTTGTGTGTGTGTGTATGTGTGTGTGTGTGTGTGTGTGTATGTCTTCTCAAGTTTTCGCGGGTGTTGTATGTAAAAAGCGACAACTCCGACCTCGCAGCATATCCACATCTTCTAAACTGAAAGTAGGGGCCCGATGATGACAAGTTAGAGAGTTTATCGAAACGTTGCCAAAAAAGCCCTTTAAAGTGTTGGTTAGGATTTTAGCCAGAGTTTTAAAAGACCTTACAAAGTGTTTTGTTAGGATTTTAGAGGATTTTGAGCTGGGATTTTAGCCAGGATTTTAAGCATTTTAACTAACAGACTTTTAATGACGTGGGAAAACACCCGAGATTTTAACTTTTTATA
>WNWU01013631.1:7425425-7466082 GCA_012654045.1 Ptyas mucosa | reverse complement strand
CTTCCCAGCTAGCCTTCCAACAAAAGCAATGGGGGAAGTCAAATTCACTTAATGTAATTCACTTTAAGAGAATTTCTGGTCCCAATTGTGATCATAAATCAAAGATTACCTATATTTTCCCTTTGTAGTCTTATTCTTATCCATGTTTTCCATTTTAATTGATTTAGTACTATATTTTAAGTTTTAATTTATATTTTATATGTTAATTGTAGATTACTCTGCTAAACAAATAATCATCACTCTGCTAAACAAATAATTCCCTTAACACTATAAAACTATTCACTAAGTCTGCATTACTATTATTATTAATCTTCTCATTGTTCCTATCACCCATCTCCTCCCACTTATGCATGACTGTAACTTTGTTGCTTGTATTCTTATGTCTTACATTGACTGTTTCCTAGTATGATTTGATTGTTTATTTGCACCCTATGACTATCATTAAGTGTTATATCTTATGATTTTTGCTGAATGTATTTATTTCCTTTTATGTACACTGAGAGCATATGCACCAAAGACAAATTCCTTGTGTGTCCAATCACATTTGGCCAATATTCTGTTCTGTTCTGTTCTGTTCTGTTCTGTTCTGTTCTGTTCTATTCTATTCTATTCTATTCTATTCTATTCTATTCTATTCTATTCTATTCTGCACCACCCAGAATCAATCCAGAATTTGTGCGAGATGGGCAACTATATAAACTTGACAAATGAATAAAATGCATGAAGATAAACCTGGTTGAATCTTCAGGATCTTCAGATGAGGATGTTTCCAGATGCCAGTCATGGGTCTTAGGAAGATCAGAAAGCTCACGGGCTATAATATTCTGTGTATAATCATCATGCCATGTAAACCCTGAAAAATAGTTGCAAAAATACAGATCCAGAAAGTTGAAATTTTGGCAAACAAAACAAAGCAGAGGAAAAAACATACTAATCTTGCACTACATAAGCAATTATCACAATGTATTCAATGTTTGTAGGCCTTCTTTATGTATAAATCAATTTCCTGCTTGTTTTAGAAGAATAGCGACAGGATTCCTTGCGCCTGCAAATTATCGGGCTAACTGTACTGAAATACTGATGTTTTTAAAATGTTCCTTTATAAAAAAGACAGTGGGTATTATGATGAGATTTAAAAAGATTATATTTAATGGAATTTTAGTATTTCTTAGTCACAGAGGAACCATAACGCAAGCAGCTTTATTGTCTAATGTGGTTACTTTTCTTTAGTTACAGAAAAGAACTGAATAACTGAGCTGGAATGAATTTCAAAGCTGAATAGTGAGATATAATGAAAAGTTATTTCTCAGAACTGTATCTCATTAGGTTCAAAATATATTCCAAAATATATCACCATTTTATATGATGTTATTGAAACAAGCTAATAATATCAGGGCACGAATTACACTGATCTGCTGAAAACTATAACCATAAGCAGCAGAGTAATCTATCTAGGGATCAATGTGTGTTTATTTTACCACAACTAATAGTTTTAAACAAGGTCAAAGTGTCATTGTGAAAGTAAATTCAATGCAATTATATATTAATTACATCTCTTATTAATCTCGTGGTAATTATACTTAGAATAACGATGTAATCCCAAGAATAATTACTAGTTTGTAAATGTTATGATTAACATTTTTAGTTCATATAGGATTACCACCTGGAATTATCCATAATGATTTAATATATCTACATCATATTATTACCAATATTGAAATTCTATTTTCTGATACCTTCTTGTGCAATGAAATATTAATCACTGATACTGCAACAACAGTGTTAATACTTTTTGGTCAATGAACCTGAAGAGCAGTTCTACATTTTATAAAAAATTATTGATGTATTGGCACTAATCAGTTTTAACAAGTACCTGAAAAAGAATGTTCAGTTCCATAGGATTTGTTTCCATTTGATACTATATAACCTGTGAAACAGTAGGTCTAAAAATAACACACAGTAATATGGCAGCAGTTTGATGAACTTTGACAATTTTATATAGGCCTATTAACTGTAAATTCAAATATTATTATAACAACAGGTGTTTAATTTTAGAATTTCAATAGAAAACAAATGCAAACAAAAAAAGTTAAATGTCGTTTTCACTTTTATTTTACACAGCAAACATGGATTTACATTAAATATTTAGCCTAAACTGAAACAATGGAACAAAGACAAAAGGACAATGAGTTGTAAAACAATCTATTTAAACAGAAAACTCTATTTTAGAAATTCCTAAAGTAGTATTCCAAAGAAAACAATATGTTTTGTACACCTTTCTTTCTCACTGATATTATTTTAACACCTGAGCTTTTAAACAGTATTCAAAAACTTTTAATTTGCCAACTGGAACATCACTCTCAATTCCAATAGCTCCTTGTCTTTATAGGTAATTTGTAGAAAATTAAAAAATAGTGCGTGACTGCACCCCAAGGTTTTTGTTTTTATTTCTATCTTCACCCTTCCTAGGAAAAAAAAGGCAAAAATTTGGGAAGAGTAGATGAAAGGAACAATTCCAGAAAGTAGGTTTAAAATGTGTGAAAGAAGGTGTTTTATTTAATCTGTTATGTGGAGGATAATCATTGGTCATACTCAGTATGGTACCCATACTGCAAGACTCACTGCATGTGGTATCTTTTTTGGGTACACTAGTGTGGCTTGAAATTCCAAATGTGTTTGGAGACCACAAAAGGCAACAATGCCTCAACAATTGTGAAAAGGTTTAAAAAGACTTCTGAGAATAGGAAGAGATCAACTTTGATCAAATATAATACCAATCTAGAGTTTAAAATTATAATAATAATAATAACTTTATTGTCATTATACGTGTATAATTTAACTTAACACCCAAAGATCAGGTCCAACACTCAAAACAATCCCCAAACAAACTTGCACCCACCACAAATTCCCCACTCCTAAACCACCCAAACATCCACACAACAGACTAAGTAATGCTGTCCAACAGCTCACTGATGGTGGCCCTTTAGTTCATTGTTGAGTGCAATTATAGCTCTGGGATAAAACCTATTCAGAAAACGTGTTATACAAACTAGCTCCACGAAATATTGGATTTTACTTTTACCTAGCTGTACAGGTAGTCCTTGACTTATGACAACAATTGAGCCCAAAATTTTCATTATTAAGCAAGACAGTTGTCAGGTGAATTATGACCTTTCTTGATACAGTTCTTAAGTGAATCTCTACAGTTGTTGAAATTACTGACACAGTTGTTAAGGTAAACTGGCTTCCCCATTAACTTTGCTCATCAGAAGGTTGCAAAAGGTGATCATATGACCCTGGGATACTACAACCATCATAAATACATGCCAGTAGCCAAACATTCGAATTTGAGGATGACCATAGGAATGCTGCAACAATCATAAGTGTGAAAAATGCTCATAAGGTGCCACCTCGAGGCTGCTCAGAGTCACCTGGTGGTGAGATGGGTGGCAAACAAATTTAATACATAAATGTCACTTTTTTTCGTTACCTTTGAATGATTACTAAACTAGTGGTTGTAAGTCAAGGATTACCTGTAGTTTTTTTGTTTGATTTCTAATCAAGTTTGATTTTTATCTTTTGTTCCATCCCAGCATAGTTAGTATTACCCTTTGCACCAAAAAAAAGAATCTCTGAAGATTCATTTTAAATACTATTTATTGTAATTTTAATTCCGGCTATTTTAACCATCCATTTTACTAACTACACACAGAGATTAAAAATCAATGAAAAGTAAGGATAAATTTTTTCAAAAAGTATCCTTCTTTTATAGCTCCACTCTTAATCAGGGGTGGGGTCTACTTACTTTTACTACCGGTTCACAATGGAATCGCGCACACGGTCTCTCTTTGCTCAACCACGTGCCTTGCTTCTGTGCATACACAGATCGCCGATGACGACATCCAGGGCAAAGGGCAGGGCCTTCCGCCGGTTTTACTACCGGTTCTTGCGAACCAGTCCAAACTGGGGGCAACCCACCACTGCTCTTAATGATGTGTGGTTACGGCTTTGAGGTGGGGGGTGTGCTTCATTCTGACAAAGAAATCCTTCAAAACTACTTCACAGAGGAGCACAAATACAGACATGTATACTTTTAATAGCAAAGAATCCATGTTGCTTCACTTCACTCTATCCTTAGCCTCTTCTGACATCTACAAAATTTAGACATTTAGATGTTGCTTCTGCAACATCTCTCTTCTCCTGGAGGAGATAAATATCTACAAGGTACAAAGCTTCACTCACAAAGATCTATGAGTAGCATTGAAAAACAATCAGCTACATTCTCTAATTTGTTTGTTTTGAGGAGAAAGTCTCAACCCAGCATGCTCAATAAAATAGCTTCCACAGGAGCATTAACACCAAGTAAACACTCAGAATCCAAATTAAGTCTGATAAACAAGGGCAATTTTACTTGGCAATTTCCCAATCCTTTGTCTCTCTGATCATAGCTACTGCTTTGCTACAACTCAATTACATCAATTTAACACATAAGGTTATACAGGACTGCAGTTTTTTCCATGTCACTAATGTGGAACTGTTCTGTAAGACACACTACTACTAATTAAGAATCCCTGCTGGAGCTCTGCCTACAGTGTACTTCTTCCAACTGAAAATTCCCACCAATGGGCAATGAAAAAAACAAGCAGCCACATTAAGGAACCTAGTTAAGACAGTGGTTCTGAAAAGTTATTAATTAAAACAGAGAAATACAAACGGAAATATTCTAAGATTAAATAGAAATTATTGAAAGAATAACCAATATATTTGTCACGTGAAGCAACTAAAGAGTTTTATGGAAACTTAGAAACTAAAATTTTGATTACAACAGAACCGTACCAGGCTTCGCAAGAAATGCCAAAACATCCTCTAAAAGAGTCTTAATGGGGTTTTTTCATGCTATTTAGGGCAGGGGTCACCAACCTTTCGGATCTCAGGGACCACTAAATTCATAATTTTAAATCCTGCAGACCTTTAATATGATCTGCCTAATGACCAGCTGGCTGGGTGTGGTTAGGTGGTCATGTGACTGGGTGGGCATGGTCAATTCAATGCCACTCACGTTGAGGGGCAACTCAACAGCCTCTATTTGCCCCTCCCAGCTACTCCTCCTGCCAGCCCAGGCTCCTTAGGGCCCCAACAGGGCCCCAACAGGAAGCAGTTGCTGGAGCTAAGCAGCCACCATGAGAAAGAGTTGGCAAAACAGCTGGCTCAGTTCAGATTGGATTTGGCTGAGAAGGAGGCTCAGCAGAAGCACCTCACTGAGGACTATGACTATAGCCTTTCCAAGCAGAGGGAAGACCTGCGGGAGTGCAAGGCCAGGTACTGGCACCTGGAGGCTCAGTGGGCTGAGATGGTCAATCAGTTCCAGGCCATGATGCAGTCCCATTGGAAAAAGACCCTCCAGCTCTTCATCACCAGCAGCACTTCCCTCCAGCCTTTGCCCAAAGCCCTGCCCAGGAGGCTGAAGCAGATCCCAAGTTGGAATTTCTGCCCCCCCTCCGACCCGCACAAAAAGACCCCAAAGGGGGAGACTCTCTGCAGCAACACAAATGTTCATTGCATATCTCCGGCCCAGAGGCCGTAGTTTGAGGACCCCTGATTTAGTGCAATATAAAAAATGCAAATAATTTTTCTGCAGACCACCAAAATTTTCTCACGGACCAGTAGTAGCCCACGGGTCACCAATTGGTGACCACTGATTTAGAGTATATAGTAGATGCTGGTGATAGCTGCTTCCTTTTCTTCCTCAGTAAAAGGTGCAATGACATCATGATGCTCTTTTTAATGTCATCGTTTCTCCTTCTGTTGAAGAAAAAACTTCACTCCTTTTTTAATAGATAGTGAAAGAGAGAAATCATCAGTAGATGGACTTGAAGATGCAGATTTAAATTTTTGAGGTGGGCTGGAGTGAGAAGACATGTGGTATCCATTTTGGCTATTACAATATGCTGTGTCCGAAAAACAAAAACCAAATATGGTACTTTGATAATGCAACCAATCCTTTGGTTTCCTGAAATCCACAAAATGAAAGCACTGGCATACGGTGAGGAAACAGGTTGTCAACAGAGCTAGTTCAGATTTCAAAATGCAGAGATATGTCTGCAGGGAGGGAGAAGCGCTGCTTTGCCCAGACCTGAATAGGGTCAACCTATTCTCCAAAGCACCAGAAGACAGGACAAGAAGCAATGGATGGAAACTAATCAAGGAATCAGTGGAATGATTTGCCTCCAGAAGTTGTGCTCCAATACTGGAGGTTTTTAAGAAAAGATAACAGAATAACAAGAGTTGGAAGGGACCTTGGACATCTTCTAATCCATTCGTATACTATTTCAGACAAATGATTGTCCAATCTCTTCTTAAAACCTCCAGTATTGGAATACCCACAGCTTCTGGAGTCACGTCATTCCACTGATTAATTGTTAATCTCTCCTTATTTTTAGGTTGGTTCTCTCTTTGATTAGTTTCCATCCATTGCTTCTTGTCCTGCCTTGGAGAATAGTTGACTCTCCTTTTCTTTATGGCAGCTCTGAGATATTGGAACACTGCTATCATGTCACCCCTAGTCCTTCTTTTCATTAAACTAGACATACCCAGTTCCTGCAACCATTCATTCATTTGTCTGAATTGGTATAGAGCAGTGATGGCGAACCTTTTTGGTGTTGCATACTAAAAGTCCAAGTGCACTCGCACTACCGCATTCACGTGTGCCAGCACCCATAATCCAATGTGCACCCCATTTACGCATGTGCACATGACCTTCCCCCATGCATGCGCCCCGCACTGCGCATGCGCACCTTCCCATACATGCGACCCCACTTTTTCCAAGGGGGCCGATGCACCTCTTAGCAGAGAACAGCCAGATACCAAACTGTTCTAGTGAGGCAGCCGTTCCCCGGCCAGCAGCAGCGTTCTCGGCCCCGCCACCTCAGCAGCGCCAAGGTGCATTGCATTTCAGGCCTCTGGGAGAGAGATTGAAGCCTGCCGCCAGCTGCTCCTGCCACTGAGAGGGAAGCAGTAGCATGAGAAGCGCCGGCAGCAGGGGCAATGGGGTGGCAGCGGAAAGGATGGGCATGCCGGGGCTTCAATCCCACCCAGGCGTGGGGCCGCACTAGGAGCCTGCTCATGTGGAGAGACAGGGAAGCACTGGCTCACCCATCCTTGCTGCTGCCACCCCCTCGCCCCTGGGGGTAGCGGTTTTCACATTGCTGCTTCCCTGGCAATGGCAGCAGCAGCTGGCAGAGCAGAGAGGGTGGCGGCAGCGGGCCATTCGCACTGGCTAAGAGGCAGCGGGGGTTTCTCCTCCTCCCAGCCTCGCACTCCGGACAGCATCCAGCATATCTGGTCTCCCCGTGGCAGCCCACGTGGATCCTAGGTAGTGCAGCTTTGGGGCCTTTCCTCGCAGCGGCGGTGGTGACGACGAGCCAAGCAGGCAGGCAGGTGCAGGGAGCAACTGGTAGTAACACTCCTGGCTGGCAAGGGGTGGATGTCCCAGAGCTGCATGTGGTTGATGATGGCATGGCCAGTGTGCACTCATGCTAAGAGTGTGCGTTCAGCTGACCACTTCAGCACACATGAAGGCCAGCTGATCATTGCGTGCCCATGCATACCAGTAACCAGCAGACTAGCTGGCTCGTGCACATGCATGCCCTGGAAACCCAGAAGAAAAATGGGCGACACCGCGCATGCTAGACAACATGGCTCTGCATGCCACTTCCGGCATATGTGGTTCACGTATAGAGTTTCCTGCTTGAGCAGGGAGTTGGACTAGAAAACCTCCAAGATCCCTTCCAACACTGTTATTCTGTTATTCTATCAACTCAGATTTCCAAATGCAGAAGTTTCCCTGCATGGAGTGGGCTGTTTTGCTGGTGAATTAAATGTTTTGGGGTTTGTTTGTTTTCTTGCAAAGCACAAGACTTTCCCTGATCATACTGCTTTGGCCACTGCATTGCTAGGCTGCACGGGTGGCTGGATCAAAAAAAGATGCCACTTATTGAATTCTCCCACATGGCCCAGCAACAGAGGGCTGCTCTCCTTCCCTTCCCTCATCTTTACAATGTACGTGAGTGATTGCGAGCAGTCACGGAAGCCCAAGTGGCTGTGAGAACCCCATGGGGTGGGTAGCAGAGCATGGGGTACTTCAGGGTGTGGAGGAAGCCCTGAGATACCCAAGGAAAGTGGTCATGCCTGGAATAGGCCCTTCAGGTTCATTCCTGAGGCACCCCATGTGCACTTAATGATCTGCACATTCTTTTAACAAGTGCATTTGGGGAGAGAATGAATGGGGGTACTTAATGATGTGGTTCATTTAACACTTATCCTGACTTCCAGCAGTAATGGTCAGGATTCATTACTGTCCTAACTCAAGGATTATCTATATGTGTTTCAAAACAATCTAGCATGTGCAAAAAAGAACAGCATCATCTGCATATAACAAGGCATGGTTTTTCCTTATAATTAATGATGGACAACGGCCATCATTCTGAAGTAATGAGGTCTCCAGATCATTGAAACAGATTATTAAATAGTGAAAGGCCAGAATACAACTTTGTCTTACTTCCTTATTCATTGTAATATCACCTGTAATTAAACCTTTTCTATTGCATCTAATTCGCATTGTACTATCTTGATATGCTGCCTATACTAAATATGCGAGACAGGTTTAATTGCTTGTAACCTTCAAGGGGATGAAGGGACGCTAAACTTTATTTATACTTGCTGAGATAAAGGAGGGAAGTGACTTCTATATTTTTTCTGTATTGTATTCTTACTTTTTTCTTTCATCTCTCTTTTGCTGTTTTTTTCTATCCTATTTTCTTTCTTTAAATTTAGTTTATATTAGATTTTACTATTATAATAATAATTCTTAGTAAAACTATACACATACTATACTATACACATATGCACATACATGTAGAAATAAAAAAACCACCAATTTGTAGTAGTAGGAATCAATTTATGATAGATCATTAGAAGGAATAAGAAATTCTTATTTTTTCTTCTTGTCTATCATAAATTTTACTTCCTGTTTGCTGTTCTCGTGGAAAACCAGGTGTCTCGAAAAAAAGTGCTAAAGTACTCAGAATTAAAATGGAATTTGGAAATAGATTTATGACTGAAGCTCTGAACATTTGGAATTCGGTCTGAAAAGGTTCAAAAACCTTTGAAAATCAATGTAAACATTAATGCAATTGTTGGTGCCTATCAACATAATAAGAAAATAGTTTTTGTTTTCTTCATCTTAAGTGTTGCAAACTCTTTTATATTTTAATTTACTCTAAATTTTATATTTTAGAATAAAATTTGCAACCATGGAGCTTTACTTGTGGAACAAAGTAAAAGATCCATCAGTTTTTCAAACAGAATCTTATCTGTTAAAAAGACATTTCACCTTGAACAATTAAGCAATTTTGGTTCTTCCCCTCTCAAAACCTGAGCCTATATGAAATATTAAATAATCAAAGATTAGAATTCTATAACCAATGCCTCAAAAATCCAGCAAATTATCTGCCTGAAAATCAGTTTCTACTTGGCTACAGTATGTAATAAAATGGAATGTTTTAGTTTTCTCTACAGTTTCCATTTAATCTCCTGTTTCTTCGGCTTGCTATTTTATTTTGGTGAGGAAATACTTTAAACCCTCTATGGTGATTCTCCTTATGCAATTATAGTTCCCATGCTATATGTACTGCAAATTGTTAATTCCCACGTTAGCTGTCAGGATGCCTGCAGAATTTGGTGTGAGTGGCTTTTATCTTTGTTTTCACAACAAACAAGTCAACATACAGACATAATTCTCTGCTAGCTACCTTCCCACATTCTTTAGGGAAGCCTCTCTATTTCCAGTCTCTGACTTGAAGCTTAAGAAAAGCAAATCTAGCAATGATCAAATATATTAAATCAAATGTATTGGGGTGGGTGAAGAAGCAGTTTTCTATATTAGCTATTTATAAATACAGAAGAAACTTCCCTGTTGGATTTTCACAGCTATTAAAATACATTTTTACTATTCCATTAATTCAATATTTTAAGTACAGTAACACTTCCACATAACCATCAGCATAACGAAACCAAATAATTGTGGTGACGCTGTCCATCCTTTATTATTGAGGGCAAATGTTCAGATAATAGAAATGTTATTTACCGAGAATTGAGGTACACATTCTGTGCTGGGAGGAGGAGGAGAAGGAGGAGGAGGAGGGCAAGGAGGAGAAGAAGATGGTGGTGGTGTACATGACTGGATGTACTTCTGGCTAACTTTCATTTTCTTGGAGGCACTTAGCGCGCGCGCGTGCGCGCGCACGCACACACACACACACACACACATTCTCAACTGAACTATTCAAGTGTATTGTGGGGACAGGGCAGGGGTGAGTCCTAATTTTTTTTACTACCGGTTCTGTGGCATGGCTTATTTTGTGGGTGTGGGTTGATGGTCATGTGAAAATTATTTCGGATTTAGCAGAAGTACTGGTCTACCAGGCTTTTAACTGCTTGCAAAGCTGTACCGATCTACCCATTTATTTTTTGCAGGCACTGATCTACTCATGTATTTTTGCAGGCACTGATCTACCCATTTATTTTTGCAGGCACCAGTCTACTCATTTGTTTTCTTTTAACATTGATCAGCTGTAGGATGGCCCTTTGAAGCCCCCTGGCAAGAGGTTAAACAGGTTTTTTCCCTCTAGCCATCAGCTGGGACTCAGGAGGTAGCGAATAGATTGGGGGTGGGGCCAAATAAAAGGTAAGAATAATGCGGGGGGGGGGCCCAAGGGGGGGGAAGAACCGGTTCGGTGACGTCATATTGTCACCGCTACCGGCTTGGGAGAACCGGGCCGAACTGGGAGGAACCCACCACTGGGACAGGGCCAATGCAGATATTCATAAATTAATACAAATGCCTGTTCTAGATTTCTATCTAGTTTGATATCAGGTGAACTTTGCTACTACAATTGCCCTAAACAGGAATGTTCACGTTCACCAGTTTTTCTAATTCCTATTTCCTATTTTCTAATTCCTATCACCCATCCTTACGATTTATATTGATTGTTTCCTAGTATGATTTGATTGCTTATTTATACCCTATGACTATCATTAAGTGTTGTACCTTATGATTCTTGATGAATGTATCTTTTATGTACACTGAGAGCATATGCACCAAAGAAAAATCCCTTGTGTGTCCAATCACACTTGGCCAATAAAGAATTCTATCCATCGATCAATCTATTTTTGTGGCGTTTGATTTACATTGGATATGGATCAAAAATTAAGAAATAAGTTTCTGGAGCAATGAAATCACAAATAAAGCTGAAATGAAAACTATATGATATTTTAGAACTCAATCACAACATTATACCATTATTTTAGTCTCTAAAATACTGCATGCATGTTTGTTTGTTTTTTACTGTTCAATATTCACTCTCATCTTATTGCTTTTCTCTGAGGTTGGGATTCTTCTTGCACGTGTTTTATTATTATGCTAGGTAACATTATCAAAATGCTGTGACATGAAATGAAGTTTGTGGCTGGTTTTCACAATCCTTACATTGTATGTTGTAAATGACTTCTCTTTTATTTTCTCTTGCTACTGGGTCTTTCCGTTTGCTTAAGATCTTTTATGGAAGGATTTTGTAGATTTGTAAAGGGTTGTAGTTATCTGCTAGTAATTCTGATCTTTCTTTCTTTCTTTTTTTTATGCATACAAGGATTAAATCCACCCAGGTAATTCATGTCAGAGCAGACAGGACATCAAGAATCCAATAACCTCAGCTCCATATATCCTCTACTTTTGCAAATCTCATATCCTTTTCCTCAAATTTCCCCACCATGTATTTCCTTATTATAAATTATAAAGAATAACTATACTAACACTGAAACATAGCACATATCTCTAAACAGGTGCAGGGATAATAATTCAATCTTCATGCCCCTTCTGCGCTTTGAGATTGCCACAATGAAGTCAATTAGCTTCACTGGTAGCCTCTGAAGTGGCCATTTCAAAATGGGATTGAGGCCACTGGCTCATTTTAAACATTATATTAAAATAAATGGAAATTTGGCAAGGCTATTTCAAAAATACACTGTTTTAAAACAAAGCCAGGTATCTTCAGAGAAGGCATGCCTCAATTAGAAAATATATGTATATAATCATATTTATACCACATTCCCTTGTTATGGGAATGTGCTTCTTTAATGATCTGCATGTTCTCAGGGATATTTCATGCCACATCGTGCATCAGATTTTAGTTGAAAGAAAGGAAGTTAGTAGCTGCATATTAGTTGTTTTGTAGGAAATGAGTACACTGGCATCTGCATTAACCAAATTTAACCAATCATTAAATTGATTTATTTTCCTAAATGTTCTCTGTAGAAAATTCCCTAGGATAGCAGATGATCCAAAATTAGAGGTTCTAGAGCCAAAATTTTCTAAAGATTGACTCTTATTTGCCTTACCCTACAGACTGTGAAGGAGGATAGATCACATTTCACTGTTAAACAACTGCTAGGCATAAAGCTACATTTGTGACAGAACTGGTGATCTGATCGCACATGACAAGCCAAATTTCCAGGTTGATAGATTAATGGCAGAACTGATGATCTGGGAATACAGACCAATTAAATTTCTAAGCAGAGAGCTAGGTTAGATAAATGAATGACAGAACCAGTGATCTGGTCACATAAGCCAAGCCAAAGACCAGTTATCTGGAAAAGGCAAGACAGAAGAGACAAAAATCATTTATTTGACAAGTCACCAAGGAGCCAAGCAAGATTGACAGGCCCAGCTTCCTTGCTATTTGAAGTATATGATATTTGATGAATTATCAAAGGGTGCTGCCACCTTCTGGATAACTTCATTGTTAATGCTCCTATAGGCGTATAAGGAGTCTTTCGATGGACCAGTTACTACTTTCTACTTATCTTTTAGCCAACAGAAATATTTCATCATCTTTTTGTCCTTGTAGTTTACACCACATACTTATAATATACCAGTTGCATTATTTCAATGCAAAACATGTAAACTAGATTGCTTGGAACTATATTTCCCAGAGTACCTTGCCATTCACCAGTCCAACAATCCAACATTGGAGGCATTTTGGGCATACAGTAGTTAAGCTCCTGGAGTGGAAGTGAAGAAACCACAATAGCAACATTACTAGTTGTATCGAATACTGGGCTACATTATACATTATATACTGGGCTACGATATACATTATATATCAAATATATAATGGTGCTAAAGTTGCAGAAAGAGTGCTGACATTTTTTTTTAATTTGATTTATATGCCGCCCTTCTCCGGAGACTCAGGGCAGCTTACAATGTGTTAAGCAATAGCCTTCATACTTTTGTATATTTATACAAAGTCAGCTTATTGCCCCCACAAACTGGGTCCTCATTTAACCTACCTTAGAAAGGATGGAAGGCTGAGTCAACCTTGAGCCTGGTGAGATTCGAACTTAGAGTAATTGCAGACAGCTGGTTTAAATCACTATGCTTTTAGTCTGCTGAGCTAAATCAGGCTCCTCTTAATCATATAGCACCAACCATCAGTTAGCTGCTGTTCATGTTGGTCCTTGTTTCCAAGCAGGGGAATTGTTTAGAGATTTAACAGTATAAAGGAAGAGACCTGTATGAAAGGAGCAGACTCTCCTACTATCCAAAGAAGATCAAGACTGTATTTGTGGACTTAAAGCTAATAGGGGTTGGACTGGTCCACCCATAAGAGAATCACCTCACTTCAACCTCAAACAAATGATTACAGAAGCACATCAGATTATACAATACCTTTGGGGGGAAAAACACATCACTTATAGAGCAAAACACAATTTTAACAGTACCTAGGGTCCTCCAAGTTGAAATACGTAGGGAATTCATGAAAAATACATTGTTGTAGCAAGTAGACAAAGGTCCAGGCGCTTAAACACAAGAATTCATGACATACTGAATTACAGTGCTTCTGGCTGTTATTATCTGAAGCCATGGGAACTGCGGGGGCTGACCAAGTCCTCCTTCTCAAAATTAAATGAAATCCCATTGCTGAACTTGAAACCATTTAAAATTTATCAACATCCTCAAATGTCAAAATGTTGACATTCATTGTTCTGAACATTTGTCAATTATCCTCTAAGCAGGGATTCCGATATCTTTTACAAATCAAAGAAATAATTGGAAGCAAAAGAAACTGTTTTAATCACTGTGGTGTAGAATGCCATCATCCTTGAGCGGAAAATGCCTTCTGGGTATAATTAGTATCTCTCTAAGGCAGCAGCAGCATAAAGTGAAATAAATTGCCAAATATTTGGGGCTATAAAGCAAGGAGGATATGTATGTATGTGTTCTTCTTGCGGTAGTAATGCAGTTGTACAATATATACTTCAGAGTGCTTGTTTTTACAATCAATCAACTTTAAGGTGATGGTTTATTAAAAAATAAGAAATATACTGTTCTGAACCAATGCACCACTGTATTGAGGAACAGTTCAAATAGCATAACCCCATGTTGCTTTTAAAAACAGTATTAATTATATATTTATGCTTGTCTACAATCAAAATAAATTCATCTCCCTCCTTCTATGAAAGAGAGATTCTAATGCCTTGGTAAAGCCTTGGTAAGGCCACACTTGGAATACTGCATCCAGTTTTGGTTGCCACAATGTAAAAAAGATGTAGAGTCTCTAGAAAGAGTGCAGAGAAGAGCAACAAAGATGATTAGGGGACTGGAGGCTGAAACATACGAAGAATGGTTGCAGGAACTGGGCATGTCTAGTTTAATGAAAAGAAGGACTAGGGGAGACACGATAGCAGTCTTCCAATATCTCAGGGGCTGCCACAAAGAAGGGGGAGTCAAGCTATTCTCCAAAGCACCTGAGGGCAGGACAAGAAGCAATGGGTGGAAACTAATCAAGGAGAGAAGCAACCTGGAACTAAGGAGAAATTTCCTGGCAGTTAGAACAATTAATTAGTGGAACAACTTGCCTCCAGAAGTTGTGAATGCTCCAATACTGGAAGTTTTTAAGAAGATGTTGGATAGCCCTTTGTCTGAAGTGGTGTAGGTTTCCTGCCTAAGCAGGGGGTTGAACTAGAAGACCTACAAGGTCCCTTCCAATTCTGCTCTCCTCTCCTCTCCTCTCCTCTCCTCTCCTCTCCTCTCCTCTCCTCTCCTCTCCTCTATTCTATTCTATTCTATTCTACTCTACTCTACTCTACTCTACTCTACTCTACTCTACTCTTGTTAGTCCTTTAAGTTATTCATAACAGTGTACTGAGGATTCAGTAAATGACCACTTCAACACTTCAAGTTGATGTTGACTCTTTTTAACCACATGGATAGTATTCTGTAGGATGAAGTAAATGCTCATCAGCAACTAATTCTTTTCTTCAGCTTTCTTACCCCCAAATAATGCAGAGTACAAATAACTTAGCATCAGGGTACCTGCAGGATTATCTGCTCCAACCTGAAGTGGCCCCACCTACTAGAACTAGATGATCCAGGGGTAATTTTGTAGTCCTAAATTAATGGGAAATAAGAGAAGATGAAGCTAGAAGGCACCACTCCTCAATGGCAATTTTGGAACTGTCTCTTCACAGAGATCTGGTTAACCCACTCCTTGATAATTTTCAGGAAGTTGTTTTTAAAAATGAGCTATTTTAGACTGTGCCAATCATGTTACCTAGCTTTCATATTTATATTTAATTGTTCTCTTTTTTTTTATTCCCATGGGTTTTCTGATTTCGAAATTAAACTTTTAAACCCTGTGGATTTTTTAAATATCCTCCTTACATTGTGTCAGCCAATATTTTCCAATTGCAGCAGGATATAAATAAGACAAAGAAACAAACAAAGAAACAATTATGTGTTTGCAATATTATTTTTAATACACAGATCATGGGCATTAAAATAAAAATTATGTACATAGTAAAACCTATGTACGATATGATTATATAGATATGCAGATAGAAAGCTGACAACCTTGGGTTCGAGACCTAAGCACCATGTGACAGAGTGAGCTACCTTTCCTTGCCCCAGTTCCTGCCCACTTGGAAGTTTGAAAACAGGCAAATGTGAATAGATAAGTAGGTACCACTTTGGTGGGAAAGTAACAACATTTTGTGCACCTTGGCAGCTATAGCCACACTGGCCAACACAACCACAGAAATGTCTTCAGACAGCTCTGGTTTCCTTAGCTAAGACATTGAGATGAGTATTGTCCTCTACACTTGAAAATAACTGGACAGGGAAACCTTTACCTTTGTGATACCAATAACCTTCAAAAATCTTTTATTTCAGTTATACATTCACTTATTTAGCTCAGAAATATATTTTGTTAAATACATCTAAATCTATCAGTGCACAAAAATATGTTTAATTCTTCTGTGTCTTCAAAACACTTTAACTTATCCATTTGGGATTTAGTTTATGCTCTTCTTCACCCATAAGAAGAAAAAGAAAGGAAAAATAAGTACTAGCCATAAAACCTGAACTGCCACTTATCCATATTTTATAAAGCAATGTTACATGTTGCAGTGCAGTACATAAGCACCAGATGTCAGTAGAAGTAAAGCACCATAGAAGAATTTTGATAGAAGAGAATGAACATCTGGGCATGGAATTTTAGCAGAACCTGAAATAAAAACATGTCTGCCTATTAATCACCAGGACTTGTGCATCAAGGACTCTCCCATCAGATACTTTAAGGGAAAGTTATTCAATCTTTTATGAATTTTTATTTAACTAGCGCTGCCTAAAAACACAAACAAGTTATAGACATTTCGTTTTAAAAATAAAGCAAAAGAAAGCAATTTAGAATCAAAGAATAGAATATAAGGTTGAGATTGGAGGTCATATTGTCCAGTTCCTGCCCAAGACTGGAATTCGTTATTAGATAATCCCAAGCTTCTGTTTAGCATTTTAATAAAGGTGAAGTCACCCTTTTTGAGGGAGTCTTGTTCTACGGCTGAACAGATCTTACTTTTGAGAAATTGAAGTCAATGGCTATTATAAACCAATAGAAAAAGGACTGTTATGCATTTCTGGTAGGAGTTAACCACAAATGCTTTTCAAAAACAGTACAGTGCTTTAAAATAAAATTTAAACCAATGGAATTTATCAGGAAGGATGACATATATTTCAGAAGTAGTGCGTATGAAAAACTGAGTCTCAAATATTTAAGAGTAATCCAAGTTTACTTGAGTCTTGAGCAACCTAACCAGGGGTGAAATGCTCTGAATTCTGCTACCAGTTCGCTTTGCTACTGGTTTGCTGTACGCATGCATGTGCTCTGTGTGCCAAATGTGCGCTTCACACGCATGTGCACCGCAGGCGCTACCACGCAGCGCTGAAAAAGGAGGATTAAGAAGCCTTTTCTAAGGTAAGTAGAACAGTAAGGGGGAGGGAACAGCTCTGCCGCACAATTTAGATTCGCTAGAAAGCAGGATTTCTTACTTTTCAGTGAATATAAATCGCGTGGCACAGCTGATCGTCAGAAATACCGCAGCATTTTTTTCCCCTACTGGTTCACCCAAACTGGTAGCTTTTATTACTACCAGTTCGGGCAAACCGGTCTGAACTGGTAGCATTTCACCCCTGAACCTAACATGTTGGGTCATTTTCTATCCTGTATATATGTACTCCTTCCCTTCATAAATTAAAAGAAACACTTGCTTAAGAATAAATAAACTATCAGCCAAAACAGCACATTTCCTTACCTTACCTAAGGCATCAACTATTTTATTTCCCTGTCATATTGTCATTTATAACTACAGACTACCACAATCTGGATACCATTCCCCCCCCCCTTTGCTTTTATAACAACCTATGTGCAAACCTGATAAGTACTTTTTTGCACAATTTATCAATATATATTGAACATTTATATAAAACATTAACAAACCCAGATTTTTTTTTCTGAGAGGGAAAAATTGTCTACCTCTTTTCAACAGAATATTTTCCAATTTACATATCTAATTCAGGTATGGTGAGCTGGGAGTTTTTGAACCTAAGATTCCCAATGTATTTCAAATGTATTTCTAAATCTTGGTGATGCTTCTCACCTGTAAATGAAATTTGGTTTAAGACAAACTTATTTTGAGCTAGAAAATAATGCAGAAGAAATAGGCTAATAATCTGCTTTACTTCTCTTTCCTTTTAATTCTGTCTCTTAAAATAAGTAAACTCCTTGATACTTTGCAATTCAAGTTTTAGCAATGCCTTTCAGAAACATCGTTTCTCTTAATATTGGGTGTGTCATAGAGAAAATATCTCATACAGGACAGTTTTTTAATTATTATTATTATTTATTGGTTCGATTTATATGCTGCCCTTCTCCGGAGACTCAGGGCAGCTTACAATGCATTAAGCAATAGCCTTCATACTTTTGTATATACCTGCTTAATAGGGCTTTCGGCTCCCCCTAAGCGGTGTTCTTTTTTATACAAAGTCAGCTTATTGCCCCCACAATCCGGGTCCTCATTTTACCTACCTCGAAAGGATGGAAGGCTGAGTCAACCTTGAGCCTGGTGACATTCGAACTTGCAGTAATTGCACGCAGCTGGTGTTACTTAACAGCACTTTAGTCTGCTGCACCACCAAGGCTCTTATTACAGTCAGTTTTGTTGCAGAACAGCTGAAACATTCCAGACATTTTGAATTACTCCATGTAAAAGCACGTAATAGGAAATGGAAGTCCTTGGTGCTCTCTGAGCTTGGTTGTTTTCTTGCAGACGTTTCATTACCCAAACTATGTAACATCATCAGTACCAATAAGGAGTGTGGTTTGCAGTCAGCTTATACTCACTCTGGCAAATTAGCCATCATTAGGCACGTAGACATTAACAACATCTATAAACAAAAGAGACAATCAACCAGGCAAAAGGGAACAAAAAGAATCAAGCATCTCTTCACCATCTATCGGCACCCAGATCAGCATAGATTAACTCCAATGTTAACATCAGACCAACAATCAAGTAAACAACACCCCAGTCAAGAAACTGCCGAAGAAGCCAACAGCAAACAGCCCAACCAAAGAATCTCTAAAATCACCCCCACCAACATTGACAGGGCAAGACCCCAGAATATAAACTGACAGCAAACAGCAGTCCTTACCAGCACCTAGTTTGGGTAATGAAACACCTTCAAGAAAACAAGAAAGCTCAGAGAACACCAAGGACCCGCTCATTTCATCACTGAGCTACAAATATTCTCCTTTATTGGTAATACGAAATGTATACTTGGTCCCTGTTAACTTGATTTCAACCATCACTGCAAATAAGCTGTTTATTTTTTTCCTCAGTTGCAAGTTAATTCTGAAAACCCAAAGTTACAAAAATATAGCATAGTACTTTTTTTTCAGATTCCAAATTAATTTGGGCTAGACAAAAACCCATACCTATTTCTACTTTTTCAGGCCCTGGCTAGTCCTATTATCACCAACAGTGACGTTTTATAATTCACATGTGTGTGAATTATATATACTGCATGTGCTCTAGGAAGTCAAGACAGCTCACGCAAAGAGCACCCTTAACTTTATCTAACTGGAAACAGTTAATCCAGGAACAAGAATTTCAGAGTTCTGATTACAAGTAATGATTAGCAGAAAAATTAAGGTTGCAACAGCTAGTGCTTTACTTGCACACAATATGTGTGTTTGTATGTATGTGGATGTATGAATGTATGCATACATGCTATCTTTGGACAGTATCCTACTGATTTTTTGATATAATATATCAAGAAGAAGAGGTTGCTCTTTTTTGTGAAGGAAGAACAATTTGCTTTAGTCCACTCTTTTGATAACTGCTATATCTTTAATCAATCTTCTTTTTTAAAATTTGATTTATATGCCGCCCTTCTCTGGAGACTCAGGGCGGCTTACAATGCATTAAGCAATAGCTTTCATACTTTTGTATATTTATACAAAGTCAGCTTATTGCCCCCACAAACTGGGTCCTCATTTTACTTGCTTAGAAAGGATGGAAGGCTGAGTCAACATTGAGTCTGGTGAGATTCAAACTTACAGTAATTGCAGACAACTGGTGTTAATCACAATGTTTTTAGTCTGCTGAGCCACCGGGCCCTTAATCTTGGACCTGACTCACAATTGTGGTGGAATGTAGTCTGGATTTCCAGGAGGGAGGAGTTTCTTTCCAGAGGGTTAAAGGCAGGGAAGCCTGAAAAGAAAGAGGGTTTAAAAATAGCTCCTTCTCTGTTATAATATATCTATAGTTGTGCAAATCATTGCTTTAGTCTGGCTAAATTGATGTCACAGGCTCCAGAGTAGCTTCTTTTTTGTTCTTCACCTGTAGACAGAAATTTGTCAGATTAAAGCAACTGTTTGGTTTTTTGTTTTTTTTAACCATCTGGAAAGCAGCCCTCCACTCCTCCTGGGAATCCACACAATTTCCACAATAATCCTTTATGGTAGGTTACATTGAGAAAGACTGTCTGACTTAAATTACACAAAAACTCCCATTTTTCAGAGTGTTCTTGAACTTTTAATTTTAGCTATGTTCAGCTATTAGGCTTTTTCATCAAAGCAAGGACTAATAACACGGGAGAAATATATTCTCATCCCTTACACCACGTTGCATGTCACACAGACTAAAACGAGGCTGCACAGCACTTGGTCTTTGAACTGCACTCAAGGATGAAAACTAGGTTGGATTTAATTTTATTTGCATTTGCATTTAATTGAAAGTAAATACAGGAATTCAGTTTTTCTCCATCCATGCTTTTGCATTATTATCTTTCCTTTCTGTTATATTAAAAATTGCAGTTTGTTATAAATAAAAACAAATCCTGAGGGCTTTGAATAGGGAGGGTCACAAGCATGCCACAAAATTCAGGTGGGAGCAGGTGATCTGTGCCTTTGTTTCCCATGGAAAGATCAAGCAGGAATGGAGGCAAATCCTGACGGCCACACCTTATGCATCCCCATCCTTCATTCTAGGGTAATGATTATTAATGTTATGCTATCTCAAGATGGAATATAACCTCAGCTGTGATTTTCTAGCATCCTATAGCTAAACTGTGTGTGACAGAATAATTAACATACGAGACATGTATTCCCCTTTCACAAGAACAAACAAAAATGACCCGAATCCTGCTGAAATAAAGCATCCAAAAAGTAATATGTTTACAGAGAACTATAATACAATTGAATATATTCTACACGAAAACTATGGCAGAGAAATTAAAAACAATATTTTAAATTATCAAGATGGTTCTGTTCTTCTTCATTACTCTCGAACTATTTGTTTAATCCAACACAGTTTGCCAGATATTAAAATGGTACCTTTGCTTAAAAGTGAAACACGTGTCTTAGCGATTAACATGTCATGAGTTCCCTTTTTCCACACAACAGATGTTAAACTAATCCGCGTAGAACAGAGCAGAAGTGAAAGCATGCCCTTAATAAAACGTCTACTGAATATTTGCGTTCACTCTGATGACTAAGTGCTAGTGAATCTTCCTGCATTCCTGCCCACAGTTACGTGTTGAAGCATAACGTTTACTGAAGCAGCTATTCTTGCCAAGGATATATTGCATTAATAAATCTTCCAAACAAGCCCCAGTAAATGTCACTTCTGCTTAAATGTTTAGCAGAAATTGGTGACAAGTGATGCTTCCTTTGCCCTTGTGGAACTCAAGTGTTCGGATGTGAATCCTAATAGAGTTTCTGCCAGAATCAGCCTTCAATAAGTTTTCTGCAAACTGGTTTGGAACGCTAACAAAACAAAAGGCTTGTAAAATTCAGGCCCCAAAGAAACAGGAGTAGGAAACCATTAAATGATCAAAAATTTGCAGCGTGCAAACTCAATAAATGAACTATTTCAGTCCCTTACAGCTGCAATGAAACATGATACGGTGTGGAACTTTTTTTTTTCCAAATAAAAAAAGTAGCATGGTCTTTATATATTA
Organism: Ptyas mucosa; assembly: GCA_012654045.1. Taxonomy (NCBI): domain Eukaryota; kingdom Metazoa; phylum Chordata; class Lepidosauria; order Squamata; family Colubridae; genus Ptyas; species Ptyas mucosa. The sequence goes on along the minus strand of WNWU01013631.1, from coordinate 7,444,172 downwards.
TATTTATCTAAACATTTTACTTGGGATCATAAACAGGGTTAAAAACTACATCAAATAACTAAAAGGTTGTTGTAACACAGGGTGAATTCAGACAACCAAGCTTAAAATGCTGAACTTTCTATTCTTCTTGAGTACCTGGCATCAAAAAGTATTATGTTAAAGATTTTATTGTGAACTGAACAAAATTAGTAAAATGGTATTAGAATGGCAATGTGTTTCAGTATAGTATGAAGAAATGAAAAATGGTAACTATTTAAAATGTCCAAGCATAATGTTCTTATTATAAGTTTTTAAATTTATAACAAAAGGACATAAACATGAACTATAACAACGTCAGAGAACAATGTTACAAGGTGAACAATTTTAAACCCATATCAGTTTTAAAAACAAAAATGGATTCATTTTATAAAGTATTCTATGTATGTTAGCCACACATGAACATCCCAAATTTAGAAGGCTAGAACACATGCAAGAACTGTGCAAGAAATAAAAAGAGCAAAAAATTGAAGCCAAAATAACTAAAATGGGGAAGCTCTAGGCCACAAGTTAGGAAAGATCCACTCTTTAAAAGTATTAGAAAAAGAAATAGAGTCATATCAGTGCTTCCTGTCCCCAGTCATGTCCCAGGTGCGGCCTCTCAGCTCTTTACAGGCTTATTCAGAAATAAATTTTTATTAACAGCTTTTCCATGATGGGAGGCAACGATAGATTTACCACCATTCCTATTTTATTTTATCCTATTTTTGTAGTTCCTTTTATTTCTATCTACTAAACATGGACTGGTTTACATCTTGCATTAAGCTATAGAGATTTGGTTGCATGACTGGATTATACACACACCTTGCGCAATATGCTAAAACTAAGCAAAACACGATGCACAAAGCACAATGAGTAAATTCAAACAAGATGACTGGGGAAAGTTCTCTGCCTTATTTCAGGCATGAGCAACAATCTGATAGTTGAGGGTTTACTCTTTTAAGCAGGGATGGTATTCAGTTACCTTTGCTACCGGTTCGCAAATATGAGCTTGCACGTATCCTCCGCACATGCGCAGAGGACCTTCCGTGCATGCTCAGAGCATCAAAAATGGGACACGATTACGTCTAGGCAGGTGGGCGGAGCCTCCCTCCACCACCACTACCGATTCACCCGAACCAGATAGAACCGGCAGAATACCACCACTAGTTTTAAGCCTATTCTAAACTTATTCTACTGTGTTCCATAGGGGTCACAAACGTTTAAGCACCATTGTACATTAAAGTTAAGAAATCTAAATAATAAGATCATGATTCCAGCCCCCACTCTCTCAACAGTTTCTTCCTAGAGAAGAAAAAAGTTATACAATAAAATTATATATTTCCCCAGATGGGAACTTCTTTTGAAAATTAGTTTCTAGTTCATCTCTTGCCAGATGTTAGATTTAGAGTTTGCCAGCTGGCTCAAATGCAGCCAAATATCAAAGGGCATTTAATATTATTTTAGAGACAAGGAACACTGGCTGGTTGTTAAAGGACTTTTGATAAGAACAGTTGTTGTGGCTAAGGTTTTGAGAACTGGTACATTCATTTTGATTCAACATATACCAGCTGAGATTTTATGAGGACTTATCCAGATGTTATAAAGACTCAGATGTATTTATCACTTACAGCAGTCCTGATTTTTCTTTTATGAACCAGAGGGCATACTACTCACTCCAATTTAGGGAGACTACAGAATCTTACATTTACACATATGTAAGACATATGTGATGGAAGAAGAAGAGTATTTTGCTCCCTGAGCTTCAATACTGAAAATAGGTATGGCATGAAATTATGCAATATGAGAGGTCATTGCAGATCCACTCATTAACTAGATGTGACTCAAATCAGTTCCCTGAGTGCCATTTCAAGATTCCTTATGAGGATCGTTTCCCAGCCCTTAGGATTCAAGGTATACCAAATACCAGAAATCCAAAACCAGCCTGGCTATAGAGTGTATACTTGCATGCCCTCAACAGTTATTCCCATGTAGCAACAAAAAATTAAATTAAGATATTATTGAACAACATTCACACTGATACAATTTTTTAGGGTTGGCATCGACAACTGTAGCTAAGATTTCATTTCCAATTTGATGGCGCGATTCACATTTTGCAACAATCGTAATCTTGATTCATTGGCTGAATAAACTCAATAGGCTGGAATCACATAATACGGAGAGCCCATATGGAATAAACTGCATTATGACTTTACATGATAGACAGTCCTAATATGAAGAACTATTACATATACCTTAACTGGTGGCATATTCCTTCATCTGTTACCTCTTAATACTATACAACAATTACCGTATCAGTATTCCAGTATTCTCATTCTGGGATCAGCACATCAACCTTTTGTTTAAAAAAAATAATAATAACCAAGGCAACTTCTGAAAACAAAGGTCTCTAATGGAGAGACTCTGAGAAACTCATCAACCTATCCATAGAAAGGATAGTTATTAAAGGCGATGCAATATTGTGCTTTTATCAGCCGCAGTGATAAAAAAAAAACCTGCTAATTTTTCAACACAGAATTCATATTCAGAAAAATAATTCAAAGTATCATCACTCGACACCATTAAGAAATGGAGGTCAAATCTGCCAAGTTGGGGAAGGAGGAGGGAATGCTTTTAGTGGCCACACAAAAGAGAAAATGGGATCAGATCATTAGAGAATGCAGTGACATTATTTAAATGTCTTTGTTAATCAGGCTCCTGACAGAAGAAATTATACTTGGAGAATGTGCTCCTCCGAGCCTTCTCAGCATGGGCCAAATCTACTTAATACTCTAAATATGCTGAGTGATAATGAACTTATGGTACATATCTTCATACTAGTTTTTCTCTATTCTTTCTGTTTTTGAACTTGACACCATTCCGTATAGTAGTTTAAGCTTTCAGATCTTGAAAAGACAGGAGATTCAGCAGTAGTGAAATCCAAATTTTTTTACTACTGGTTCTGTGGGAGTGGCTCAGTGGGCGTGGTTTGGTGGGCGTGGCAGGGGAAGGATACTGCAAAGTCTCCATTCCCTCCCTATTCCTGGGGGAAGGACATTGCAAAATCTCCATTCCCACCCCACTCTGGAGCCAGCCAGAAGTGGTATTTGCCAGTTCTCCAAACTAGTCAAAATTTCCACTACCAGTTCTCCAGAACCTGTCAGAACCTGCTGGATTTCACTCCTGAAATTCAGTATAAATACTGAGTTGCTTTCAAGCTTTGTTTTATTTATAATGGGCAACCCATAAACCAAGATCCTTTTGCTTGCTTTTAGAGGCCCCCTCTTGAAAATGTTGAGCTAGGAAACCAAAGGAATGTAAAACCTTGAGAAAAAGGGAAGAATAAGTGAGCCAAAGGTAGACTTTGAAAAAGATTACAGGTAGTCCTCAAGTTACAACCATCATTGAGCCCAAAATTTATGTTGTGAAGTGAAGCATTTGTTAAGTGAGTTTTGCTCCATTTTATTACTTTTCTTGCCAATGATTGTTAAGTGAATCATTGCATTTGTTAAATTCATAACTTAATTGTTAAATAATTCTGACTTCCCCATTGACTTTGAATAGAATAGAATAACTGAGTTGGAAGGGACTTTGGAAGTCTTCTAGTCCAACCTCTTGCTTAGGCAGGATACCCTACACCACTTCAGACAAATGATTATCCAACATCTTCTTAAAAACTTCCAGTGTTGGAGTATTCACAACTTCTGGAGGCAAGTTGTTCCACTGATTAATTGTTCTAACTGTCAGGAAACTTCTCCTTAGTTCTAAATTGCTTCTCTCCTTGATTAGTTTCCACCCATTGCTTCTTGTCCTGCCCTCAGATGCTTTGGAGAATAGATTGACTCCCCCTTCTTTGTGGCAGCCCCTGAGATATTGGTATACTGCTATCATGTCTCCCCTAGTCCTTCTTTTCATTAAACTAGACATATCCAATTCTTTGCTTGTCAGACGATTGCAAAAACTGATCACAAGGTCCACTGACACTACAATAGTCATGAGTTGCTAAGCATCTGAATTTTGATCATATAACCATGGGGATACTGCAACATTCGTAAGTATGAAAACCAATCATAAGTCACTTTTTTCAATGTCATAACTTTGAACAGTCACTAAATTAACTGTTATAACCCGAAGACTACCTGTATTCAGTCCTGAGAAAGAGGAAACTATGAGAATGAAACACAAAATAACCTCATCTTGATTTTGTTAAGTATAAGAGGGGACGAAGAAAAACTTGGTTGGGTTATCAATGTTCTGCTATTCTACAAAACTAAAATAAAAAACACTCCTGACATCACTGCTATATCTATTTTTTGATCTAACATATCTTGAATATCTAATGGAAACATTTGAACATGATATTATATGCCCCAAAACAGGTATGATGTGATTTAAAACACAGCTCCACAAAATTTTCTCTCAAACTCAGTCATGCTCATATTTTTGGTATGGCCTCACTCATTTTATGAATATTCCAAAGATTTACCATCCCTATACTAATGAATTTGTATAGTATAATTTAAATTAAGAAATTTAAATTCTTAAATTTAAGGAATTTAAAAGAAATTTAAATTCTTATTTTAAAAATCAAAGTCGTCTTAATTTTAAAGAAAATTCAGGATATTAATATTCAATTCCATATTCGAATACAAAAGCTCTCATTTTTCCTTTATCAAAATACAAAAGTATAACATACAGAAGAGTGAAACCAAACTAAAAGGCAAAATCTAATTCAGTCCGGAATGGATTTATATTTTGCATTAATCCTGGTTTGTTGCCCCATGTTTATTGGATAAGCTACATGGTTTGAGTTCACACAAGATAAGCCCCAAACTGTACATTATAAACCACAATGCTTGGATATACATAGAACATTAAGTACAAAGAAAAGAAAATTATATTATGGCTTAGTAGTACAATCTATGAGCTCAGCCACAGACATAAGCAAAGCTGAATGAAACATAGAAGATTTTAGCATTGTTCCTTCAAAAATAACCCTGGAAGCTCTGATCTTTGGAGATGTGAGTGAAACATCATGATACAAGCAGAATAGGATCAGCCTTTCTTTATTAGTGTGGTCTTCTTTATTAGCTCAACATGGCTGAACAAGCCATGGCTGAAACATATTTTACGAGAAGAGTCCTCCATTCCTCTAACCGCAATAAAATACCTTATGCCACCAAACTTCAAATTTTGGGCTTAGACAACTTAGAACTATGCCAACTTCACTCTGACCTAAGCGTAGTACATAAAATTATCTGCCACAATGTCCTACCTGTCAACGACTACTTCAGCTTCAACCACAACAATACACGAGCAAATAATAGATACAAACTCAAGGTAAACCGTTCCAAACTCGATTGCAGAAAATATGACTTCAGTAATAGAGTGGTCAATGCTGGAATGCACTACCTGACTCTGTAGTTTCTTCCCCAAACCCCAAAAACTTTAACCTTAAACTGTCTACTGTTGACCTCATCCCATGCCCAAGAGATCTGTAAGGAGCATGCATAAATGCACCAGAGTGCCTACAGTCCCTGTCCTAATATTTCTTTCTTTTTTTTTAAATTTGATTTATATGCCACCCTTCTCCGGAGACTCAGGGCGGCTTACAATGCGTTAAGCAATAGCCTTCATACTTTTGTATATTTATACAAAGTCAGCTTATTGCCCCCACAATCTGGGTCCTCATTTTACCTACCTTAGAAAGGATGGAAGGCTAAATCAACCTTGAGCCTGGTGAGATTAGAATTTGCAGTAATTGCAGGTTGCTGAATGTTAATCACAGTGCCTTAGTCTACTGCGCCACTCAGGCCCTCTTTTTACTTATTCTTTTCATGTATTCAAATTATGTCTATACTTTTACCTGTTATCTTATATATGCTTGACAAATAAACTTATGATTATGATTATTATAGTATTGTGTGCTGGAAAGCAATCCCATTGTGCCTTGTCAAGGGCAATCTTGAGCATATATACCTGGAAAAAAGCTCTTGTTTCAATAGGATTTAATGCTCAAAATATTTTAGGGCTATTCTCCATTACAATTAATGTAACACAATTGACGCAATCATTATCATTCAATGCAAATTAAATAACGAGGCAGTCATTAGATACAAAGTATTTCTCCATACAGAATTATGAAACAGAATCTACTATCAAAAGATGTGGTGCTGGCTACCATCGTGAACAGATTTGAAACCTGAGAAATTCACAAGGCTAAGAAGCTGAATTTCCTCCATCTTCATTGTATGCTAAACAAAGAGATTTGGATTCCTCCATGAAACCTCCCTCTAAAAAGGCCCTGTTGCTTCTTTATCCTCTTGTGCACTTGACTAAATAAGCGATGTACAGTTCAAGTTGATTTGAGCATTACAAGACATGGATGCCATGGGCTTAAGTTTAAGTTCTTTCCTCTTTTTGTCCGAGGGTGATGGGGTGGGATAGGGAATCATCCAGCAAGGGTGCTGAAACACTCCTAAGATTGGTTAGTTGTGTGATTCAAATAGGCTGAAAGTAATAAGATATTTGAGCAGATTGGCTTTTTTGATATCTAGCAAGTATAGAGACATCACATCATCTTCTTCATAATATTGCTGAAACACCACTGAATTATCTCTACAATTTTACTTTGACATTGCAACCCACAATGGTGGTTGTAACTCTGATGTTTTTCGGACAACAAAGTTCACCCTTCTGTTCTGACCTCATTTAATGTTCCACCATGCTGATACACCTCCATTTTTACCGATTCTGCAATGCATTGCAAACTAAGAAATAAAGAATCAAAGCATTCACTCTGAGATGTTGTACTCTTACAAAAACAAATATCCATTCATTTCTCTCCATGCCCAAGGAAAATAAAATAAATTGCTCCTTTGGTTCCACTTCATTATTTTAGGTTTTGTGTGTTGGTCTATAGTGATTCCTACGAAGATTAGCTGAAAAAGTATCAAGCTAGCTTTCCTTTTGAAAAACCTGACGTTCAAGAGCTAGGATACACAAAGAGGCAGGAGTTCCCGCAAACAGGATAATGGGCTGAAAACTTCAGAAAACTGCAGCATTTAAAAAAATATGCACTATTTTTCACCTATTCCCTGGCTGAGCAAGAAATAAATACACTCAGCTCACATATACTGCCAACAAAATGGATCCTAGAGTCCCAGAGCTATCTACCATTCTCATGAGAGTATATGTTACCCATTACCCATGGACATGCTGGAATATGATTGCTCCATATCCAAATTTTTTTACTACTGATTCTGTGGGCGTGGCTTGGTGGGCATGGCAGGGGAAGGATACTGCAAAATCTCCATTCCCTCCCCACTCCTGGGGGAAGGATGTTGCAAAATCTCCATTTCCACCCCATTCTGGGGCCAGCCAGAGGTGGTACTTGCCGGTTCTCCGAACTGCTCAAAGTTTCCGCTACCAGTTCTCCAGAACTTGTCAGAACCTGCTGGATTTCACCCCTGCTCCGTATACATTCTCTGCATTTTTATTTTTATTTTTTGCCATACCATATCTTATTCCAGAGCCACAACAGAGCAGCTGAATTATGTGAAGCTACACCAAAAATAATGATAAAATAGAACAATAAATTATCTGACGAAACCAACTCTAATTTCCAGGCAGGGGATAAAGCAAGGAAGCTCAAACTAAAAAAGATGACCAATGTTTTTTAGGGCAGAAGAAACTTTTAGCAGATTAAAATAGGAGGGGGGAAAAAACAATGAAACCCCAATTCCCTATCCCAGCCTGATTTTCTGTCTTGCTTGTGTTTTTGCCATTTCATTTTTTCCCCCTGACTTCTCTGTAGAAATGATGTAGCACAGAATTAGAGGCCATTTCCCACTCAATGCCTGTGTGGCCCGGTGACATGTTGACAGGTGCTGTACATAATTTCATGTGTATTTGGGAAGACACAATAAATATGAGCTGAAAAGGTCATGTCTCACCCAGGTATCTTTGCCTGTTCAGGCCACATCTCCCTTAAAATGTCGCTTGGGAAGAGTGCTAATACACAGACACTCTCTTTATTCCTGAAGAGCAGAATTTCAGGGAAACAGTTTAATGTCTTGTTAAGAATTTTTGCTAGGAAAGAATTGTTTTGTTATGCAGGCACCCAAAAGGGCAGTCATCTTGCTGTGAGGAAGACACTAGCTCTGACTATTCTGTTTGAAATAAAGGTACCAGGAAACATGCAATTATTTTTGTTCTCTTCAAAAGAATTATAAAATAAAATTTTGATTACCAAGAAAAATGCCATAATCCAGCTCTACTGCTTAAACTACACTTCATATGTTTTATGATCAATATCATATTTCCCATTGGCATAATAAGTCACTTATATACCAAATATGAAAAGAGAGTTACAGGTTAAAGAATCCTAAAAGAGTACCACAATTCCATATATTGTTTACCCGTATGTAACATGATTAAAGCATTTATACAAACCTCTAATTATTTTGAGATTTTCCTCTCTTGCCCATTAATTTTTGACAATTAATGTTGAGATATCTCCTGCATGTACCAACCCAATTATGCATGTAAACATTTGACTGCTTAGTATAGAATATTTAATCTAGTTACAGCTTAATCTAATCCTAAAACGATTTTAAGTGTCATGAGCCAAAGGCCTTCAATCTCATGGATTATCCTGAAATATTGCCTTGCAAAGAATGTTATTCTACAGGCCAGTAAAATTATCACCTCACATTGTTTTAGTACTGTTCTAACTTCTAGTGTCTGTACATATGTCAATGCTTCATAGAAATGTTCTGTAAACTTATTAGATGTTCTTTGTGAACATAAGTGATAGGCTTGCCATGCTCCCACCTTGTAAAATCATAGGTGATCCTCAACATACAGCCACAAATGGGACCAGAATTTCCATTGCTTTTGTTTAGTGCAGGGGTGTTAAAATCAAGGCCCGGGGGCCGGATCCAGGCCATGAAGTCCTTAGATCCGGCCCGCAGGGCTGCCTTGGAAACCGCGAAGGACCGGCCCACAGTGGGTATAAAAACCCACCCTATTCTCAACTCCATTTTGTCAGCTGTCCCAGAACTGTACGTTGTGTGTCTGTTGGTTCTGTTCACCAATAAACAGAATCACATGAAACTTAATTTATATTGGGTTTTGTTGTCTCATACTCTTACTCAGAGTCCTGCTCCTTACCTCTGGAGGGGGAGGGGGAACTTGGTACTGAACCAAGTTTCTGAGGATATTTTCTTCTAGAATTATTCATTTATTTGTTTATTAAATTTTTGTCCCATCTTTATTATCTTGTATGTAACTCAAGGCAATAAATTTACCTAATACTCTTTCTTCCTCCCCCCTCACAACAATAGGCCTGTGATGTGGCATGGGCTAAGGGGAAGTAACTGGCCCAAAGCCGAAGTGGCGCAGTGGTTAGAGCCGAGGTGGCGCAGTGGTTAGAGTGCAGTACTGCAGCTACTTCAGCTGACTGCTGAAGTTCAATAGATCAGTGGATCAAATCTCACTGGCTCAAGGTTGACTCAGCCTTCCATCCTTCCGAAGTGGGTAAAATGAGGACCCAGATTGTTGGGGGCAATATGTTATTTAGTATACTGTCTTCGGTGTAAGCCACCCAGAGTCCTCGGAGAGTGGGGGGCATAGAAATATGAATAATAATAAAAAAATTTAAAAAGTCACCAGCCAGCTTTCATACCAAAAGCAGGACTTTAACTCACAATCTCCTGGTTTCCACCACACCGACTTGCATAATATTTTTTGTGTGTGTTTGGATCTTTGTCCAAATTATTCTGATACTTCTGGGCTGACACCAATTATTATTAAGGCATCCTGGAAATTCAGGGAACTTCTGTTCTAATATATTTGGAGACAGCAATCCTGAAAAGGGGTCTATTAAGGCATTCTAACAACTATCAGCTGCAAAGCTGCTTAATCAAAATGAAAAAAAATGCAGTCCTTTCATAGCCTCTAAACCTAAGCATGAGTCTACAAATTTCAATAACTTGTATTTTAAGTAATTCAGTAAGAATCAGTTTTAGTTGCTAAGCCAAAAAGTCTAATAAGCATCACAGTCCCACCAGTTTTTTCACATTTCATTTTTCTCTGCATTTGTTTACTTTATTTATTAAACAAAAATGTTGTTGAATACATAATCCTAAATTCACAGACTTTAGTTCTGTTGCTAATAGCAGGAAAGAAAATATTTTTAATGTTGTTTAAACCATAAAGAGGCTTCATTTCTACAGATAATTCCACACAGAATTATCAACATAATTATCAACATGAACATTTTTGAACCTTTCTCCTTATTCGCCAATAACTCAGCTGATCACTCCATTCTTCTATCTACAAGTTCTGCTTTGCAAAATTTTTATAGAGCAGACAATGTAGGAACCTCTGGTATCAATTCACTATCAGTTATCTCATTCATCTTGCTTAGCTTTTAAGTGTGCTTCTATTCATTTTTAATAATCCTTGAGTTCTTCCAATACTTGCAGCTAATTAGGCTTCGGACTAATTCAAGTGTCCTTTGGTTTACCTTAATCAATATTTCCTACTAATATGTTGCAGAAATTGGATTTTGGAGATATATATATATATATATATATATATATATATATATATATATATATATATATATATAATCAGAATCTAGTACAAATCAATTACATTGCTTTTTCTTTTTTCAATGCAAATAACAATGCTGCCTCTGCTATCGTGCTCAAGCAGTCTAAAGCTATATAAGCTCTACAGTTTGAGATACAGATACGAATTGAAGTATTCATTTTATAGTGAAAAGCGACAAGTTTTCAATAGAACATTATTTGAATCTTGATCTCCATTTCTTTTTTTTTAAATAATCACTATGATAGTTTCTACATTAAAGAAGCTCTTGGTCTTGAACATTTTGCTCAAATATTTTTAATAGTCAGTTTAAATTTGCATAAAATATAGTGAAAGTGTTTGACATATTTGTCTAATATTCCCATTAAGTTTGATTAGTTGTTTTTTATAAGACCATGTAATGCTTCATAGCTGAACCCAATATTACATTTTGAAGCACATATAATCCTGAGAAAAGATTTAGCTGCTTTAAAGAGTTGCAGATTTCTGCTCCCACAAATCTGAGTCCTCACAAGCTCCACAATTCCATGTTCATATGCACTATCATCTATTCAGTAAATAATATTTTTGCGTAAAATAAAAACATGTTATTTCCTACTTAATAGAAATGACTTTCTTTTTTTTTTAATCAAAATGTGCAGATAGAGAAAAGTTTATATCCTCTTTTAAAAAATAGTTCTGTCCATCATCCATATCATTCCAGACTGGTTTGTATCAACTATTTCTTAACAGGAAATAAATATGTAAAATGTGACATCAATTATTAAAGTTTCAATTACAGCACACACACACACACAAAGGCAGGAGAAGCCATGCACGGCAGAAATGACTAATTTGAAAAGAGAATAAAGTATATCTGCCCAGATAAAGTGAAAGGCATTTCATTTCTGGAGAATTTATTCACATCTTAACAAAAGAGAAGCTGGAATCCATGAACGATAACATCTTTCTGCTTTCTCTTTCAAGACAAAAGGGCTGGTGCCAGGAATTTTTTCATATTCAGATCCCTCTATTATTGGTTTTTCTTATTCCTTCTATTTGTGTTTGACATTGCATCAAGTTGTTACACTAAAAACCCATTCTTATATTCCACCCCCAGTCATTTTTAGCCGATATATCTGTGTGTTTGTTTGTTTGTCTAGGTATAAGAAAGATGTACAGTATATATATTTTTCAAAACTATGTGGAAATAAACAAGATTGACGATACCACACTTTTCTTTACACAACAAATAAAATACACAAATGAGCTTGGAAGAAATCTCACACATACATTGTTGTTATTCATTTTCTTTTTTACAATAATTCAATTTATGCCTCATTTGTTTTACACTTTTCATTGTTTAATATTGCAACTATTTTGCTCTACTTCTGAATTCAAGAACCTTTTAATGACTATCAGTGGAGTTATTCCGAAACAGCACATAAAATTAGCTAGTACAAGTAATTGTTGCTTTTTAACTCCTAAACAAAAAAGATGAAAATAAACATTATCAATCACTCACCTTTTGGGTGGTGGGGTTAAAGATTGCTAAAACAGATTTCTTCTCCACTAATTCATTTACATTACAGTATAGTACGTTTTGTACACAAATAATAATAATAATAATTAGCTTGAAAATGCTGGATCTGGGAACCATTAATTCATTATAAGAAAAAAAAATGTTGCCTAGTATGCCAAAAAAAAAAAACTTCCTGGAAAAATGTCTAACATGCAGTCCTCAAAGATGTTGGGAAAAGATGACCCACAAAGAAAACAAGGAATCACTCATGGACATTTATCTGTTTCTGTATGCCCGAAAGCTCAATTTCTTTGAACTTGTTCTCTAACCAAAGAAAGCTGTTGGACAAATAGCAGTCTGGAAAGAAGAAAGCATTTGGGGATGTTTTAGAATTTGTTTAACCTTTTTTAAAACCATGATTACATGGGGTTTTCTATACTTCAAATCTGAGGCCAAAAATGCTTTAGAATATGTGAGATCTTTCTGTAATTCCTTTAAAAAGCTACATGTGTTTTTCTCAAGATCACACAGCTGTTCGTCATAGCTTGAATACTACCCTGAAAAAACTTGCTTAAGGCTCGCAAACAGGTGCCCGCTTACACACCCTGCATATATGTATATGTATATACACATACATATATGTTCCAGTGCACCTTTTATCTTTTGAATCCAAATTGCTACAGAGCCCTCATGTTTATTGTAGGCTCAGTCAAAAATGTTTTATTTCTATGTTTGTCTAAAAATAATTATTTAATAACTTACTGCAAGACTAGAAGATTATATGATCTTGAGAGATTCTGTGGGCCATAACAAATGAGGACAAGGTGTTGTTTGCCTACCTTTAGAATAAGACACAGATACATGCCAGCAAATTGCAAAAGGATTAAGAAATGGCCTGTCACTCATATTTGTTTTTCCATCTAGCACAGACTTCTCAATTGATTTGCATCACTGTTCTGCCACACACTTCCCCCTACCTTTGTCCCATCTGCTTTTAGAAATTGACTAAATACCTGGAACACCTTGGTATAATAACTGGAATGACCATTAACTGATCCAAATTATTTAAGGGAGACTAAATCCTAACCCTCAAAGCCAGCTGCAAACCAGGCTGTGGCCAAATCCTGCCTCCAAAATGAAAGAGGTCTTTTCTATAAAGACGAGTGTTGGAAAATATCCATTATAACGCAAATGTAGTCCATTACAATTCATAGTGAGCTCTGCGTACAGCTTCCTAATCTTCGGAAATCTAATGTTCCAGTTCACTTCAAAGCCATTAATGCATGCTCAATATCTCTTTATCCAGAGATGTTTTGTAATCTACTTGCTTAAAAAAGAATTGGAAATAGTAACTTTGGGAAGATTTTGCAATTTATTAGTGGTCTTTTAACCAGAGCAAAATCTTTAAGCAGAAAAATTCTTGCCTTGGAGCTAAAATAGCACACAGACTCTGCTAGCGAGAAAGATGTTTCTTGGCCAGTCCCAGAAGCGATTTTTAAAAAATGAAAATTCAGTATGACTTCGTAAATGTAAGTCTGCAAAATTCCTCATATGAGTAAGATCTTGGTAACAAACGGAGGACAAATAGAATTATAGAGTGATACAAAATTCCAAATATACATTGTGATTATCAATAAAGAATTGTGGGAGAAAATTGTATTTAAATCAAAATATTTCCAAGCAGTAAAGCATGACATGAACACCTGATGTTCTCTATAGAAGTGAGGGCTGGATCTGGCAAGATAAAAAAACCAGAGAGGCTAAGGACTGACAAGTCATTTTATAAAAACTAACTAGGAGCTTACAATAGAGCAACCTGAGAGACAGGGAGCAAAACAGTTCCTTACAATACAAGGGCAGGAGAAAGTAAGTAAGTACACCTCAGAACATACATACATACATACATACATACATACATACATACATATTCACACAGACACACACATACACATACACACAGGTAATCCCCAATTTATGACCATTTATTTAGTAACAAAGTTATAATGACATTGAAAAAGTGACATGATCAGTCTTTACACTTAGGACCATTGCAGCATCCCCATTGTCATATAACAACTGGCATATATTTGATAATATATGATAAGCTGCCTGAGAAAGCCAAGGGAAATCATCAAAACCTAAAAAAGCAGAAGTTAGAATATTTTGGACATTTAATGCCACACTCAGAAAAATATGGCATACTTCACTTAATCGTCCAGGGAAAGATTGAAGGCAAACAAGGTCCCCAAAATTTTAACCTTAGACTATCTACTGTAGACCTCACCCCATTCCTAAGAGGTCTGTAAAGGGCATGCATAAGCACACCCGCGTGCCTACCGTCCCTGTCCTAATGTTTTCTTTTATTCATATTTATATTTATAATTATGTTTACACTTGCATCTGTCATAAAATACATGCTTGATGAAATAAATAAATAAAATCATGGCTTCAAAATCTAAGGGACTGGTTTGGACAAAACTCAGCAGCACTTTTTTGTGCAACTGTTGATAAAAATAGGATCGCCAATATGATTGTCAACATCTAAGCCTAAGCCAACATACATGGCTTAGGCCTGGGGTACTTGCAGGACCATCTCCTGCCTGCTTCCCACCGTCCTATCCACTCTCATAAAGCTGCTCTCCTCAGGGTACCATCGACCAGGCAATGCCGTCTGGCGACGCCCAGGGGTAGGGCGTTCTCTGTGGGCACCCCTACCCTTTGGAACAAACTACTCACTGAGCTCCGGACGGCCCCGGATCTCCGCTCCTTCCATCGAGGCCTGAAGACTTGGCTATTCCAAAGTATGGGCTGATGCTGTATTCGCCACCCTGAGTCCTTCGGGAGAAGGGCGGCATATAAATACCGCCAAATAAATAAATAAATAAATCTGTGACAGATATGGGAGGAGGAGGAGGAGGAGGAGGAGGAGGAGGAGGAGGAGGAGGAAGAAGAAGAAGAAGAAGAAGAAGAAGAAGAAGAAGAAGAAGAAGAAGAAGAAGAAGAAGAAGAAGAAGAAGAAGAAGTAGTAGTATTTATTATTGTTACAATACCCTAGAGTCACGTAATCACCCTTTGCAACCTTCCCAGCTTGCTTCTAACTAGCAAAATCAATGGGAGAAGCAGGATTCTTTTAACAACTAAATGATTCACTTAAAGACCAGCTCAAAAGAGGTAGTAAAATCAGGCACAATTCACTTAACAACTGCATCAGTTAACAATGGAAACTTTTTATTTATTTATTTATATTTAAATTTATATACCGCCCTTCTTCCGAAGGACTCAGGGCGGTGAACAGCCAAAGATAAAAATATAAAAATACAAAAATTTAAAAGCAATTTAAAATATATTAAACAATTTGGCCCAACAATTTAAATACTCCATTTAAAATTAAAATTAAACAATTAGAGAAGCTAGGCCAGTCCGGCTTGTTGAAATAAAAAAGTCTTGAGAGCCCGATGGAAAGTACGTAGATCCGGAATCGACCGTATTTTGACCCCATTGTGGATGTAAGCTGAGGGCTATTGATAGAGAGAATGAGGTTCATAGACCTT
This sequence comes from Ptyas mucosa, assembly GCA_012654045.1. Lineage (NCBI taxonomy): Eukaryota > Metazoa > Chordata > Lepidosauria > Squamata > Colubridae > Ptyas > Ptyas mucosa. Next base: position 7,428,488 of record WNWU01013631.1, on the reverse strand, counting down.
ATAAAAGCTGATCTTCACTGCAATTAGGATTGCTTGTTATCTCAGAAAAATCCCTCCAAATCTCATTCCTGAATATTCAGATCAGCTTGCAAATGTAACTGTATTTCTAGAAAGGATTTATTGCTGTTCCTAGAAAATAATTCTAAATGCTGTAAATATTGGCTTGTTTGAAACATAATGCCAAACCATAATATGGTTTCTTGAGTTTTGCTTACTGTGGCATACAAATTATGCTATTTTGGCTTGATCAGCAAAGCACAGTTAAAAATCTTAGTATTAAGTTTTAATTATGTAATGGCTTGTTATGCTTGAGACCAGAAGGCTTAATTTCAAGTGAAAGTACATTAATACAATGAATGTACCACAATTTCTAATATTTCTAGATATTTCTAGACAAAGAAAAGCACCAGGGTGGTATCATAGAAGTCTTCCAGTACTTGAGAAGCTGTCAAAGAGAAGAAAGGGTCAACATATTTTCTAATGTGGGAAGGACAAGGTGGAAGATTATTCAAGAAAGATGCAACCTAGAAGTAATGAGATATTTTCTGACAGAATAATAAATCACTGGGATGGTTTGGCTCCAGAAATTGTGGGTGTTTCTACACTGGAGGTTTTTGAGAAGAATTCGGGCAACCATTTGTCCAGAATGGTATAAGATCTCCTGCTCAAGTGGAGAGTTGGACTAACAAACCTCCAAGATCCCTTCCAACCCAACCCAACCCAACCCAACCCAACCCAAGGATCCTTCCACTCCCCTCCAATCAGTTAGAACTGAAGGAGCTTCTTGGATGAGAAGCAAAACATTTTCAAAGAAAAAAAACCTAAGAAATCCAGCTGCCTTTTGGAAAAAGCACCTTTGTGACAACATAGGTCATTTACTATGTGATATATGAGATCTGCATGATTTGAGAATCTCCATAGATACCTGTTATTCTAAGTTCCATGTTCCAAGCACAACTATTATAGGGCAACACTCAAGTATTTAGCATTTATCAAATATTTATCATTTATAACAGCCATTTATCAGAGATAGTATAGGGCAGTGATGGCTAACCTTTTTGCCATCACGTGCCAAAAGCAGGCGGAGTGCAGGGGGGATGTGCGCGAGTGGCCCACACCCATAATTCTATGAGCCCCGCCTCTGTGCATGTGTGCATGACACACACACACATCCGTCTTCCCTCGCTTTTGGCATGTGATGGCACGGCAGGCCCGGTAGGCCCATTTTTCACCCTCCCCAAGCTCCAGAGCCTTTCTAGGAGCCTGGAGAGGGTGAAAATGGCCTTCTACATCTCCCTGGAGGCCCTCCGGAGGCCGGAAATGACCTGTTTGCTGACTTCCAGTGGGCCCGGAAGGCCCGAAAATCAGCTGGCCATGCGCGCATGTGTGCCAGAGCTGAGCTCGCGTGCCCACTGATATGGCTCCGCATGCCACCGCATGCCATAGGTTCGCCATCACAGGTATAGGGTCTCCTACTTGAGCAGTGTGTTGGACTAGATGACCTCCAAGGTCCCTTCCAACTCTGTTACTGTTACTGTTTCAAGTAATTCAGAGCAAATTCTCAAAAGAAAATCACCATTGTCCATTTCTTCTTGCATATCTTTACAAGTAGCCTAGCCTCACATCAAGATTATATTAGCTGAAGACCAATTCATTTTCCGAGCTCTTAAAAGGTCACTCAATACTTAGTTAGGTTTAAACTAATGATTCAAGCTCAATAGCTGAAAATTAACATTTCTACATCGTGATGTATTTTAATTACAAGACATAAAAATGTACATTAACAGGACAGCCATAAATGCCACAACGCAAATATATCACATAGTAAATGAGCTAATTAGCACACATAATTACTATCTATTATCAATTGCTATAGTGGGTAAGGAGGATGGTGTTTTCTAGAATGAAATACTTTGTTTATTCTGGCTCTAACCTTTATTTCCATTATTTGCTCATACAATTCAGGTAGGGATAACTGGGTATTTTCAGAAAATGTATTTAGTTGTATGTATTCTGTTTTACTTATTATTATTTATTTGTTAAATTTATTTGCCACCTACCTCACTGTGGGACTATTCTAGGTGACTTACAATAAAAAGCAAAAGAGAGTAAACAGAAGTAAAATAATAGAACAATGAAATAAGTAATGAAAAAGGAACATAATGAGAATATATCTATATGATAACCAAAAAGGTTTAGCTGGAAGATCATTAGGTTAGATCATTAAACTGCCTAGTCTCTGATAATATTATAAAGATATTCTGTTCCATCAAATTTTCTGCTATTTTTAAAAGGCGTGCAAGAAAATATTAATTTCATTTAAATATTTCATTTCAGAAGTATCTGGGGCATGACTTTTCCGATAAACATTTTCTGCACAAAACTATTCCTTTACGTGCTCAACTTTCAGCAACTATATATAAGATATATAAGATGCATATGTGTGTGTGTGTATATGGCTTGGGACCAGGTTATCTGAGGGACCATCTCTTGCAGTCACTAGAGTGGGGGAGGCAGGGAATCTTGCAGGTCCCAACCCCAAGGGAGATACACCTGGTGGAACCCAGAAGAAGGGCCCTCTCTGTGGTGGCTCCCTCTCTCACATCATCATTCCCCCAGAGATTAGAATGGCCCCCACTCTAACACTCTTTTGGAAGGCGCTGAAGACCTGGTTCTGCCAGTGGGCCTGGGGAACCCAGAGTGGGATGGAGCCCATTAAATGGCTCATGTGATCTGCTGTCGCTGGGGCAGGGAACTGGGGGGTGATTTTGTTATATTGTACTATATTAATTTATTTGATTCTTTTTGTTATTTTATATTAAAAAATTATACACACACACATGTATACATCTTATATATCTTATATATAGTTGCTGAAAGTTGTGTATGTAAAGGAAAGATTTTGTGCAGAAAATTTATTTAATTCTTTTTGTTAGCTTTTATTGTTTGAAATGTGATTTTGTATTCTGTAAACCGCCTTGAATCATCATGGGCGAATAGGTGGCAATATAAATATTATATATATATATATATATATATATATATATATATATATATATATAT
>WNWU01013631.1:7393679-7425415 GCA_012654045.1 Ptyas mucosa | reverse complement strand
TATATATATATATATATATATATATATATATATATATATATATATATTCATTTTCGTAGATTTTCACAGGTAGAAGTAGGCAAGTCTTGGCATATTCAGGTCTTTTCTCGTGTAAGATTGAGAGTATCTTGGCGACGTTTCGACCAGGTCCCACTCGTCATCTTCTGGCTGGTGCCTTCAGCTTCATGCCTGTACGAGCAAAGCGTGATCGGAGCTGCCGTCTCTCTATAAATACTGGTGGGGAGGTGTAGGGTGCTGGCTTTGTTACTGTGAGCAGGTTGGTTGCCTGTGTTGTTACATCTTGATTAGTTGATGGAGTTGATGTTTGCAGATTAGTCGGCTGTTTCATAACATCCTGTGTGGGTGAGGTCCTTGATATGTGCCCATTAGTCTTTTGTGTTGTAACGACCTCGGTAATGGGCTAGATAATTGATGTAATGTCCTGAGCAGATGGCTGTGATGCCATATCCCGGGCTTTGGTTTGACTCCAGGTTTGAGGTCTTGCTATGTGTTCATGGTGTGTGTCAGTTTGCTTTGTGTGGGGATCAGAGGGGTGGCGCACCAGGGAAAAAACAGGGATCAGTTATTATTTATTGCCTCTGTTCTGCACCCCAATGTTCTTATTCATTGTTTTATTGAATCATTATTTTTTACCAAATGCCAGTAAATAAGAGATGACAAGAATAACCAAAATATATCATTGTGTTGTTTTAAGAAAAGTTTCATTCAACACTGAAAGAAAATCAGGCAAATCATCATTAGAGCCAAATACTATTGTTCAACTGCATATCAAGTTGGAAATCTGGGTAAGTTGATTCTGTTTAAGTACATAATTGATTTAGATCCATAGTTTAATGTGTGATCCCATATAATTTATTTCAGACCCAATGCTTTTTTAGTATCTGATGAAAGCACTATTACAAATATGTGAAAAAACCCTTTTTCATTTATTCATATTATTTCTGAAGGTGCAGCATGCTAGTTTGTGCAGCCTTCTCTCATAAATTTTGCCTTTTGGAACTTTTCATCTTCTTCAAAGTCTTGCCTAATTATTATTCCATCTGCCTTCAATTTACCATGTCTTAAATATAACAAACCAAAAATACATTATAACCAACCATATAGAGCCGGTGCGGTACTGAACTTAAATTTCCATTAGTCATGAGCTCAGCCACTGAATTGAGGTCAATGAGTCCCTCTCAGCCCAATTTACTGCACAGGTCATTATGAAAATAAAGCTGGGAGGTGCCACATTTGGTACATCACAGATGAGCTCCTGTGAGGAGGGCAGAAATAGACACAGCATAATGTATGAATAATACACACCGAGTACATTCCACTGCAGATACAATTTAGATTTGTACATTATATTTGTCTGTGAGGTATGCAACAGGAGGATGCATCTAAGCATTGTCTTCCCGCCTGTTATATGATTTCCACATATACTGATCTTGACAGGTGATAAGTTCTGACAGATAATGCACATATATCATTTCTCAAGTTGGGGGTGGAAGTGAGAAAGAAACTTAAAACAGACTTTATGATCTGGCAGAAAAGGAAAGTTGGTTTGAAAAAGTTTTGGGGAAAAGAAGAAAATAACTAGTTACCTCAAGTTCTTAGGTTTAGATGTTTCTAGCTGTTAAATATTTGCCTGTTCTGGAATGGTCCAAAACCCATCCAGAGATACAAGGCGAAGAGGAATATAATTTTAAAAAGCAAAATAATGTGGAATCATGTCTATTTGACACAGAGTTGAAGGAGAAGAGGATCAGAAGGCGGCCAGAATTCTGCTGACTTGAGAAGTTGCTGAACAGGGTCTCCAGTAACCCTAATGAACTCTAAGAAGCAAACGGATTTAAAGATAGCTACACCCAAATCTTACTGTAAGTTCAGCAAACTGACAATAGCAGAACTTTACTTTTGCAGACAAGGAGCTAGTTAATTGCTGAATAGTATGAGCAATTACCATCATAAAGATGTTTACTGCTTTCTACTGCATACCAAACTCTTTTATACAGTAGATGCAGTTGACCAAATGCAATTTACATGATTAGTTTGCCATGACTGAAAGAGAAACCAAGACTTTCCTGTCTATATTAAAAATAAAGAAAAAGTTTACAAAATCTACTTTACTTTAGAATAGTTGTGCATCTACTCTAGTTAGATCCTGACAAACCCCCAAAATTTTATTTATTTTATTTTATTTCGAATTTATATACCGCCCTTCTCCCTGGGGACTCAAGGCGGTGTACAGCCAAGTAAAAACACATAATACAAACATTAAGAACAATTAAAAGGAATATCTCAATTGGCCCAAGATTTAAAAAAGACAAACCAATTTAAAATCGTCTAAAAGGATTTGTTAGGCCAGCCCGGCTTGTTGGAAGAGAAAAGTTTTAAGGGCACAGCGGAAGGCACGGAGGTCTTGGCTTCTCCTTATCTGTAACAACAAAATAAGTTGTTACAAAGAGCTATAGCAGATGTAAGTAGCCTATAGGCAGTGGTGGGTTGCCCCCAGTTCGCACCGATTCTATAGAACCGGTAGTAAAATCAGCGGGAGGCTCCGCCCACCGACCCCAACATCATCAGAACGCTTCTGCACTGTTGCGAACCGGTAGTAAAGGTAAATAGAATCTACCCCTGCCTATAGGTGGTAGGTTGCAACCTACCACTTATAGGCTTTATGCATCTATGGCTCAAGGAGCATTTTAAAATGAGGCTGACAACATTCAGCAATAACTTACTAATCCTGGCAGTATTGTGTTATTATTTTTAATTTTGTGAGGAATACAAAGGTTTTATTAGGTTTTATGCATCTATTTTGAAATAATTAAGTTTCATTCTATTTTGAGTCAAGAAAAGATCCATTTCCCCAAAAATGGATCAAAGAAATAAACACTGCAGCCTGATGATGTACATTTGCCACACTTCGTATTGTCCTCAACAAAGAAGGGAGGGGGCAGGTTGCAACAATTGTCCATGACTATAGATGTGTTACTGAGCTATAGGGATAAACACACAGTTCTATAATTGTATGTTAATATGTGACTTGAGCCTTTCCTGATTCCATCATAAATTTCCTGTTCAGAAAGTCAATTCATCCTTTGGTTGCTGACAGCTCTCTTAAGAAAAGGTTGGTCATCTTTGGTCTTTCTCCTTCACACAAACAATCAGCCATTTTTATTCACCAAAGTCATTCTCAACTTCAAATACTGTTTATGTACAGAAACAAATTGTTAGGCTATAAGAGAGCTAGGCAGCAAAAATAGCAATTGATATTCCATAATGGTCTTTTTTTAAAAAAAACGGACTGAGAATAAATTTTCCAGGAAAAAAGCATCTTCTTTATTTCCCAGTCATTGTACTAGGTATTGCTATACAGCAGGGGTGTCAAACTCAAGGACTGGGGGGAAAATTTGGCTCGCGGGATACTTAGATCTGGCCCAGAGGGCGACCCTGGAAACAGTGAAGGACTGGCCCACAGTGCCTCTGCCAGGGAAAATGGAGCTCAGTAGAGCCTCACATGGCCCTCCCAAGCTCTGTTTTCACTTGCAGAGGTTTTCAGGAAGCCATCACAGCTGAAAACAGAGCTCAAGAGGGCTGTGGGCAGCCCTCCTGAGCTCCGTTTTCACTAGTAGAGGGTTGCAGGAGGCCATTCCAGCTGAAAACGGAGCTTGGGAGCCCATTTTTGCTGGCAGAGCACTGAGGCTATCACAGGCGCCCTCAACACGAGTGATGTTGAGCTGGCTGCACCCACCCTGGTCATGCCCACCCCAGCCCTCCGAAGTCAAACACAACCCTGATGCAACCCTCAATGAAATTGAGTTTGACACCCCTATTATACAGATAAGTTCACAGTTCATATTTACTGTGCAAATCAGCCTGCTGTTCCATTCAAAGAAATGACAGAAAATGACCTTTTGATCAAAATTTAAAAACATACAAGCATACAAATGGAAGAGCATATAATATCCCTCCCACACACATTTGATAAATATATATCACAATACTTTAATATTTCTGTACCCAACTTCTTACAGAGATGTTAAAATCTATGTTAAAAATCTATAGATGTTATGTATATAAATCTATGTATATAAAATCTATAGATGTTAAAATCTATAGAGAAATGTGGAAATACAGTAGGAATCACTTAAATTCTCCAAAAATTACAAAGATCAATTTTATCACATAACTAGTCTGAAATGTATCTCTAGGTTTATTACCCAAGAGTAAAATTGAGGCCAAGGTTTCATCAGTGCACTCCAGGAGTTCACCAATGCAAGAATGACTATATCACATTCAATAACTGCTTTGAGGATGTCTATTATCTATAGGCAATTAGCTTTGCCTTTATGTCCTATATTTCATTTCTCTCTAACTTCTCCTTCTATCACAGCCTTCTTACCAAATAAGAATTACTTTATCTTAGGTTAATAGCTTGCACATCTGATAGAAAGAACTCTAACCCTTACGCCTTCCTAAGTTTGTTAGTCTTTGAGGTTGTCTCAAGATTTTACTGTATAGTTATTCTTCAGAAAAACAAAGGGCTCTTTTCTCCATCATAAAATGGAACAATTGGAACCTACTGTATTTTATCAGGGCAAGTAGGGTAGATTTAAGTTATAGATACTAGATGAAGAATGTTGGGACACGGATCAAAATTGATATGAAATAGAATCTTTGACATTCAAAGAGCATTATTGATGATGCTTTCTTGTTTCTACTTCTACAATTTCAGACTAATTTATTAGCAACCATATGAGGAATTTTACATAAAATCCCTTTCATGGTCTGGTGAAACCTACAGATATAAGCTCAGAAAAATGTATTTAAATGCACAGAGTAAAATACAAGCTACAGATTGTTTTGTAAAAGAAACCTTTTTGTTCTTCTGTTTGATCATTATCCAAATCTCAGAGACTGTAGTTTTCTTGGTCATTTTTTTTAGAAGTGGATTGCCATTACCTGCTTCTTAGGGCTGAGAGAGAATGACTGGCCCAGGGTCAATCAACTGGTTTTAGGACTAAGATGGGACTAGAACTTAACCACTATACCAAACTGGCTCTATAAAAGAAATGAATTAGACTCAAATGCAATTATCAAAATATTTAAGTAAAATCCATTAAGCAAATGGATAATACGTTTTCCCATTAAATCAATAACATGATGAATAAATTTCAGTTAATTAGGAAAACAAAATTGCAGGTTTTTTCCCATTCAGGTTTACAGATCCCTGAAACCTATCTATAGACCTTCAACAGGGCTATGGAGTTAGAACCCCTGATCTGCTGTGTCATTTTATCCAATTCCGGTTTTAAACGGAGATGCCAAGGTTGGAATGTCAGACATCTTTGATATCAAGAACTGCCTGTACAAGTGAGTTATAGTCTTAGTCTAATTTCTTCCTAGAACAGGGGTGTCAAACTCAATTTCATTGAGGGCTGCAACAGGGTTGTGTTTGACTTCGGAGGTCAGGGTGGGCATCGCCAGCTCGACATCACTCATGTTGGGGGCACCTGTGGTGGCTCAAGTGCTCTGCCAGCGAAAACGATCTCCCGAGCTCCGTTTTCGGCTGCAATGGCCTCCTGCAAGCCTCTGTCAGTGAAAAAGGAGCTCTGTTTTTGCTGGCAGAGGCACCGTGGGCAGTCCTTTGCTGTTTCCAGGGCAGCCCCACAGGTCAGATCTAAGCACCCCATGGGCCGGATCCAGCCCCTAGGCTTTGGTTTGACACCACTGTCCTAGAACAATAGCCTTTTCAAACAAACTTGTTTGTTTGTTTGCTTATTTGCTTATTTATTTACTGATATACTTATGGTGCCCTTACATTAGTTTTGACTCATTGTTTGCCTGGACTAATCATTGTAGTTTTCTTGGTGAAGTTATTCAGAAGTGACACGTGATCACATTCAGAAGTGATTTGCCATTGCTGAGAGAAAGTGGTCCACAGTCATCCAGATGGCTTTGTACCTATGGCGAGGCAACTCATGGTTTCCTGGTTCAAGCCTGACACCTCAATCACTACACCAAACTGGTTCTCATTAATTTATCCTTGTAATTATGATCTTGGAAAATAATTTGTTGACCCACTCACATGAAATTTGTTTTGCTCTACTATCACATTTTATATATTGCATCTTGCTGGGCAGGGAACTTTTACTGTTTTTCTGAGGGTTTTCTTTCCCATTACTAGAAAACATAAAGAATCCTATCCCACAAATCAACAGCAGAAATACTGATGGAAAGAAATAGATATTTAAAACAAGATCAAAAAGTAAAATGTGCCTATCTATTTGCACATACTTCCATTACTTTTTAAATGAGATATTCAGGTAAAAGTTTAGTGTTATTCATAATACTTTTTATGTTTATAACTGGACATATCAAAAGCTTTTCCACGCATTCTTATTCTATGCTGGGCTCTTAAAAAACACTATTCAAAATGAATGAGGAAAAAAATTAGCATTTAAAAAGGATCACAGAAAACCAGCGAAAGCCATAAACCAAAAAAGAAGATATATGAAATACAGAAAATGAATGGGAGAGAGACATGAATGAGACAGGAAAAGAAATGCATTTCATTTTGGATTGGCAATTCATATGAGATCCACGATCCAGCATCTTGCAGAATTTTAGATGGTTTAAATAATCATTTTAGGAGCATTCCTGGACTTACACAAAGGTAACTTGGGAAAGAATCCAATACATAGAAAAACACAGCACGTACAATATAGATCGTCTTCAAGTGACAACAATAATTCGGACTGGAATTTCTGCTATTTAAACACTGAAAGGCTCTGTGACTGTTTGCCGTGTTGTGATTCAGGGGCTTCTTCAGCTGCAAGAAGCTCCTGGACCACAATGCAACACAAAAACATAGCTGTCCCTCAAAACTCCAGCAGTCCCAGTCTGGATCAGCAGTGTGCAGTGTGTGAAACCAGGGCCACTCAGCCAGGGAAGACTCAAATCACTTCAGTCTGACTTGACAGCATGGCACAGTCCCAATCCCAATGGCCTTCACCAGCCTGCATTTCACCAATCCCCAGACACCCTGTGCTCTACCACCCCAGCTGACTTTTGCCATCTTCTTTCTCCTAGTGCTGATAAGCACAGCCACCGTGGCACTTCATGAGCCATCTGCTGTCCATGTGAGGCCATGTTTCAAGGATCTCATGAGAAAACCACAAGAATGCTTCATGTGACCAGAATCTACTTCATGAAAGACCAGGCCTGATTTCACAAAGGCCAATCTGAACCTTTCTATCCTAAAGAAGACTGATGACTAACAGATAATTTCTACTTCAACCAGAGCTTTAAAGAAGTAGAGGAATACCCTGGGATCAGAGGTGGTATTCAGCCGGTTCATACCAGTTCGGGTGAACTGATAGTGGTGACTGCAGGTGGATCCACCCTGCCCCCACCCCCAGCATAATACCATCCTATGTTTTTGAGGCTGGGTACAGCCATGTTTTTGAGGCTGGGCACATGCAGGGAAAGGTAGGCACGTACGTGGAAGATGTGGCCATGTGCAAACCGGTAGTAAGAATTTGTGAAACCCACCGCTGCCTGGGATAATATACTGTTTCCCCTAAAATAAGACATCCCCTGATAATAAGCTCAATTGTGCAGGGACACATCTTCAAGTATATCATGCTCAATTACTGCTAGAGGCCCCAGTGCTGCGATTTTTGAATCAACTGGATATGTCATGGATATTTTTGGGTCACCGCGACAGGGCTTGGACCCAGATATTCCACAGCTGCAATTGCTGGATTTTCTTCCCATTCTAACTCTACTTCCTCATTGTCCTGGTTGCCCTTCATAGTCAGTATCATTCCATCACACAAGAATAACAGAAGACTAAATATTCTGTTAATAGAATAGAATAGAATAGAATAGAATAGAATAGAATAGAATAGAATAGAATAGAATAGAATTGAATTGAATTGAATTGAATTGAATTGAATTTTTTATTGGCCAAGTGTGATTGGACACACAAGGAATTTGTCTTGGTGCATATGTACATAAAAGAAAGTGTACATAAAAGAAAAGAAATGTTCATCAAGAATCATAAAGTACAACACTTATTGATAGTCATAGGGTACAAATAAGCAATCAGGAAACAATATCAATATAAATTGTAAGGATACAAGCAACAAAGTTATAGTCATACAGTAACATACGAATCAGCTTTAATCATCACAATTGTCAAGCAATATGCCTAATAATGGACCATGGAGTTCAACAGCTTTAAGGCAGATGAGAAAAAGACTTAATAAATAGCATAGACCTCAGCTCCTAACCATTGTGCCTCCTTTAAAGAAGCATTACTACAAAAATGTGATATAAAGACTGCTAAGACTTAGATAAAGGTACTGTTCAAACTTTTGACAATATTTTTAAATAACTGATTTCTATAGCATATCAAAATAGATCTTATCTTTCCTTGAGTTCACAGATATCATTTCACAGTTAAATAAGTCCTTATCAAAGAAGGCAGCTATCACAAATTAATTAAGTTTATATACTTTGAGATCATTAATCCCTGCAATAAGCTATAAACAAATACAGATCTGGATTTAAGGAACACTATGGGAATGTCACATATCTATGACATTTATATATTTGGTTTCAATTCTGGCATTTCTATAAGGCAATTGTGGCTTAACACACCTGAACAGCTCTGTGTAATAGTAGTTTTTCAATATGATGCAGGAGAAAAATAATAAGCAGCTTTTACCAAGAGTAGAGGATTGTAGATAGAAGGGAAGAGAAGGAAAAGTAAAGGTTTTTAAAGCCATTCCCAAATGAAATGGTCCAAAAAAAATCAATTTGTAATTATCTGCTAAAAAAAATCTAAAGGCTTTTCTTTGATAAGGGTGGTAATACAAAGGGCCATAATGTGAATTATTTCAAAGAATAAAAGACGCATTGTCTTCATGACCTATATAGCTTTTAGTAAGCTTTCACTCAAAATTACATTTTATACAACTCATGAATGGCTTTTCCTTCCTCTTGTAAAAGTGGGGGGTGGGTTATTCCATCTGGTAAGCTTTCAAGCTTAAGCAAGATTCAGGTTTCTTCCTATTTTGATGCCATTTTGCCCTTCTGAAAATAAAGGTGCTCGCTTTGCTGAAAAGATGGCAGTTTGGCAAAACAAGCTGCCCTTTAGGATAAGAATTTGAAAAAAAACAGATAAATTTGACTTGCTACTTCTGCAGAAATTCACTTCTTAAGATTTTTTTAATAAAAGGAAAACAGATAATTTTAAGAATAAGATATAAAACTACTATAGTATAAAATAAACATATAGATGAATATGCAACAGAACATTCGGGGGGGAGTCATGCTCTGCAGACACTAAGGACAAAATCATTTAGATTGTATATCTGATTGTGTAATCTGATATGGTATGTGAATTTGAAGTTATTTTATGCTGGACCTTCAATTATTCTAGTAACAATGGTTAGTTAAGAGTTTGTACAAATTCCTTATGTGTCTAATCACACTTGGCCAAATTAAGTATTCCATTCCATTCGGTTTCATTCCATTCCATTCTATTCCATTTCATTCTATGGTCTCTTATGCCAACAGCAATATTCCTGAAATTGACTAAAGATAACTATTCTCCAACAGTTACATAAAAATATTGCCCTTGTTTTAAGTAGTTGAAGCAGTCATCTGCTAAGTGTGTACGGTGACAATCTCTTGTGATCAAAGCAGTTTTAGATAAGAATAAATAAACTCAATATTTGAAATATCTTTTCTTGTTTTAAAGTATGAATTTCTGTTTCCTAATCATGATCAAATGAAAAGATACCACAATTCCATAGTACGGTATGGAATTCTCCAAACTCTCTGAACTTGGTTCATTGCTTGTATTTTATTACCCAACTAGATAACATAATCAATATAAGTGAATGTGGGATTTGATGCCTGTTTATATGCAGTAGTTTACCCTGCCAATTTTGGGGGTGGCTTCCATTCAAAACTCAAGAAAGAATGCCCCCCCTCCCCAACTCCATTGATTTAGAGACAAGGTACTTTTACTAAGTTTGAAATGATAGCAGCGAAAGCAAGGCAAGATCTGATTCAAAACGTGCAAAAGTTACAGATTGAAAGTCACCCCAAATCCCTCCCCCTCTGGCACTGAGAGTCCAATCAACATCCAGTATGATGTTCTGAGAAAGCCCATCTTCAGGTATTTCTCCCATCTGGAGTTTTAGGATAAATTGGCCTTGGCAGAATGTAAACACCTCAGCTGCACCATAATTCATGAATGCAAACCTCCCTTTCAGTTCTCATGAGATTACACCAGCTCACTTGTCCCCACCCCAAATACCTGAGGCCCCTCCCCATTACTATGGCAGCCGATAGCAAGCATGCTGAAGAAATCCATGATGGAGATCCAGCTGCCATGTAGTTTTCTTCTGGGTGGCTCCTTGATTATTGTTTTCTGCCTGACTGTCTGGCGTTGATCCCTGCTTATGTGAGTGTTGGCTGCTGGAGAGGATGTGTTCTAGTCTTTTTACTTCCTTTCTAAGCTTTTTATTGTGGCTTTTGAATGGTTTGTAAATGTGGTCTATTTTTATGGGTCTACAGATGGTTGATTTATTTGAATGCCAAGCTTCTAGGAATTTCCTAGCACTTTTGGATTTGGCTTGGTTTTGGAAAACATCTTAAACAAACCAAAAGATTTTGTAGTCCTAAAAGGAAAAAAAAACAGGTCTCATCTAAAGTTAGCCCTCATTTAACAAGAGCATTAAAGCAATCACAAGCACAGTTGTGGTTTTACTTAGCAACCGCTTCATTTAAACGACTAAGTTGCCAATCCCAATTGTGGTTGTTAAACAAGAATCCCTGTACAACATACAATGCAAGGACTGCAACACCCACTGTGTAGGAAAGACAGAAGACTAGCAGAATCCACAAACCCTAACTAGCTGTCAGACACGACAAAAATTCACATGGGCACATTCAGCCACTCTTAAGTGGGAAACTATTAGTCTCTTAGACTAAGCCAAATCACATTGATTCCATGATTGTTGTTTATTTAAGATATAAAAGAAAAGAAGAAATACCATTTAGAACAAGAATACAATAATATAATGTCAATCAAAACAGTCATATAATTATATTTCTTCTGATAGATGCCAGAATTGACTAAGAACATTTTATTAGCAAGATATATTGGTATAAATGATTAATGTTGATGTTTGTTTTTATGATAATTTTAAAACATATAAGCAGGATAATGTATTAATATGAGCTATCAACTCTGTTTGTGCTGAAATTCTTGGACACATAACTTTTTCCACGATCCTTTTGCTAAAAAAAAATGGGATTACTAAACAATTGTTAATTGCTCAGAAACCAAAAACAACAGAATGGTAAAGAGCAGAGTAACTTCACCAAAGTAGCACATTCTTTCTATGGTGCTTTTCAACTACTTTTTTTATAATTATTATATTTCATCATTGTATTATTAGTTTAAAATTGAATTTTTTTTAAAAAAATTCATATCTTAGAAGTTTTTTGTAAGCCTGTATGCCTGACAATATTTGACTCTCAAGTACTTCATGCTTTATTAATAAAGAATACAGAAAATACAAGCAAACTTTCTGCAATCCTTGGAGTTATCGGCTGAACAATTCCGTTTGTGTTTCTTTCATCCTGGGTCTTTAAATATAGCGTACATAAATCCTATATGTATAAATTATGCACATCATACAAGCACTTCGAGAGGACCCTACAAACACTGTCCTCACAAGGCAAATTATATGAGCTCTCATTAGGCAGTATCAGTGATGGATGCAGCAAACAGCTTTAGGCATTGGGAACATAATCTATGGTTAGTAAAAACTATTAGTGAAAAGAAAAGCTCATTTACAGCTTTCAGAAATCAGCAGCTATCAGTCTCTCCCATGTAAATGAGCTGAAAGGAGTAGTATTCTGGGATGGAAAACATTCTGCAGTGTGTAAATGGGAATGTACTGCTAATCATTTCTCTCCCTCGTGGGTACTTTAGTTCTGCTATGAATAGTGTGTATAGCTTGAACTGGTTATCTAGTAATAGCACTTCATTCCCTTAGAGACATAGGAAGTGAGGGAGGGGGCATTGATCAATGTCAAAACTTAAAATTTACATATAAAAGAATAGCATTATTCCCCACCCCCCACCCCGGGCTCCTAAACGTTTCACAAATTGCAACTAGGAATGCAAATTTAGATATCCCCATCTTCTCTGAAACATTTTGCATACATTAAATTATAGAACATCATTCTCACAACACACTAGAAGGACTTAGAGTTATTTAGTTAAAATAAGTGCTTCTTGAATAGTGCAAACATAAAAGGAAGAGAGGAAAGCAACAATAGCAGTTTTAGGAGGGAAATGTTGCATAATGTTTAAAATTCCACTTCTGTTTATGTAGGATCTGATTCAAGCTTCATAATAAACTTTCTAAAACAAAGGGAATAAAAGGGTTGAAATGATCTAATTACATACATTCCAATGTTTATTTAACCCTCAACTGATAAGCCTGCATTAGTACACTCTTTTTATGTTGATTCTTATATTGCTCTTTTTTTAAAAGAAACACACAAAATACTTTAATTGAGTGATGCCTTCCTAGAGGCATTGTGTAATCTAAAAATGTAATAAATGCAGTCACTAAAATGAAAAGGCAAATCAAATGTCACCTGTGGGAAAAAAATTACATTCAAACTTTGGTGAACTTTAAGTTGGATAAATAAATGAAAAGTAATTTGGGTAAAAGCAAACCAAATTGTTCCTGCCTTGAAAGAACAGAACACAGGAAAGTCACCAATAGTGATGCCTCATATGAACCATTGTTTGCATAATTTTTCCGGTTTATTCTGCGTAAGATAGCAACAGAGGACATATTGCATACAAGGAGATATTTGAAACCCTGAAACTGTGTGCCAATATTAGGGTCTACAATCATGTTACCAGAGAAGTGAAAAAAGCTTTGGCTCTGCGACAGGATAATTTACATGAAAATAGTGACATGCTTCAGAACTAAGGACTTTCCTGGTGTGGCACAAACATATAAGCCAATGGTTTAGTGAATCTGAGAGTACCCTAATAAATAACTTATATGGATTTGCTTGACTTAGAAGAGTATCTATAACCATAATCTTTAATTATTCACAGTTCTTAAAATGAAAAAGTAGAAGTGACATTGAAGTCATTACTTAGGATGGACTGCTGGAATGACACTGTCAATTATATCCGGCTGCATTCTTTGTTATTCAATATCCAAAGCAACATACAGTTTTATAAATGCCACTATGAAATGCTATTGTATTGTCTTTATCTTACTGCACTGTTATTAGGTTGCCATTAGACTGGCATTTAATTTACTTTATAAGAGAGTCAGAATAGTGTAGTATTTGGTTAAGGCACCAAACTAGACTAGAAACTGTCTGGTCCTGCCATAGCTAGGAAGCCACCTGGGTGACCTTGGGCCTGTCATCCCCACAACCCTAAGAAGGAGGCAACAGCAAACCACTTCCAAAAACCTTGCCAAGAAAATAGCCGGGACTAGTTCAGATAGTCACCACAAATCAACACTGGACTCAAAGGCATGCACATCAAGGGTGAAATTTAGCCAGTTCTATCCGGCTCAGGCGAACCGGTAGCGGCAGCTGTGGGAGACTCCTCCCATCCGCGTGGACGTCATGATGTTGCTTTTTTACAATGATTTTAAGCCTCTCTGCATGCACAGAAGACTTTGCGCATGCGTGGATGACAGCCATTTTGCAAACCAGTAGGGAAGGTAAGTGAATTTCATCCCTGATGCACACACACACAAAAAAAAACCCCCACATAAAATCTGGTTACTATTTTGGCATTTATTATTAAAAAAGAAAAGATGTTGAGATTCTAGAAAGAGTGCAGAGAAGAGCAACAAGATGATTAGGGGACTGGAGGCTAAAACATATAAAGAACAGTTGCTGGAACTGGGTATGTCTACTCTGATGAAAAGAAGGACTAGGGGTGACAAGATAGTATCTCAGGGGCTTCCACAAAGAAGAGGGAGTCAAGCTATTCTCCAAAGCTCCTGAGGGCAGGACAAGAAGCAATGGGTGGAAACTAATCAAGGAGAGAAACAACTTAGAACTTAGGAGAAATTTCCTGACAGTTAGAACAATTAATGAGTGGAACAACTTGCCTCCAGAAGTTGTAAATGCTCCAACACTCTTTTTAAGAAGAGATTGGATAACCATTTGTCTGAAGCGGGGTAGGGTTTCCTGCCTAAGTAGGTGATTGGACTAGAAGAGCTCCAAGGTCCCTTCCAACTCTGTTATTCTATTTCTATTTTCCGCTTATCTTTTAATAATAAGAGGTTTTTTTTAAAAAAATACCGAATTCTTCATCACTTCATTTAATAGTGATCAAGGAGTGCCGTGATCCACAAACAAATAATCTCCCTCAAACCTTAAAAAGGGGGGGGGGGGACTTATATCAGTAAAACTAA
The DNA here is from genome assembly GCA_012654045.1 of Ptyas mucosa. Lineage (NCBI taxonomy): Eukaryota > Metazoa > Chordata > Lepidosauria > Squamata > Colubridae > Ptyas > Ptyas mucosa. Next base: position 7,410,911 of record WNWU01013631.1, on the reverse strand, counting down.
GCATTCCCAATTCCAAAGATACTGTGACAATGAACAATAAAAAAAAAAAACCAAGGGAGGTTTTCCTTGAGAAGTAAGTGATGAAATCAGAAGTAGGTAATGACACTATTTTATGAACAACTTCTATTTTAGGAAATGGTTTGTTTCATAATGCTTTATGCTAACTATGAAGAATAATGGCATATATTTCCTATCAGGTTCTCCAAAAGAGGTGAGAGATTCAGCCCTCACCCACTGCTTTGCAGAGTACCGCAGGGCTCAGTATTCTCTCCACTTCTATTCAACTGTTCTGTCCCCTCCCTGCTTCAGAAGCCCAGACAAGCACACACACTCGAACAGGAGTATTCAGAAGTTGTTTATTTACCATCCATAAACAACGAGCTGGCAGCGAGCCCGGGAGAGATAACGACAGCTGTTGTTTTGAGTTGCCACGGCCAGTCCCTGATAAGGCTCCAAGTATTTATATCCAAGCTTCAAAGAAAACGCTTCGCTGCTGCAGTATTTCAGGACACAAGCAGTCAGGGTAAAACTTTGTTCGTCACAAAAGCCAACAAGGTAAGGTCAGTTCCTTTTATACCTTGTGGGGCGTTGGCTTTGTGACTCATCACCTCGTGCTCGGCCCCACCCACTCCTTTGCTGAGCCCGTCTCTCTGATCGTCGCCACCTGGGATTAATCCACTCCCTCCCCTCATTATCGTCTGACTCAGAGGAGCTTTCTTCCACAGGGCTTTCAGCTGGGGCCTGGGGTGGTGCCAAACCAGACGGGCCAGGGGAGGAGGCCCTTGCCCCCTCCTCTTCACTTTCGGAGGATTCCTCCTCCGGAGGTCCGGGCTCGGGAGCCGAAGACACAACATCAACATCTACATGAAGCCTTGTGTGAGATCATCCCTCACCATGGACTGAGATATCATCAATATGCTGATGATACTCAGCTCTATGTCTCAGCCTATGGTGAGTTAACCGATGTCATGACCTCCCTCTCGCAGTGTCTGGAGACTGTTAGGGGCTGGATGGGGAGCAATGAGTTGAAAATGAACTCTGGTAAGACTGAGTGGCTCTCGGTTTGGGGTTCTTTGTCCCATGAAGAATTGCCACCTTTGGTCTTGGATGGGATGGCACTGCCCCAAACAGACCCTGTACATAATCTGGGGGTTCTCCTGGACTTGTGAGTTTTTCTCGAAGAGCAGGTGACAGTGGTGGCCTGGAGGGCCTTTGGGCAACTGCAGGTTGTGTGTCAGTTACACCCTTTTCTGGACCAATAATCCCTACTCACGGTCAGTCATGCCATAGTCAATTCCCATCTTGACTATTAAAACACGCTCTACGTGGGGCTGTTCCTGAAGAGCATCTGGAAGCTCCAGTTGGTGCAAAATGCAGCAGCCTGCATGGTTTTGTGCAGACCTTGGTGTGCAGATATATCTCCTCTTCTGTGGGACCTGCATTGGCTGCCAATTTGCTTCCGGGTGCAATTCAAGGTGCTGGTTGTCACCTTTAAAGCCCTTCATGGTTTGGGACCAGGTTATCTGAGGGACTGTCTCTTGCCAGTCACATCTACCTGACCCACTAGAACGGGGGAGGCAAGGAATGTTCTGGGTCCCATACCCTACAGCCATGATGGCGAACCTATGGCACGGGTGCCACAGGTGGCACGTGGAGCCATCTCAGTGGGCATGTGAGCTCAGCTCTGGCACGCATACGTGTGCTGGCCAGCTGATTTTCGGGCCTTCTGGGCCCACCAAAAGTCAGGAAACACACTGTTTCCGGCCTCCAGGAACCTCTGGAGGGGTGGGGAAGGCCGTTTTTGCCCTCCCCAGGCTCCTAGAAAGGCTCTGGAGCCTGGGAACAGCGAAAAATGGGCCTACCAGGCCCACCATGCCATCACGTGCCAAAAGCGGGGGTGAGCAGGGGGGGCGCAGAGTGCATAGAATTATGGATGTGGGCACGCAGGCGTGTGACCCCACCACGCTCCCCCCGCTTTTGGCATGCGATGGCAAAAAGGTTAGCCATCACTGCCCTAGAGAGATACATCTGGCAGGACCAAGAAGAAGGGCCTTCTCCATGGTGACTCCCTCTATCTAGAACATCATTCCCCCAGAGATTAGACTGGCCCCCACTCTAACACTCTTTAGGAAGGCGCTGAAGATGTAGTTCTGCCAACAGGCCTGGGGAACAGGCAGGATGGAGCCCATTAAATGGCTTGTATGAATGCGGATTGTCTCCAGGGTGAGGGCGGTATTATTATTATTATTATTATTATTATTATTATTATTATTATTATTAAGAGTCCTGGTGGCACAGCAGACTAAAGCACTGTTATTAACATCAGCTGCCTGCAATTACTGCAAGTTCAAATCTCACCAAGCTCAAGGTTGACTCAGCCTTCCATCCTTTCAAAGGTAGGTAAAATGGGGACCCAGATTGTGGGGGCAATAAGCTGACTTTGTATGAATATATACAAAAAGTATGAAGGCTATTGCTTAACGCATTGTAAGCCGCCCTGAGTCTCTGGAGAAGGGCGGCATATAAATCAAATAAAAATTAAATAAAATAATAATAATAATAATAATAATAATAATAATTATTATTATTATTATTATTATTAATTTTCTATGTTGTTTTTATATCCATGTAAGTTGTCTTGAGTCACCATGTGCAAGTAGGTGGCAATATAAATTTTCTAACATTTTCTAAAATAAATATGCCTAAAAATTTAACAAGTGTGCTGTTGCAATAGGAAGATATACCTTAGTGAACAAAAATAGAACTATATACCCTATTTCCAATTTCCCAAGAGCTAACTTTGGTTAATCAAAATATCAGTTTCTGCCTCCTGTGATCTAAAGGAGTTCCCTTCTGAATTAACCACCTTCTGTTACATTACACACAGGATTCTAGACTGATCAGTCAATAAGAAATTCATGGATGACATGAACTTCTTTTCATTTTTTTTTAATGGGAAAAAATACCTGAAAATTGTGCACTTGTAGAAATATTGAATTTACCAAAGCTGACATAAATATTAAATATGCAAGAGCTGACATAAACTTCTAAGGTTTTTCTTCCATATTAAATAAGTGCGTACATTAGCAAAGCTTTGCAAACACCTGAAAACTTCTTTGTAAGTATTAATCTCAAAGCAGTGATGGGATGCAGCCAGTTCACACCTATTTGGGAGAACCAGTTAACTTTCTAAGCAGTTTGGAGAACCGGTTTTTGGAAGAAATCTTATTTTGTTTTTTTCCACTTTACAGGGCTAATCCTGTAAGGAAGGCAGGAAGGAAACATTCTGGTGTTGTTTCTAGCCTAATCTTAATTGCCTTGCTTACAGAAACTGCCTCTCTGGTTAACCCTTATTACATTTAACAGCTAAGGCGAAGTGCCGATCGACGTGAGTGACATTGAATTGGCCACGCCCACACAGTCACATGACCACCGAGCCATATCTACCCAGCTGGTCATTAGGGCAGAGAACTGGTTGTTAAATTATTTGAATCCCACCACTACCTCAAAGCCAATAGCCATATAACTAGTTTTCTCCTATATAATGTGCATTTCTTTCGATAGGCAATGTTAGTTATGACTAGGATCTGTAACTGGACCCATATGGACTTATAAAAAAATATTTCCACAAACTGATAAACACAGTTAAACTGAAGATGACTCCAAAACCATATTTTAATGTATTTCCCAAAATTCTTTTAAAAATTACTTTTGCTGTTTGTTATCTAATATTTCAAGCACCTTGATTTATTTTATTCTGGCTAAGAATCTGACACTTGTTTAAATTCAGCTCAAGGTAGACAGATAAATGCATATTTTTAAAAAGGTATGTTCCCAAAATATTGATAAAAATATTAAACTCTAGCATCATGCAAATTTCTACTGTTGGTTAGCTTTAGCAATATATTTGGAGAGCTGGTCTACTTCATTATATGTCATTCTATATATTCTGAGTACTTTTTACATGCTTTCATAGTAAAAAAAAACCTAGCATGGTGGCTCGAGGGGCTGAAATGCTGGTCAGGAAATTAGCAAGCCCACGCTCGAGACCCGAGAGCTGCCGTGGAGTGGTTGAGCTCTCATCCTTCACTTCAGCTGGGGACATGAAAGGAGCCCCCCCCCACCTGGGCATCCCCAGGGTAATGATGATGTCACCAGCTAATCCTTTCAATCTGGAAGCACCTCAGTGCTTCTAACTCAAATGCAAATAACAACAAAGAATTTAAAAAGAGTAGTAATGACACCCAATCCAAATTCCTGCTCAATACAAGAATTTAGATTAAAGCATCATGGCTACCACACTATATCTTCTTAAACATTCTTGTTTCCGATTCTATTATCAAACTACTCTTACTCGTAAGATTTGTTTCCTAGTTACATGAAACTGTAACTTGTTACATGCAGTGGTAGGATTCAAATAATTTAACAATCGGTTCGCCCAGGGTCAGGTTGGCTATTGTGGGAGGCATGGCCCATCCCCATACTCAAGCTCCGCCATACATGCAGGATGAGCATCCCTCAACAGCCAACCTGACCCTGACTAGTTGTTAAATTATTCCCCTCTATCAAAGTGGATCCTGGGTGCTGCGCTGCAATGGAGAAATAGGCAACGGAGCGGCCAGCATGAGGGAAGGAGGAGGATCATAGAGAAGAAAGAAGGAAAGCCTTCTCTTTCCTTTGCACTGGCCGCTCTATTGCCCATTTCTCCATTGCAGCACAGCGCCCAGGATCCACTTTGATAGCGGGAGGGGGGGAATTTAACAACCGGTTCACTTGAACTGGTGCAAACTCAGCTGAATCCCACCACTGGTTACATGGTATCATTACATGTTCTAAACCTGAGATGAGAGAGGAATCTGGATCATCTTCTGGATCACAGTTCTGTCTTCTAGCAACTGTTGTGCATTACTGACTTATATACATTCTGTAATATATAGGACTAGCTCTCGAGTTGCAGCAGTTGCTAAATTCTTTTGGATATGACTTCCTAAGAAATTTCAGAAACTGTTGTGATTCAAGAACTAGTCCTATGTTTTTTTTTAAAAAAATCTTCAAATCCTTTTGTGTTTTCTTTGTCTTCCTTCCTTATCTAACAGACTACCTGGCTCTCTTGTTTGAAAGGGTTGGCTTGCTTCCATCTATCCTTTGTGTTTGCAACAGTCGGATTTTTTTACCATGTACTTTTACTGACATGGGAGAGAACCATCTCTCATACCTTTCTTGTTGAGTTCTGCAACCCATGAAGACAGACACAGACTTCAGAGGATAATTAGAAATCTATTATCCAGCAAATTGATGCAAGTATTCCCTTATTTAGAAGTGCCAGGGATTTTTCATTTTTGTAATTTAGACATAAAGACATATTCATTTAAAATTTCAACAGTTAAAAATATTTTTAATTAAAAAAATTAAAAATTAAAAATTTAATTAAAAATATTTCTTTTAAATAAATATGTTTCCATTGCAAAATAAAATCAGGGTTTTTTTTTTCATTCTACAAATAATAAACATTGTCTCTTTTTGGCAAAGCTTAGCTGGATTATTGATTATTGTTATTTATTTGCATTGTGGCCATAATACAAAAGAAATAACAAGCTCTGAAATATAATACTGCCTATTAAAAGCCTTTTAAGAAGCAACAGTCAAGAGAAAGGGCAAATTCCACTAGCTTTTTCTTAACATGTCTTTTTTTCAGGAACACAAGTGTTGTTTTCGTCATCATCTTGAGTTAACCCACATATTTTATTGCTATTCTATGAGCAATTTTCTATTTTTTTTTAACCAGGCTCTTTGAAGGCTGCATATAGCTACTACAACTGATTCCAGACTCATGCAGCTGCTTCCTAAGTTAACAGTAACAGAGTTGGGAGGGACCTTGGAGGTCATCTAGACCAACCCCCTGCTCATGCAGGAGACCTGTACTAGGGATTTGAAACACCAAACTACCGACCTTTCTGATTGAAAAGCTCAGTGTCTTAGCTACTGAGCTACCTAATCAGGCATAGTTGCTTCCAACCTTCTCCCCTACTACGACCATGTGCTTTAAAAAGTTGGGGCTCCTTTAATGATTCAGAGGCCAGATATTAACATATGTAATTAAAATGTAACCTAATGGGGGCACAGGAGAAAAAAAAAGTATATAAAAATATATCAGATAGAATTAACATTAATGAAACATAAAGAAGGAGAGATCGGAAAAACTGTATTGATAAATAAAGGAAACCCTATCTTGGCTTGTCATAAATAATGATGAAGGGGTCACCAAGATAGGCAGCAAAAGAAAAGAAATAAAAAACAGAGTTTTAATAACTGCATCAATATGACGAGATAGCTGGCTGCAGGAAAAAAACAATGTAATTGAGAAATCCAATACTACAATCATATAAAAATGAAAAAGAAAAACACTGTTACAAAGAAATGGAAAACTAAGGAAATAACTAAGATAGGCAGATAGCAGAAAAGAAAGTATTTTCGTGACATAACATCAAAAAGATGATGTGCTTATTAAAAGACAATTGGGGTGAAATTAGCAAAAGAAGGCAAAATGAAACTTTAAAAAAGTATGCAAGTCAATTTACTGTGATTCAGATAAGAGAAGAGATATAAGTTTAGAAACTGTACTTCTGAATAAAGAGATAAAAAATCTGAAATAAAAAAGAAACACAATATAAATTCTAATCTTCTGTAGAACGTTATGTTTTAAATAACTATAAAACCAGCTCGTTTTTCCAGTTCTAGAAATTGCACTCTATTTTCCCATTAAAGTAATTGCCATGAAGCAATTCTTTTTACAAGAGCAGTGGTCCAGAATTTATTTTGTCTCTTTTCAGGTTGCAGACTATATTTTGGTGTCACTAACTACCATTCTGTTTGAAAAGTTCAACTCCTGAAGAAAGATGTCAGAGAGATCCACCCAATTAAATCAGAAATGACCTGACAATAAGACTGAATTTTACAACTTCGACTTCAAGCACTGTATACTCAGTTTTTTCCTGTTGTACTGTAACCTACACAAAAACATGTCAAATGATGGATGAAATATTGTCAATCTATTGCACATGGAAACCTTTTTTTTATATGCTTTTATTTTCTACAGTGCAAATAATCCATCGGGGTTTGCTTGAAACAATACCTTACCTCTTTACTGTAGTGTTATTGTTTACCAATAAAATCAAATATTAAAAAAGAAGAAAATGCTTTCAGGAATAGAAGATGTTCAAATTCTTTTAAAAGAGCAAATTTCAAAAATTATGAGATGCCCTATTTGATCATTTTTATTGCCAATTTTTGAAACTGTTAAAGCATAAAAGAGTTGACTGAAGAAATCCAGATTTCAATCCCCTAAAACAAACAAGAATTTACTCTTTTAAACTGAGGCAATAGATAAAAAATGTGTGGTTAATTGTAAAATAGATAAAGTCAAATCTTTGTTCTCCCATAATTTTTTTTAAAAATCTGCACATTAGTGTGCCATAGTATTTCACTTTTTAAAGAAAGTTCCAGTCTCAGATTAAGCTTTTAAATATAGTTAGAATAATAAATAAGTGTTGCATTACTGAATGTATGTAATTAAAGCTTTTCTTGACATTTTTCTTAAAAAGAAATTTGCTCAATTAAGAAACATTTTATATTTTTAAAATGTTCCTTTATACAAAGAGGAAGTGGTATCCTTTTTAGTTCAGTTCTAAAATTACAGTGAATGCTTAAAATGGTTATTCTTCCTCAATTATTAACACATAAAATGGATAAAAGTGGTGCTAAAGCTTCCACAATAATTCAGGAAAAAAAACCCTCTCATTGTCCATCCAGCCTTGAAGAGCTACTAAAAGGTATGTAAGGAGCACATTAAGTTTATATAAAAGCAAAGTACAATCCTCAAATTCAATTACTGTAGCAATTATCAGAATTACAGGTGAGCTAAGATACCTCATTAAGGGATTTTTTATTGCAAAATCATCTTACTTAATTCATACATTGACACAAGCAAAGAGTCCAATCAGTTACAATTTTTAAACCCTACTTTTCTTATTTTTGCACTCTTTGTGTCTTGCTTCCTACCTCTAAAGAAAAGAAATGTGGGCTGTAATGATATTAAATTACCTTCTAGAAACAATCTTATTTAGTTAATAAACTCTCTGTTAAATGTTTCTGTTATGAAAAGCTAGTAGGTGAAAGAAATAAAAACTTTGAGATCCTAGTTGTATCTATATATTATTTATTTGTATACCATCCAATCCCCAAAGATTCTGGGCAGTTAAATCTCATCATAAAAAAAAAACTTCAATTAAAAAAGACACAGGAATTAAAAAAACAAAGTCAAAAAAATCAAATCAGAAAATTACAGCAGAATTACTTGCAATCCCACTTCTAATGAAAGCATCACCTCCTCCTGTGTCTTATGCTAGACAAAACAGCTGGATCTTAACAATCGTCTCTGCAACATATAACTAAATCTAAAAGATTTGTTTTTGGGTTTACGTACAGTAATACGTATGTAAAAAGCTAATATGTAACTTTGATTAATTAAATTATTTTCGTTTTTATCTGATTGTAACAACATGTATTTATAAAATTTATAAAAGAGTCCAATCATAAGAGGAATTCCACTTTAAGACTTACAAGTGAATGTGATGTATGTGTTTATTTCATTATTTATTGGTTCGATTTATATGCTGCCCTTCTCCGGAGACTCAGGGCAGCTTACAATGCGTTAAGCAATAGCCTTCATACTTTTGTATATAACTGCTTAGTAGGGCTTTCGGGCCCCCCTAAGTGATGTTCTTTTTTTATACAAAGTCAGCTTATTGCCCCCCCAATCCGGGTCTTCATTTTACCTACCTCGAAAGGATGGAAGGCTGAGTCAACCTTGAGCCTGGTGAGATTCGAACTTGCAGTAATTGCAGGCAGCTGGCGCTAGTTAACAGCACTTTAGTCTGCTGCGCCACCAAGGCTCTTATAAATGAATAGCTAACATCTTTTCCCAAAATCATTCTAACAAATATACAAATATTAATGGGTGAGATGGGTGGTAAATAATAAAGGGAGGGAGGGAGGACCAGGTTGAGCCCATGGGAGGAGTTAAATCCATCATCAGTCTCAAGTCCCTTCACCTGCACAATAGATTTAAATCCAGCCTACATTAAATTCCATTGACTCATTAAATTCCATTAGATGTGTATGAGTTTCCCTCCATCATTTTTCAAACTGAACAAAATTCTCTGATCAGTGCAAATGTACCCACATCCATATTTCTCTTTTTCCCTCTTCCTTAGCATGTGTGTCTTGTTCTTATTTATATTTGAGCAACAGCAACTTTGCTCCAAATATACCCTGAGAGCTCAGGGATAGATCCAGGTTTGGGTTCAGTAGGGCTAAGTGGCATTTAATTTTGTTATCCAGAGTCCTATTTCTGCTGAATGTGGCTTCTTCATTTCCATCATATTGTCATCCTGATTACATAACAAAAAGAGAATTTTGTTGAGGACTCAACAAAAAGAAGAATTTTGTTGAGGATTCAACAAAAAGAAGATGCATTGGAAATGTAAAAGGAAGAACACGGAAGGATGCAATTGTGTATGTATGTGTATGTGTATAAATGATAGGAAAAGATCATCCCATCCAAATAGGAATGCTGAACTTTAGCTCCTACCTAGGCATCATCATCATTTTCATTGCATATTAGAATGAAATCCTTTGAAACAGTACCTTCTATAGTTTAAATCTTACATTGCTTCCTCTACTTTTTCCACAGCTTAATGGATACCATGCTTAGCACTTCTGAACTTGGTTGTTTTCTGACAAATGTTTAGTCATGAGACATAGTCACCAGACTTGGTAACGTCTCTACTACTTGTTCTCATAAAAATTATATTGTGATTCTCTGAATTTACAGATAATTTTATTTAGAAGTCACAGAATGAGGCAGCAGAAAGAAATAAGAATGCACACGGTTTGCTACATATCAAGAATTAATTGTTTCCTATTATGTTGAAAGATGACCAGTCATCCACTAGATTAACATGGCTATATTATGATTTATTCTCTCTTCCTAGTAGAGATGCCAATTTTAAGTGATGTGTGCATGGCATACCTATATTACACATGCACTTGGGATAATAGTTAACCTAAGAATATGTAAAAAAAATAAAAATGGGCCACATCCAGCTTTCTCTCAAGCCCTTTCCATCCCAATCAGAAAGTATCAAGATTACTTGCAGAATTTCAGTGAATAACAGCTGTGCAATTTTCAATAGAATTTCAGCCGGAAATTAAGATAAAGCAAAATGTATTTTAAAAAACCAAAATTAACCCCAGTCTTTTTCACAGCTATTACCATTCTGTTCTAATGCCCAAGTAGTACTTGGCTTTCAGATTAAAATAAATAAATAAATGAACTGACCTTGATCACAAAAGGCTACTTGTCATTGATGTAGAAGATACAAAAGACAGATGTTATATTTTATGATATTGTGCAGATGGAAAACAAAGGTGTTTTTCTCTTTTATAATACAGATAACATAATTTTTAAAAGAAAGAGATGACTTGCAGGTACACAAAGAAGAACAAAAGATTGTAGAAATTTTGATTTTGATTTTCTTTTCTTTCTTTCTTTCTTTTTTTTTTTTGCATTTCCATATTGATTATAATACTGCAGGGAACATCAGACAGAGCACCATAATATGTAATGGGAACAAAGTGATAACTTATACAAAGCAGCAATCAGCTGCAGCATATTTAGATGAAAATGAAACATTTCACATAAGTTGAAAATCCTTTGATTAAAAGAACAGCTTTATATCAACAGTAAGTAGAATCAACTTCATATTAGAGTCTGCAGCTTGTGAAACTAAAGTAGCCTTTTTTTTTCAGTCTTCTGAATTAATCGAAATGTTTTAGTGTTTTTTAAAACTTTATTTTATTGATAATGAACCTAACACATCTTTGATCTTTGCTTTGATCACGGGCCTAATTTGGAATTAATCAATGGCAGAATAAAGGGAAGAAAACACAGATGGTAATTGTAAGAGCAATAAAAGCGAATATCATATTAGCAGAGAAGACATAGGTCCAAATGACAGAAAATGAAACTTCCACAGAAAATATGAAAAGGAAAAGAGATAAATTGGTTGCTATTTGCCCGTGAGCTGTCATAGTCATGTATGTATGTGGTAATGTATGTATGATTTGATTCACAATGGCAGATTGGTTTCGTCGAAGTTATTAGCCTCAACATGCTATCAGTGTTTCTTTGGATGGGAAATCACCAGGGAATACTACGATGGTAGGTTAGACTAGAAGTCAAATTACATCTGAAAGAAGACCATGGCAAATATTTCCATATTGTTGCCAAGAAACAAAATGACTGTGTCCACAGAACCAACAGGAACTGAGTTCAATTCAAGGGAGGATTTTACCATTGCTCTTTAACATGCTATAGCATTGGTTCTCAATCTATGGTCCATGGACCCATGAGGAGTTAGGTCTTGGGGGCCCTGGGCCACAGTCCGTGGCCATAAAGGGTATTTAAAAGGGGACTGTGGTGAAGAAAATATTAAAACCAATGTGTTATAGGCAGCGGTGAAATCTAGCTGGATCTATCCAGCTCGTGTGAACCGGTAACACCGGTGGTGGGAGGCTCCACCCACCCATCGGGACGTCATTACATCTCATTTTGGACCTTCTGCACATGTGCAAAAGAGGCACACGACTCCTGTCCCTGAACCGCTAGTGAAAGTAAGTGGATTTCACAGCTGGTTATAGGGTTGAGACCAGCAAAGGAATGGTTTCCCTATTCCTTGGTTTAAACAAGAAGAGAATTCTGGAACAAGGCAATAAACACATTGCAATAAATGCAGACATGAGGAAGAATGCCTTTCTGACAGTTTTACTTTTAATCTACTTAGCTCACGGGTGTCAAACTCGCGGCGTCATGTTGCCATCACGTAACATTTCATGACGTTTTTCCCCTTCATGGAGCTGGGGTGGGCATGGCCTGTGCGTGATGCATCCAGCTCGTGGATGACACCAGTTTGACACCCCTGACTTAGACCATCCCCTTCCCCCTCTCTATAAATGATAATATAAAATAAAGATGCTGGAAGTTAAAACATTGGCTTAGAATTTTTTAAAGAGGTCCTATATCCGAGTATTCTTCAACGTACCTCTGTGCAGCAACTTCTCTAAGACAATTTTCAAACGATGAAGTGTTGATGGTGAAATTTCATACTTGTTTACATCTATCACTGGAACTCGCTGACATTTCCCAAATACTCCATCTGGAGAAGAAAAGGAGAAAAGGAGAAGATAAATATAAAAGGAAATAATGTTATTCTATGTTACTTCTAATATATCAAGAAATTTGTATTATCCTTTTTTAATGTTTTCTACTTTCACGAAATGCAAAATAAACTGCAGGCCATTTCTATTATCACCCTTCCATTCCTTTTTATCTATGCTTCCATCCTAAGCAATGCCAAAGCAAAAAAATAAATATTCCTTGTGAAAACCAAAATTCAAAGGAAACACTGATGTTTGTTCTCAGAAGTAGTAATCTCTCTCTCTGTGTCTCTCTCTGTCTCTCTCTCTCTCTTTCCCTCTTTCTCTCTCTCTCCCTCTCCCTCTCTCTCTCTTTTAATACACAAAACTCTGGTAAATGAATGTTGAATCAATAACAGACAGGCAAAGCTAGCTTAATGTAGTGCTGTCTAATGAATGCAATAAAAGGGAGCTGCTCACACAACAATGAGATATTAATGAAACCTAATTTATTTAGCTCCATTCCATTTGCCTAAAATGACACTCTTCTCATCAAACTCTTTTCATATCACACCTTCTAATTAATTTAGGTCCTAATTAGTCTTTATTTAGAGAATTGTTCATTTCACGACAAGCTTCCTATGTGGGGCGAAGATAGGCAGAGGAGGGAAGTTCAAACATACAATTACCTTTCTCCATTCTATACAAAAAACTAATTTACAGCCTAGGTGTTTATAACACCTTCTGACCATCTGCAGCCCTAGGCTTTAAAAAAAGGAAGGAGAGATTGTACTTATTGTTGTTCTCTCCTGTATACAGTGATCCAAAGAAAACCATTGAAATGCAACAAGTTTAATTAGCATGCTGTTCTTTGTACAGCGTGTTTTAATTTAGTAATTACTGCAGATATTGCATTTATAATCAAAAGGGACAGTTAAATTTGACTAGCAGAACCTAATATTAAGAATTAATTTACAAGTATCTTTTTCTGTGGGATTTCAACCAACCAACGAAACAATTTTTTTAAAAAAAATCTATTTTCACAATGCAAGCAGTACATCTGTAATTTATAAAATGCAGAAATTATTACACTGATACAGTCCTATATTATAGAGTATATGGTTTATATCAGGGTACTTACTTCTTCATTTTAAGACTGGAATAAATTATTAACCTAATATTGTTGGGAGGAAAATTAAAATAAAGAAATCACAAACTTCCACATCATATTTCCAAAGCAAAATGTCAGCAAAATTAGCCCCCAGTTTATCTGTTTTACAAAGGACAAAGGGATTTATCACAGTAAATCAAAAATCTTGCCATGCCATATATTTTGTATTAGGAAAATACTTCCTAGTAAAGAACTTTTCTTTCCTTACAAGAACAAAATGACTCTTTAATATTTCATACTACAGCATTAATTGTATATCAGTGATAACACAGAATATCCACCAAACTGCAATAATATGATACAAATATGCCCCATATGGATCCAAACGCTTCTTTTCTATTCAATATTGATCAGTCAGGTAGCAATTCTGAATCAGGCAAGATATAATTATCTGAATATTTAAACCTAAAACATACTGAACAGAATGTGAATCATATTACAGAGCAGTTTTTCTCAACATTAACACCTTGAAGATGTGTGGACTTCAACTATCAGAACTCCCCAGTTGAGCACAGAAGATCTGTGGCCTTCAGTTCCCAGAATTCCCCAGTGCTCAACTGGGGAATTCTGGGAACTGAAGTCCATAGATCTTCAAGCTGCCAAGGTTGAGAAACACTATCAGAGAAGATCACTAAAAAGGTGGATGTGAAATATTTAAGTTTTAGCCTTTTATCCTTACAGTTTGTTAGACTTGTTAATAAACACATTCTTTAATCAATACATTCCAGAGCACTCTTCTAGGGTTCAGAACAAACTTGCCATTCAGAATTTGAAAACAGAAGCTCCTCTCTATAGAGAAGACAGTCAGAAAAGGGAGGAGGGCTGAATGTTGTCTGTGGGACAGAGGTGGTATTTAGTCGGTTCATACTGGTTCAGGCGAACCGGTAGCTCCGATGATCAGTTGGCCCCGCCCACCTGCCCCCGTTTTATCCTGTCCTTTACTTCCTGCTTTGTAGCTCTTTTCCATCCCATGGCAAAGTGGTTTCCCCCCCCCCCCCCCTCGATGTTCTACTTACCATTGCTGACTTGGAAACGTAAGCAGAAAATGTTCCATTTTCAGTGCTGCACACAAGAGCCTTAGAAGCATCCGCTCACCGAACCAGTGATTAAACCAGCAGCATTCCACCACTGGTGTGGATGTCTCTGTGTCTCTGACTCTTATGTCTGTATATGCACTATATTCATCTCTAGATTATACGGTGTTTAACAAAAATACCCCGAACTATTTTATAGAACATTGCTACCGTGTTTCCCCGAAAATAAGACCCTGTCTTATACCTTTTTTAATCCTGAAATAAGTGCTTGGCCTTATTGCTATGTGCTCAAAAGCCTGATTGGGCTTATTATCAGGGGTATCTTATTTTGGGGGAAATGGTATGATTAAACCTCATTCCACTTACGATAGTCTCCATGTTGCCTAAGAGAGCATTGTTTACTTCCTCTTCTTTTCAGAGGCAGAATTTTGACATAGCACTGCCCAGAGTCACTTTGTATAGTGAGTTGGGTAACATATAAATTTAATTAATTAATTAAGCATGGATGGATGGATGGATGGATGGATGGATGAATAGGCACTCACTAAAAATACAACCATATACAATGAGTAAAAAGGTTACTCTTGGGTTCAAACCAGCCCCTCCTTTGATATCTTTGGTTCTGATGAAACTGGTGCCAGAGTATGAGCAAAAATTTAGGCGGTTGCTGCTGCTTCTACCACCAACTTTCATTGTAAACTGAAAATATTGAAAATTAGTGAGTTTAACAGCTAACTTGGATTAGGTACTAGACCAGATGGCCAAACACTGTATTTCTCTGACGGAAGAGAATATTTGTAAACTCAGGCTTGAATTATGCAGTCCTCGGTGTTCTCTGAGCTTGGTTGGTTTTTTTGCAGTTGTTTCACTATCCAACTAGGTAACATTATCAATGTTAGAGGGAGTGATATTTGCTTTCATTTTACATACTAGTAGCTTGCCCTGTCAGTGCTGGTGGAAGTGTACTTGGTGATTCCTTGACTAGGCTGTTGTTTACTTATAGCTTGTTTGTCAGGGTTGACAGTTTCTTGACTGGGGTATTGCTTGTTTGTTTCTTGATTATCGGTCTAATATTAACAACTAACAGAAGTATGATTTAAAATTTTAGTGGCTCACCACTATATCCAGAGTTGCCAAAGTGGCTTTTCTAACACTGAATTCCAGAAATTTAGGAGTTTCTTTCAATTTGGTCAGCATCAGAAAATTCATTTTGCTTTTTGACTTTTTAGCCATCAGAAGTCTGGCTCCACCAAGTCAAAGGAAGGCCATCCCAGGATCAATATTTACCTGGCTCTGCCCAAGTCCCCTGGGAGGGAAACAACAAAGGCAGAACACCATTGATTTTGCATACTGATGCCATAGGATGCTTCCCTTTTAAGTGCTGAATCTCCATATTCTCCTCACCATAGACAGCACATCACCTTTGCCCTAACTTGTCTAATAACCCCTACCAGCAATGCTTAGTTGAGAATATATTTTTCTCTTGAATCCTCCATTAAAAGGAAGGCAAGAAACAGAATGCAGCTGCATCTTCTTGATGTTATTGAGATAATCAGGGCAGAATTATTGCTTTCAAACGAATGTTGCAAAGTTTTCACTCCTTCACTTTAGCATCTCCAGAAATGCTAAAAAAAAACCAACCCCAAAAACCTTCATATCTGACACAATTTATGCCAGTTATTTCAATGGGGAGGATACTAATGACCTGGAGCTGAAGATTTTCATATGATGTATGAAAAATATATTAAAATTGGTTTGGCTTTTTTCTGACTTTTTTCTAGTATTGCTTGATTTTAAATTCAAATTCAAATCTAGCAACTCTGATTACATTTGCTAATCATTCGGTATGATTTGGCTCCACTCTTTAGTATTCTGGTTTTGCAATTATGTAGACTCCTCGCTTAGTGACCACCTGTTCAATGTTCCTTAAAGTTCTGGTCATCATAGCATTCCTACAAACTTATGATCACCATGTACAATTTCACTGGCAGTTTCCAGCAGGCAAATTCAATGGAAAAGCCAACAGGAAGACACAAGTTGCAGTTATGTGATGTTGTATTTAATAGCCATGGCACTTAGACTTATATACTGCTCCATAACGCTTTACAGCACTCTCTGAGCAGTTTACAATGTTAGCATACTGCCCCCAATAATCTGGGTCCTTATTTTGCTGACCTCAGAAGGATAGAAAGCTGAACCTCAAATCCCATCAGGATTGAACTCCAGGTTGTGGGTTGAGTTAGCATGCAATACTGCATTCTAACCAGTGCACACCAGGGCTTAACAATGTCTCATGATTCACTTAATGATTGCAACAACTTGTCAGAATTGCAGTCATTTGTCAGTGCCGTCAGATGACAGTCTTTTTGTTTGTTTGTTTTATCACTACATCGTTGAACTGTAATGTACACAAGAACAGTTTTTTCCCGAACGCCATCACTCTGCTAAACAAATAATTCCCTCAACACAGTCAAGCTAGTTACCAAGTCTGCATTACTATTAATCTTCTCATTGTTCCTATCACCCATCTCCTCCCACTTATGACTGTATGACTGTAACTTTGTTGCTGGTATCCTTAAGATTTATACTGACTGTTTCCCTATGACTATCATTAAGTGTTGTACCTTATGATTCTTGACGAATGTATCTTTTCTTTATGTACATTGAGAGCATATGCACCAAGACAAATTCCTTGTGTGTCCAATCATACTTGGCCAATAAAAAAATTCTATTCTATTCTATTCTATTCTATTCTATTCTATTCTATTCTAT